>OZ005662.1:94631435-95231435 GCA_963930645.1 Salticus scenicus
ACGAAGAAATATGGAAAAGATAGAATAATTTACTAAAAAAAAAAAAAACTTAGAAAATGCTGAGACATTTTTTCTGTGCTCTTTTCAAATTCCGACAAAGCTAAAAAAGTTTATGAATTTGCTTTGTCTATCTGTCATTCTCCTATTTGCATTTATTTATCTGTTTATTTATTTTAGAACGTCATAAAACTGATATACGTTATCAATTCAATATAACATCTTTTTTTAATTTTTTTTTTCTTAAGAATTGTATACGTAGCCTAACCGATTTGTATATTCAGATTAGGTACTTGCAGAAGAAATAATTACATTATAGCCTACGAGAAGTAATTTTTAGACATATTTTATATTAAAGAAAATGTACTGAAACTAACATACATTATTCGTAAACATAAAAGCATAGTAAGAAAACGACGTGAATAACGTTAATCTTTGGTTTACAGCTCCACACACACACAGACACAAATAATAATAATAATAATAAAAATGATACATTATGGATATAAGAGAAAAATTTTCAAAGTAGATTTTTAATTGTGCTATATATATATATAATTTTTCATGACGTTAAAATTTTATAAATTCGTTAAAGTCTGATACTTATTGATACGCTTATTTGTTGTCAATTTGTGATGTATCACTCTTTTATTTTATTTTATTTTATAATCGGTTTCTTATTTGCAGTAAGAAATTTTGAGATAGTAATTTAGTATTGTGGATTTTTTCATATTTTGAATAAAACTATAGCTGCTTATGTTCTTGCGTATGTGAGGACATTTCATCATATGTTTTATTGCATTCGACGATCATTGTAATTGTAACAATATATAGGAGATAAAAGAGTACCCGTTGGTTTTTCTTATTATCCTTAAATCTGACGGATATGGCAACTATTCTAACACTGAAGTACTCGTATAATTTTTTGAACATTGTTTAACACTTTAACGTTCACTACTTACTTTATTTTAAAAATTACTAAACTAATTTTTTTTTAAAAAAAGGCTTTTAGACACAAAGCTAAACATAAATGTTAAAAAAAAAAAAAAAAAAAAATTAGCATTATTCCTTTTTGAGAAATTTTTGGTTTGAAACATCTATAAGTGAATATTATTAAATTCAAATAATATTTGATTTAATAAATAAAACACTTTGTAAGTAAACATTATTGACTATAAAAACTCGTTAAAGTTGTTTCAGGTGAAAATAATAGTCCAGCTCTTCATTAAATGAAAAAAACTAGACATGAGTGCATCATGAAACCAGCAATTCGTACTCGCGCACACAAAGAAACTTCAAGTGACTTGTGCATTTAGCTTCCTTTGAAGCTTTATTTGTTAAATTTTGGGATAATGCTGATATCTACACATAGAAAAGGAACAAAAGTTTAAAACGTGATTAAAACAAGGGGGGGGGGGATGTTAAAAAAAAAAAAAAATCTTAAATTATGTCAAATGTTTGGTTTCGCTTCGAAACCAATGAACGTTAAAGGGTTAAGAGTGGGAGACACTTTTTTACACTGTTGGACTTTTACAACTTTATTTGTTAGGTAAAACAGAAATGGAGACGCACGGTGTTACTTAATCCTGTGATAATTTTATTTTTGAAAAACATAATATAATTCAAATTTTTTACATTATCATTTCTTACATAAAATATTGAAAATGTTCGCCACCATTTTAAATGCAAACAAGAATACGTCGAACCGTTTTTTGACACACTTCGCAGCATTGTTCGTGTTATTGACGATATTTCTTCAGTTATCATTTGTTTTAATCGATGTTTGCAGGACTTCTCTGGAAAACCCTATGAAATGATAATGTAAAAATGATAATGTAAATGTAATGTAGGAATGATAATGTAAAACATTTAAATTAAATTTTGTTTTTCATAAATAAAATTATCACAGGATTAAATAACATTGTGCGTCTCCATTTCTGTTTTACCTCACAAATAAAGTTGTAACAGTTCAACAGTGTTGGAAATTGGCTCCCACACGGTTCAAACAATTATACTTCAGTGTTAGAATGGTTGCTACATCCGTCATATTTAAGGGTAATGAGAAAAAACAACGGGTACTCTTTTAAATTGATCACCCTGTATATATATGTATGTATATATATATATATATATATATATATATATATAAACTTTTTCTTTCTTTCCCTTTTTTTTTACTTTCTCTTACCCATAAGGTAGAGAAAGTATTGTTTTGGGGTCAAATTTTCGAACGCGAGATTTTATTATATTTACACGTTTTGAGGTCCCCTGAATACGAAAATCATGTTTTTAGCAAATGGTCTGTGTGTGTGTCTGTGTGTCTGTCTGTTATCAGCATATCTCAAAAACAAATTATGGCAGAAAGTTCAAACTTGGAATTCTAAATATGTATCATATAGGGATGCTACAGTAAGCTTTTCGTTAAGATCAAGCAAATGGTTCGTGTACAGGGACAATCAAGAGAATTCTAATACATACGTCTATGTGGGGAAATTGCAGGAAAGTAGAGTTTAACGTCTATAGACTGAACTAAACCAAATGAAACGAATATATATTTTTTGTAATAGAGATAGTTAACTGGGAAAAAAATTTTGTGTATGTAGGAGCCTCGCCTCCCCCCCTCTGGTGGGAAGTCCCCCCTCGATGGGAGTAAATTTTCATGATGGGTATCTTTCAAAAGAGCTCGCCAATACCTTTAAAACGAATGGTTGAACCATCGATTTGCGATAATTTAAAACAAAGTTATCGATTTTTTTTTACTTTTAACGGAAAAAAAAAAAAAAAAAAAAAAAAACTTAGAAAAAAAAAATCGTTTTTTCCCCCCTTCTTTTTAATGATGAGAATAAAATGGACTTTTTATTTTTTTGATATTTGGTGTTATACCACTTCTCTAATATGAAAATCGTCTGCATTATCATAAGAGATATTTTTTTTTAAATAATAATTTAAATAAATTATTTTTTTAAACAGAATTATTTTTTAATAACCGAATTAAATTCTATGTAAATGTAGGTGCATTAATGAAATGGGGGGTTGAGGGGGGCGGTAGCCCCCCTCACACAGAACTAATTATCATATAAAACTCTTCAGAAGCCTAATATGAATTGTTTAACACAGGTTTACATAACAGAACTCGTTATCTGACCTTTTAATCTGCAACCTGTATTTATAGTGTTAAATTTCAGGGTAAGAGAAAGTCGTGTGAGTGACACACCAGATTATTAACTTCAAAAAACAGTTAAGTTCAACAAAAATGTTTTTTGAAGGAAATAGAAAATATGATACGATGTTTATCATATTAGCATCAGGAAATATATGTAATCGCTGAAATATATTTTAATGTTTCTGACGAATCTCAAAACAAATAAATTTAAAATGTTGCTGAACTGTCATTTTTTGAAAACATAACATATTTTATAAATAATATTATAATGTACTACATATTTTTTTATTAATAATAATTTCCACTACTATGTAACATTTATGGGTTTAAATAACTATTTCAGCTTTAAAATACAGGTTACAAGGAAAACTGCTAAATAACACAAGTTTAAAATAACATAACATTTATTGTACATTTTAAAAAGTGAGGTTGTTTATGAAAGTATTTATGATAATAATTAAATTATTATGTTAAACTGAAATTTATATCGATTAGTATTTTTAAGTAGTATGAAATATTATACAGTACAATTATTGCTATCTTAAAAATTAATCAACAGTCTCAAATCTCCTTTTCAACTATCCCTCCCCCTAAAATAAAACATGTTTTCTGCATTTTAATTATATAACTCATATGTTAATTAATTAAATTTAACTATGTTTCACTCCCCCCCCTTCTTTGTTATCACATAGTCTTGTAGAGGATTTGGAGAAAGTTGGGCGCTTTCCACTGTGATTTAACTCGCTCTTCAACCGTGGTGGCTTCTGTTCCTTATTAATAATTTTTTTCTTTTTATTTTGTTCATATCTGTTTTATATGATTTCATATAATAATGTCTTAGCTACAATTTATATTAACTTTTTCGATATCTTTTGCCTTGTTTAAGGCATCACTTCCATGTGTAATTGTTTAATGATTAATTCAAGTCTTCCTTCCTGGTTATGTGTTTGATCATTGTAATAACGAATTAAAATTATTATTATTATTATACATACAGTCTGCAAAGCAAAGCCACGAGGAGGATTTTGACTATAGAACCCACAACCACTGATGACAGACATATATTTCCAATTACACAATGTTTTAAAAAGTGTAAGCATTTATAATATGGGCATATTTAAATTTAAAAAACAATTTTTTATACAGTCCCCAAGTCCTTATAGTTATATTCAGTAAAAGCTGATACCCATCCTAACAAATATAACACAAAATATTTCCCTTATGTGTACCCAGAATTGACAGAGATATTTAGTTTCAAAGTTTGTGATTTTTTCGCATATTCTTGGACTTTATTAAAGATTTTTCAGCCGACCATTAACGGCCCTCTTCACTTACCGTCGCCGGAAGCCCGAGCCAATGTTATTCTATGGGGAAATTTTCTTTACAAATAGCGTATTAACTAATACATAGTTTTTAATTCTGTTTTCACATTTAGAAAATTCCCAACTGTTAAACTGACGGAATTTTTAAAAAATGTATTTTTTTAATTTTTAATATTTTCTTTTGAAATTGCAAAATTAAAAAAAAAAATCACATATTGAAAAATCGTATTTTGCAGTTTCAAAAGAAAATATATAAAATTAAAAAAATAATTTTTTAAAAAAGGTCCGTCAATTTAACAGCTGGAAATTTTCAGAATGTGAAAACAGAATTTAAAAATATGTATTAGTTAATAAGTTATTTGTAAAGAAAAAATTCCCATAGAATAACATTAGCTTCGGCTTCCGGTGGCGGTGAGTGAAGAGGGACCTTAAATCCTTTCAATTCCACTGGGACGCGTCATCTGGAAAGACCAGTGGAACATGTATGTCCCACTTTCACATTTGCCCCTATAGTTGATTTTTATTTTATTTTGGCAGACTATTGCCATTTCTATTTTATTTGACTTACTAAAGCCCTAATTTACCTTATTCTTGGAAATGAAAAAAACTGATAGCGAAAGGGTTAACGAAGACTGAAAAAAAAAGTGGAAAAATCCCAAACTGTGAAATTAAATATCTTATCTGGGTGAATTTTAGGCCCCCAAAAGTGAAACTTTTTGTTTTATTTTTGTAATTGCGATACAAAATATAACTATAGACAATTTGGAATTGTACAGAAAAATAATTTTTATAATTTTTAAAAAAGTTTTTTTTTTTTATTTAAACATGCCATATCACAAATGCTTACATTTTTAAAAATATTTTGTAATTGGAAATATGTGTCTGCCATCAATGGTTTTGGAGTTAAAGATTCCTCACGACTTTATTTTGCAGCCTGTATATATATTGCTTGAATTAGCTATACAGCTTTCCGAAATCTTGCATTATGCTGACAGAAGTGCAAGTTTCCTGAAGAGTGAACATTTCTGGTTTTCAGCATTTAAAATTAAATTTTTCATTTCATGAATTCTCTTTTATTTTATCGGATCCTTTTGGTTAATTTATCTCTTTCCATTTCTAATATTTGATGAATGTTTCTATTGGTTTAATGGATTTTGCAAATTATCTCATCGTCAGGCTTATGTGTTATGTTTGTGTCATTTCTCTTCAGCGTAAGTACTTTAACGTGTTTTTACTAATCAGTGTAATCAAATTAAATTATCATCGTGACAATAATTTTATTCGAAATACATCTCATTTCATATATTGGTATTTTCTTCTATCTTTCATTTGCTGAGTGTTGCAAAGGAATTAAATTATTCAAATTATATATATATATTCGTCAGTACAATGATCCTACACCAGGAAGGAAGACTTGAATTAATTACGCGTGGAAATGTTGCCTTAAACAAGGCAAAATATATCGAAATAGATAGATAGATTGAAAAAAAAAAGAGAGAGAGATAATAAATAGATAAAGAAAAAAGAAATAACGTTCATTCTATTTACAATGAATGAAAAATCGAATAAAATACAATAGATCGCGCCACTGCTGTCCTGCCAAATAGTCACAATTATGATTACCCGAGTAGCCTAACAGAACTTGAATTCTTACAAGTTTCCTTCTAAATATGATATTTTGAGCATATGTTTCAACACAAAAAGTTAATAATTTTCCCATTTCTTTAAGAAAATGTACATTTCAAATGTATTAAATTAAATTTTTGTATCCAAAATCTCTAGTCAAAACGCTTATAATCGCTTCGTCTATAGCAGCCGAATTTATGCTCTGGGTCTGGGTTGACCAACCAGAAAACATATTACGTCACTATCGTATTGTTTCGACAAAATTTAATCCTAACTGGTCCACGTTTGAGAAATTATAATATTTCAATAATAAAAATAGATAAGTAAATAGAGTGAAACATAGTAAGTTATATAATTGAAAATGCTTTAACAAATTCTTAATTATAGCATTATTAATTCATTTTTCTTTTTGGTCATCTCCAGGACATTTCAGCTGTTGAAGTTAATTAATAAGATTATTATAGTAATTTAAAGAAATAGAATGTGTAAATGATAAATAAATGAAACATTGTGTATCTTCTTTTTCTTTTGGTATTTAAACATTTCATACATTCTATCTGAGATCGCGATCGTTGCTTCTATATCTATTCGGAGTTTTCCATCGCTTTCTCCGAAACACATGTATAATACGGGCCGGAGCAGGGCCCCTTAGAAAAACCCCCTTTCCATGAAGGGCAGTCCACCCAGGTTTAGGACTAAAGCTATCAGTAGGCTCTGCTTTCCTTATATAGACAGGAGAAGCATGTGCGTAACTACAGGGTGGCACAAAAGAACTCGTAAAACATTACTGTTCATTATACAATCTTGTGATCTTCAGGAGAAATATTCAACCAGTGATGCCAGATTGGGGATTTTGTCCCCATTTTGGGGATTTTTGAGGCTTCTGGGGACAATTTTGGGGACCAGGACCAAATGTTTGTGGGGACTTTTTTGGGGAATTCTAAAATTTTTGGGGACAAATCTGGGGATTTCTTCAACTTTCTGTCAATGTTGGCAACGTAATGATTTATCCCTACGACTAGAGACTTTCAATAGTTTTATTGTTATTTGGGGATTTTTTTCAAAAATTGCCTTCATTTCGGAAAAAATATGAGCTTCCTATGGCTTAAATCTGGTTGATATTTTTTTCGAAAAAAAAAAAAACAAACAAAAAAACCCTGATTTGGGGAAATTTGAAGACCTGTTTGGGGAAATAATTTTCGACCATCTGGCATCACTATATTCAACATTCCAATAATAATTTCCCTTTTTCTTATTTACTGTCTTATTTATCCACAGATCGAAAAGCGTGTGATTTTGGTTACCTTTGGTTAAGCGCATGGTATCTATAAAATGCTTAAGGAAGTAGAATGGGATACATTTAGTTTTTTTTTTTTTTTTTTTTTTTTTTTTTTTTTTCGTTTATCACATTATTGGTAATACCATTTCCAGTTCATACCATTAAAGATTTTCAACCCAAATCGGGAGGTTCCCATTTCTGTATGGTTTCGCTTTATAATTTTTCCAACAACGCAGACGTCTTTGAGTTTGTATAAAACGCTTCTGAATTAAAAAAAAAAAAAAAAAGAGCCCTGTGTTTGTGTTTAAGTTCTTAGAAAAAGAGAATTGATACCAGAAAACCATTTGATGAAGGCGTGGTGTCTTTTCCTTGTGCTTTTCCAATGAAAGTAGGTCGAAAATTTCATCAAAGGAAGATTCATTTGAAGCAAAAGATTACATACAAAAGTTTGTCAGAATTTAAAAGACACATTCGATCAGTTATCAACATCAACTCAAAATATCAATTTTGAAACGGTTTTAGATTTTTTTTTTCTTTTGTAGAAAAATGGAAATTCAGTTTATTGGCGTGCCTTATGCGCATAGCTCGGAAATCTATATTTCTAGTTAAGGGAGTTAGAAAATGGCCACTTATTCATTCTAGAGAAAGGTGTTTTTTTTTTTTTTTTTAATTCTCAGTGTATAGCTAGAATTAAAAAAAAAAAAAAATGTTTTAAACAAGCTTTAAATGACAAGTTTGTTTAAGACTGTTTTTAAGTCCAAAGAATAAATGCCCATTGATTGCTATCTAAACGAATACAAACCCCTTTCTAATACATATTATAACATAAATTATTTTTTTTTACTTTCCGAACATACTACGTAAGGAAAGTATTGTAATCATGACAAAAATTCGACATTGATATTTTTGTGTATCTATACGTTTTGAGGTTCCCTGAGTTCCTTTTTGCTATTTTTACGGTGATGTGTGTATGTACACTCTTTGTTCGAATGAGCTGTGGTACATATGTTGTATTTCACCATAGCACAAAGCCTATTGATTTTGGAGAACCTAACGCTTATAATTTTTTACAGGGACACAACAAAAATTTCTTTAACATTACGGTCTATGGGCTCAAATTATTTCATGGGTGATAGTGACTAAACGCCTTATTTAAATAAACTGAAATTTTATACTCATGTTATAGGTCATTGTCACACAAACTGTATAAATTTTGGTAAATCTAGCACTTATAGTTTTTTACAAGGACACAACAAAATTTTTTTTTAGCATTATTGCCTATGAGCTGAAATTATTTACATTGCGATAGCATCTAAATACCTTACACGATTGAGCTGAAAACTTATATACATGTTATAGGTCACCATAACACGAAATGCATAGATTTTGGTGATTCTAGGCGTTGTTGATTTTTACAGGGAGACACAAACAAAATTTTTGTTCATAATGGCCTATGGGAACAAATTATTTAAAGTGCGATAGCGTCTAAATCCGATTGAGCCGAAAGTTGAAAATAGATATACATTTTAAAAGTCACTGTCGCACGAACTGTATGGATTTTGGTGAATCTAGCACTTATAGATTTTTACGGGGACACAACTAAAAATTCTTCATCATTACAATCTACACAGAGAAAAAAAAATTATACCGCCTTCAACTTGAACGAATAAGTGGTCATTTTCTAAATCCCTAAACTAGAAATATAGATTTCCGAGCTATGCGTATGAGGCACGCCAATAAGAGCTGAATAGACGAAATGGTCGAGAATTTCTAGTCTATACATTTCTAGAGGGTGAAAGAATATTCTGAATGCTTTGTATTGCAAGAAATTCTCGCTTGATTTTCTGGAATTGGGTCATAAACCAATAATTATAGTTGCTAAAACACGCATCTTGTATTCTTATTTTTTTGCAGTGGTTTTTAAATAAATTTCCCCTCTTGATAATATAGGCAAATGATCTAGAATTTTAATAGGGGTTCTCGCTTTCAAAGGAGACTAAAAATCATAAAGATGACATGGAACTATTTTTACTACACTGAGGAAAAAAAATATACCGCTTTCATCTAGAACGAATAGGTGGTCCTTTTCTAAATCCCTAAACTAGAAATATAGATATCCGAGCTATGAGTATAAGGCACGCCAATACACTGAGAAAAAATTCTGTAACTGACATCTAGAATCTAAATTGTGGCTATAGAAAAAATAGTTCCATGTCATCCTTATAAATTTCTTATACAAAATTTTCTAGTCCCCTTCGAAAGCTAATTCTAGAGACTTCTATTAGAATTCTTGAGCGTTTGCCTATACTATCGAGGACAAGCCTATTTGAAAATATCTCCAAATAAATGTGAATACAAGAGGCGGGTTTCAGCAGCTATAATCTTGGTTTATGACCCAATTCTAGAAAATTAAGCGAGAATTTCTCGTAATACAAAAGATTCAAAATATTGTTTCACCATCTAGAAATGTGTAGACTAGAAATTCTCAACCATTTCATCTATTCAATTTATTGGCGTGCCTTATATACACATAGCTCAGAAATCTATATTTCTAGTTTAAGGATTTAGAAAATGACCATTTATTCATTCTAGATGAAGGCGCGGTATATATTTTTTTCACAGCGTAATATAGGCAAATGATCTAGAATTTTAATAGGGGTTCTCTCTTTCAAAGGAGACTAAAATTCATAAAGATGACATGGAACTATTTTTACTAGAGCCACAATTTAGATTCTAGAGGTCAGTTACAGAACTTTTTCTCAGTGTATGGGCTCAACTTATTTGAAGTACAATACAATAGCGTTAAATTAAACAGCTTACTATAGGGAGAAAAATACAGAAACAACCTACCATGATTTTCTCTTTTGTTTATTTAATGATTTCTCTTACTTTACATTTTCTGTACAACCGTTAATTAACTAATGGTCTGAAAGTCGAGTGAAATCACTCCAGATTTTTTAAAAATAGTATTACGATCCACACCGTGGATTGTATTCTGGTCGGGATGACTGAATTTTTTTCTCTTGCGGATCGGGTCTAGGTAGGTTGACAATTTTTTCCCTGTGGGTCGGGTTTGAGTTGGGTTTAGCTTTCAACGAGTCGCGTTACAGTGATGCCAGATTGGGGATTTTGCCTCCATTTTAAGGATTTTTGAGGCTTCTGGGGACAATTTGGGGGACCAAATGTTAGTGGGGACTTTTTTGGGGAATTCTAAAATTTTTGGGAACAAATCTGGGAAGTTCAACACTTTCTGTCAATGATGGCAACGTAATGCTTTATCCCTACGACTAGGGACTTTCAATAGCTTTATTCATGACGTAGGGACACATTTTAAACTCATAGGAACTTTTTGGTAATTTTGTAAGAAATTTCAAGGAATTAAGCATAGATTATGTTGTTGTTTCTAATTTTTTCATGATTATTCACTAAAGTAGGGACTTTTATCGTCAATGTAGGGACATTTCGAGTTTTGAGTGGAACATCGCAAAATTTGAGTTTTATTAAAAATTATATTAAAATTACATATTACAATTTCTCTATAATTTTACACATATACAATATATTATAGGTTCATTTTATATTAATTTATTAATTTTTCTGTTCTTCTGTTCGGTTCACAATGTTCGATTTTTAACTTCTACACTTGCCTCTCCGTGTGTTGCTAACAGCACCAACTGATTACAGGGGATTATAATACATTTTTGTATTTGGGGATTTTTTTTTTTTAATTGCCTTCATTTGGGGAAAAATTTGAACTTAAATCTGCTTGATATTTTCCTTTTGAAAAAAAAAAAAAAAAAAAAAAAAAATATATATATATATATATATATATATTTTCCCTTTTTAGTAGAAATCAAGTTGGGGTTTTTTTTCGGAAAAAAAAAACCTGATTTGGGTAAATTTGAAGACTTGTTTGGGGAAATAATTTTCGACTATCTGGCATCACTGCGTTAATATGAGAACATCTTTCAAAAAAAAAAAAAAAAAAAAAAAAACATAATAAGCAGATACTTGTGCGTGATATAATTATAACTGTATAACTGATATAAACATGCTATATAACCATAATTACACACCTTACCCAAATTATTAGAGTTAAGTAAACACCATTTCAGATAAAAGCAATTAACAAAGGAATACCTTCTTCTTCTTCTTTTTTTTTAAGAATATAAGCATTACACAATTAACAACAACAACAACAAACATTAAATTTGAATCATATTTTTGTACACTTGAAGTGCACAACACGCATAAATGGTTGAAAATTATTTTTAAACCATTATTCATATTTTTAAACTTTTACCTTAATGTAATAGTAATTACCCTTATAATTATTTTTTAAATGATTTATTAACTGTGTGACGATGACAATTTACTTTATTTTATAATTAAAATAAATAAATAAATAAATAAAATGTCTATTTTTTCGATGAATTATTAATTTTTATTTAGATTTCGAGTTTCAGGTAAAACCTGACCTGCCCAAGAATCTATACCAGGTCCCAGGTAGCAATCCTAGTTCGGAAATGGACGTATGTTGTGTTATAATATGTGTATAAATTATGCGAAATTTCGCATTTGCTATTCTGAGATTATGTATATAGTTGCCAACTTAGCATATACATATATATATATATATATATATATATATATTACTTTATCAGTGAAAATCGTTACAGTTCACGGATTAGACAAAATAAATATGTCTGTTAAATTTTTCCAGTAGCCAAAAAGTGCTAAGTTGGCAACTATAAATATGTAACATGGATCAAACAAAAGTCATTGTAACTAAAAGGTCTCAAAGTTATCAAATGAATACCAAATACCACTGCCTCTATTTTAATTAAAAGGGCTTTTTTCTTTCTTTTTCTTTCTTTTTTCTTTTTTAATTTAATAGTAATGAAAAAGGCAAATCAATAAAAGCTTATTTCTTTTAGCTTATGATCTTAATTTCTTAAAAAAGACCAATTACAAAAAATTTATAAACATTTAAAATTAATTAATATCACGAAAACTTATGTAAATTTTAAAACTCCTTATGCCCTTAGATCTTTAACGTTACACTGAGAAATATATATATATATATATATAAATGTAGGAATATATGAACAAATGAATGAAATTAAACCCCAAAAAACACCGAGATCTTCATCAGGGAATCCCCTCAGTGTAGGGGTGAAAGAGAAGTTTCTGAAAGGACAGTAGCAATTAGCTTATAACTATCCTTAGCCCCCAACTTCTCACCAAACAGAAAACCACCAAAAACTGAAGAGAAATCAAACATATATATAATGTATGAAAATACTAAAAAAGTTATACAATTACAAAATTACAAAAGTTACAAAATTACATCAATTCATTTCAAAAATATACAATAACATAAAGAATTACTGAAAGTAAACAAGAAAGTATAAATGAAATAAAATAAAACCCTTCACCTGATCAGGAGATGAAGATCTCAGAGTTTTTTGGGGTTTAATTTCATTCATTTGTTTACATATTCCTACATTTATATATTTCTACATTTAAGTTTTGCATTTCCTTTTGCTGCAATTTTGCACATGGGTTTGCATTGCTCTTTTTGGTTTTTCTAGTCTTTAAACTTACATTTATATATAAATTCATTTCAATAGTTTTCTATATATATATATATATATATATATATATATATATATATATATTAAATTCAATATAAATGACAAGAATTAATTTGTATAAAAAAGGCGCTCAAAGCAGCACAAAATTGTATACAAAAACAATAATATATTTAAATAATGATAAATGATGACATGTAAGTGAAATGTAACAAACAACAAGAAAACTTATTAAACAGTGTTAATAAACAAGAAAATTAGTTAAAGTTGAACACTATTTAAGCCAGAAAATTAAATTATGCTGTGCCAATCTCCTCAGCATCTGTATATATATACATCCATATATATATATATATATATATATATATATATATATAGATGTCATTCACAGATTTTTTTTATTTTATCTTATCTTATTATTATTATTAGTGCTAGAGGCCTATTTCAGTCGGTACAGTTGTCGAATTTTTATAATACACTCTTAATTAGTGCTAGAGGCCTATTTCAGTCGGTTTATTGAATGGGGATTTATTGAATGAAGACCCCCAAGGCCCAACTTTGACATGAGTCCCCCCCCCCCAGGCCCAACTTTGACATGAGTCCCCCCCAAGGTACCCCTATTTCAGTCGGTACAGCGTTGTCGAATTTTTATACGTCACTCTTAATAGTGCTAAGAGCCTATTTCAGTCGGTTTATTGAATGGGGATTTATTGAATGAAGTCCCCCCAAGGCACAACTTTGACATGAGTCCCCCCCAGGCCCAACTTTGACATGAGTCCCCCCCAAGGTACCCCTATTTCAGTCGGTACAGCATTGTCGAATTTTTATAATACACTCTTAATAGTGCTAAGGGCCTATTTCAGTCGGTTTATTGAATGGGGATTTATTGAATGAAGTCCCCCCTAGGCCCAACTTTGACATGAGTCCCCCCCAGGCCCAACTTTGACGTGAGTCCCCCCCCCAAGGTACAACTTTGACATGAGTCCCCCCAAGGCCCAACTTTGACATGAGTCCCCCCCCAGGCCCAACTTTGACATGAGTCCCCCCCCCAGGCCCAACTTTGACATGAGTCCTCCCAAGGCCCAACTTTGACATGAGTCCCCCCCCAAGGCACACCTTTGACATGAGTCCCCCCCCCCCAAGGCACACCTCCCCCTCATTGGGAAAAAGAGAAAAAACGTTGTTTTGCGGCTATAAGACAGTTTGGACTTCCAACGTTATTTGTTACAGTATCTGCAGCTGAAACACATTGGTTTGATTTAATGAAAACTTTATCATGGAATTTAGATCGTCACGAATTAACTAAAGAAGAATTTGTCGATATTAACAAGTTTAGCAGTAGGCCTCTGGCACTAAATTAAAATCTGTCAATGTCAGATTTTCATGTTTTAAATAATTAAATAATGTCGTGTCTGTATAATTTTATTATTATTATTATTATTATTATTTTTAATGTGTAATTCCAATCGCAATTCATTACAGAAAGTTCTCCGCATTTCATAATTTGAATTCTGACATGGAGCTGTAAATTCGAAAACCTGGCACTCCTAGAAATTTAAGGAGAAAAGCAAGGGGTATATCTATAGTTTATTTTATGTAAATATTTTATGAATGTGCCTCTTCATTTTACTTAAAAAAAAAAAAAAAAAAAAAAAAAAAAGTAATAATAACACAAGTCTACATCTAAAATTTTGATTTGATAATTTTGGCTGATTTATATATATATTTGATGGTCTGAAACCGGAACTGAAGGCATTTTTTTCTTTATCACGTGTAGATTTTTGTATACAGAGTGTCTACTAACACAATTTCTTCCATGACACTTCCACCAATACAATTACAGTAAAGCTCCGTTTATACGTCTCCCGTTTATACATCTTTTACATTTATAAGTCCTTTTCGTGAAGTCCCGATTCATTCCTATTCATTTCAATGTAAAAATTCTTCGTTTATACCCCCTAAATATCGGTACGTCTTTTCCACTATTCTAAAATTGCAAAATTTCTTAACCGGTCATTTTCCCGTTTAAAATAAGGTCTAAAATTCTTTTCTAAATATCAAGTTTGATGAGTATCTGTACTGTACAGTGAGGCCGATATTATGACCTCAGAATTATTCATAATCGATGAACCAATTAGAGGAAAAAAAATGTCTGATGCTAATTTAAGCGATGATGTAGAATATGAAGAAGTTCATATATATCTTTCACTCAAGATAGTATATATGTTCATATAGTATTCAAGATATGTAATACAATGCTGAAAATGTGAGAGATATAATTAGTACTCATAGTCATCATTGATGGTTGAATTTTTTCATCATATTTATAATAAATCTTTTTTTTTTATTATTATTATCTTCAAATCCAAGTTCTATTATAAAGTACTAGCCTATCTTTAAAAATATTGTTAATTAATATACAGATAAATTTTGTTTTAATGCTATTAAAATTGTGATAATCAAAGTTTTATTCTTAAATTTCGATTATACGTCTTTTCACGTCAGTCCCTTTAAAGACGTGTAGACGGTGCTTTACTGTATATGGTAACTTTATAGTACGTTTCCACGATTTATTATAAAAACATACTAGAAAATGCAGAAATTGTATCGGTAGATTCTCTGTATTGACAAAAATCTGTATACGGTCAAAAAAAAAAAAAAAAAAAAAACTTCATTTTTGGTTTTAGCACACCAAAAAACATATGTATCAGCTAAAATTATCAAATGAAATCTTGCCACCATTACTTTTGTTGACCTATGTAATTGGTGGAGAGTTAATCGATTGTTGTGAATACCCCGGGGCTCCCAGATGTATAAATTGGTGCCTTATTATTATATGTAAAATAGCAATTATTCTATAATCGACTAACTTTGTTTAAAGTATAATAATAAATTTAGATAACATTTATAGAAAAGTATAAATCATTCATAAATCTCAAATTTTAACATTCATTTTCCCCATATTTTGTTGAAAATAATGTTCCGCGTTTGACCTCACCCCAAAATATTACCCATTGTTTATTCATATGTAAACAAACGTTTATGGTAATTTGTCAGTATTAGATTCATATGTTGATTTTTTTTTACATCTTAAAATTTCGTTTAATTTTAAGTATTAGTATATATATATATAATAATTATTATGAAGAATTAATTTTCAAAATAAATAAATAAAAATAATAATTATGAAGAATTAATAATCAAATTGACTTGAAAATGTCTTGTAAAAAACCGTCTGAAGAAAGTCATTATTTCCAGATTAAACACAGTAAAGCCCCGTTTATACGTCTTTTACATTTAGTATACGTCCTTTTAGTGAAGTCCCGATCCATTCCTGTTCATTTTAATGCAAAAATTCTTCGTTTATACGCCGCTAATATCGGTTATACGTCTTTTCCACTTTACTAAAATTCGCAAATTTTCTCGACCTGTTATTTTTTTCCATTCTATCTAAATAAGACAGATTTTTCCTAAAAAGTACCTTAAATGGAGGAACACGCAGGAAAGATCGAAGAATACTGATCAAAGAATCAATTGAATTCCCAGTAGAATTTTTAATACCCATAGAGCCATAGACAAGCAGCAAATCATGTGAATGATAAAAGTTTTTAATGTTATTAAAAACTTATATCTGTATGGATATAAATCGGATGCTTATTATTAAAGGTACGCAATATATATAAATAATATTCAAAATGTGTTCATATAGTTTTTAAGAAATGTAATATAATGATAGATGTAATTAGTACCCACGTATCCAGTCATGCATTAATAGTATGATTTTTCTCACTTTTTATAATAATAATAATAATAATTATTATTATTAATTACTGTATTAAAAAAAGTATAATAAACATTTACTAACTTAAGAAACTTTATATATTAGTATTATCATATAAATTTTGTTTAAGTATAATTAAATTTGTAGTAATCAAAGTGTTATTATTAAAATTTCGATTATACGTCTTTTCATTTATACATCTTTTTACGTCAGTCCCTTGAAAGAACGTATAAACGGTGCTTTACTGTACTAATCATGAAATTTTTGATATATGTAAATAGCATTATAGATAAGAATTTGCGAATTTAAACTAATTCCTTAATAGGAAAACACTTTTTTAAAATAATTTTTTGAAAACAACATATAGAGTAAATCCACAATATTTTTTAACGTGTACCAGGACAACTTGAGTAGCCATTTTAAAAGGAAATCAAATAACAAGAACAAGCAAAAATAGTTAATTGTAAAAAAATAAATAAATGAAATGAAAATAAATAAATAAATCTATAAAAATAAATTAATTAAATAATAAAATGAAATATATATATATATAAACCATTAAAAATTCCGTGAAAGACAGAATTTTGTTTAGTACGAAGGACTATTAATTTCAATCTGTAAAATTTTTAATTTATTTTTTATCTCATTTTTTGACCGTAAAACTGGGCCACGTACTTTTTGAAATGACTGAAAAGAATTAAAATGAAGTGTTTCTACCTAAATTTTATACTTTAGTTAATAAAAGAAAAAGAAAGAAAAAATCTTATTTTCGTGTCGAAAAACTGTTTGCACCCCTGGATTCAGAAAAATTGTCCCTTTCATTTGGTACCGAATTCGTAACGATACGACTGAGATTTCTAATTTATTTTGGTGTTACACAAAACTGGTCTACAAAAAGTCCAGAGTGAAACTAATAGTCCTTCGTCCTAAAAGAAAAAAAAAAAAAAAAAAAAAAAAAAAATTGAATATAGACATTTCAAATTTCAAAGAATGCGTTCAAAGGTGCTGAAACAAAACAAAACAAATATATATATATATATCTTTATATATATATTTCTTTTGTGAGTGTGTATGTCACTGAACTCCTCCTAAACGGCTGGACTGAGTTTAATGAAATTTTTTGTGTGTCTTCAGGTGGATTCGAGAATGGTTTAGATTCACAAATGAAAGTTGTAACTTAATTAGTTCTTTCTTAATTAATTTTTAACCAACTCTTTCAACAACTTTTCCACCTAGATGGCGTAAACACGATGTCACAATTTATTTAATGTTGAAATGAAAAATGAATTTTTAACCGTATCTTACGAAGTGTTTAAAATATTTTTTCAAAATTAATATTTTTAGAATCGTAACCGTATCTTACGAAGTATTTAAAATATTTTTTCAAAGTTAATATTTTGAAATCATAAACACGATGTCAGAATTTATTTAATGTTGAAATGAAAAATGAATTTTTAACCGTAAGTGTTTAAAATATTTTTTCAACGTTAATATTGTATAAATGTTAAAATTAGTTAAAATGGTATATTCTTTTAAAAAATTCGTCAATATCCGACGGAGTTGTTTTATGTTAAAATGAAAAATAAATTTTTAGGCCATTATTATTTGTGCAGATGGAAAATGTACTAAAAGTTTTCCGAAAAATTTCACGATCACAAATGTTGACGGATATCCAATATATCGTCGAAGAAATTCCGATAATGGCGGACAATCTTATCATCTATGGCGGTCACCTATGTCAACAACATAGATATTGACATTGATAATCGTTGGATGGTCCCATATTCGCCTCTGCTTTGCAAAACATTCAATGCTCATATTAATGTTCAGTTCTGCAGTTCAGTGAAGAGCATCAAATACATTTATTTGCAAGTATGTGAATAAAGGCAGTGATATGGCTGTATTTCGAGTTGAAAATACCAATGTGAATGCTCCTCCGGTGAATAACAACGATGAAATAAGAAATAACACTTTACCAAATTGGCCGGTACGTCAACTCCAATGAAGCTGTTTGGCGTATCTTTGGTTTCCCAATTCATGAACGGGATCCAGCAGTTCTTCATTTAGCCGTCCATCTTGAAAATGGCCAGCGCGTATATTTCACGAGCGAGATAGCGATTGATCGTGCTATAAATCCACCAAAAACTACACTCACCGAATTTTTTGAATTGTGTAATCGTGCGGATGCTTTTGGTGCTTTTGCACGGACATTACTCTATTCAGAAGTTCCAAGCTATTTCACATGGGCTCCAACAAAAAAATGGATGCCCCGCAAGCAAGTCACGCCGATTGATGCATGTCCCGGTTTATTCAAATCAAACACCTTGGGACGAGTATTTACAGTCAATCCAAGGCAGACTGAGTGCTTTTATCTTCGACTGTTATTGGTTAATGTCATCGTCCCTTTGTCATTTCAAGATTTACGTAAAGTGAACGGACAACAGTATCCAACGTATAAAGATGCATGCTTTGCACTCTGCTTGCTGGAAGACGACAACCAGTGGGAGTGTATGCTTGCTGAAGTAGGACTGGACTGTACAGCAAAACAAATTCGTCTACTATTCGCTATAGTGTTGACTACATGTTTCCCGGCCCGAGCAGAGACATTATGGGATAATCACAAAGATTCAATGACTGATGATATATTGCATCAACATCGTACACGGTGCAACGATCTAACGATAGTATTCAGTGACGCTATGTACAATGAAGCATTGATTGCTATTGAAGATATTTGCATTATCATTGCCAACTTACCACTCAATTTCGGTATGCATTCAACAAATCGAAATGCATCTGATTTAATAAGCACTGAATTGAATCGTGATCTACAATACAATACTGTAGAAATGGCAGCGATTGTTGCTCGCAATGTCCCACTAATGAATGAAGAACAAAGAACCATTTACGACCGCATCATGCTCGCAGTTTTGGCAGGACAAGGTGGATTCTTTTTTTTGGGGGTGCACCAGGTGGAACTGGCAAAACATTCCTTATATCTCTATTTCTTGCCGAAATACAATCAAATAATGGCATCGCATTGGCTGTTGCATCATCTGGCATTGCGGCAACTTTATTGGATGGAGGCAGAACAGCTCATTCATTATTTAAACTGCCACTAAATATTCAAAATAACCCAGACGCAGTGTGCAACATAAAAAAACAATCGTCCATGGCCACAGTGCTGAAATAGTGTAAAATTATTATCTGGAATGAATGCACTATGGCACACAAACATTCGATTGAGGCGTCGAACAGGACATTGAAAGTATAAAAAACAACGACAAACTATTTGGCGGTACTCTGTTACCCTTTTCAGGTGATTTCAGACAAGCACTTCCCGTTATTCCGCTTTCAACATACGCTGATGAGATCAACGCGTGCTTAAAATCATCGTCATTGTGGCGTAATGTTGAAAAAGTACAACTGAAAGTAAATTTGTGCGTTCAAAAGCTTCAAGATCCATCCGCTGAAACATTCTCAAAACAATTGTTAGATATCGGCGATGAAAAAGTTATTACAGATGAAACTGGATGCATAAAATTACCGACCGATTTCTGCACAATCATTGATTCGCAAGATGCTCTTATTGACTAGATATTTCCCGATGTACACAGACGATACACAAACCATGAGTGTCTGGCAGAAAGAGCAATTTTAGCAGCAAAAAATGTGGACGTCAACGAATTGAATCTCAAGATACAACATTTGTTACCAGGAGACTTGGTGTCATACAAATCTAATGATACAGTTTGCGATGCCACCGAAGCTGTAAATTATCCAACAAAGTTTTTAAACTCATTGGATTTACCAGGCATGGCACCGCATATTTTACAACTGAAGGTTGGATCTCCGGTTATTTTGCTTCGTAATTTGAACCCACCACGGTTGTGCAACGGCACGCAATTAGTCATAAAAAATTAATGAAAAATGTTATCGAAGCCATCATATTAAATGATAAATTCCGAGGTGAAAATATATTACTACTGAGAATCCCTAATATACCCACAGATGTGCAAATTCAATTTAAACGCCCTCAATTTCCAATTAGATTGGCATTTGCAATGACTATCAATAAGTCTCAGGGCCAAACGATGTCTGTCTGTGGCTTAGATTTGAGCACATCATGTTTTTCACACGGACAATTATACGTGGCTCTCGAGTGGGCAAACCATCCAGTTTGTTTGTATTGGCGAAAGATGGGATAACAAAAAATATTGTACACTCTGTTGCATTAAGGGATTGATATTGTTTTTTAGTAATATTGTTATAAGTAGCGATATGTATGTAATTTTAAAGAATCAATTTTAATAAATTAAAAAAATAAATGATTGGTGTTTTGTTATTTTTATATTTTTTCACCGTTCACAGCGCTCCATACATCTTCCACTTATATACCACATCCTTACACACTTACAATAAGTTAGTTATTTTTTTCTAGCAAAATATTCTCTAGAAATAATTTATATGACAAAACAACGTTTGTCGGGTCAGCTAGTATATATATATATATATATCGTATTTATCGTAATATAACTCAATACTTATTTCGCTTCCTTCTTCGACTCGTTTTAATACGCATTTTTTATATGCATGAGCAGCCCCCGAAAAACAAAAACATTAAATTCATATTTTTACTTATTTTTATTTCATATTATTTCACTCGCACTTTTTATTTCCTAATTCAAAATTATTAAAAAAAAGCTTTTTCGATATCGCTTGTAACGATACTGATTATTATTCATTTTCTTTTCTTTTTCTTTCAATAATAATAATAATAATAAAAGATTTTGATGAAATTCTGGCAAAAGCAGAATTTAGTTTAGGACGGAGAACTATTAGTTTTTTTTTTCCAAATTCTAACATCGCTTTCAAATGATTCAATTATATTTTCTATAAATTTTAGATTTCGACAAATGTCCAACTATCGAAATCGACAACGCAAAAATCCCAGATTGAGACTAATAGGCCCTCAGTCCTAAAAAAAAGAAAGAAAGAAAAAGAAAATTTAATTTTATAATCTATTTCTGTGAGATATATAAATATTAGCTTCTAACCTTTTTCTGATAAAAGAAACATTATTTCATAACCTAACTATTAATCTATTTAATATAGTGAGAAAAAAAAATAGTTGTCTTAAATTGGTTAAAACGATCGTTTTAAATATATTTCGGCAATTTTTAAAAGAGAGGCTTTTATTGGCTTCAAGTAATATCTGAAGACTTTTAAAACATTTTTTGCTAATTCATAAAAACATTTTTTTTTTTTTTTTTTTATAAGTAATTTACAAGAATTCCTACTTGACAGTAAAAGAAAAGATACATGAATTGGAATCTCTTGAACACGATTAAACTTCTGTGATGCCACTTAGTTTGAATTATTTAATATCTTGAAGAGGGAGGAAAAAAAAAAAAATAGTTTCTCCATGATCTTTGAAAGCTATCCTCTCCGCTTACAATTCTTGATAAATGAATCAACAGATTACCTAGAGATGAAAAAGGTAAACAAACCCAGGTTCAGCCAAACGTCATTCATTTGGCGTCATAACATTCCAGCCAAGATTAGTATTTGGCAACCCTATATTCTGTTGGAGGGATGCCATAAGCGTGAATCGAAAAATACATTCTATTCATTCAGCAGAGAGTGGTCCTAGTTAGCGACAGATTTGTTAGTGCTCGTTGGATATTAATATTCACATCAGCCTGAATTCTTCTTAAGTTTCTCCATTTATGATTTTCATAACGTTTGGCATTTTATTTGTTAAGCTGGTTCCTTGGAAATACACAAAATACGTCCTGGTGGGAAACAGGGTCGCCTCTCCACGTCATGTGGTGGTGGCTTAGCTTTCAAAATGTCGAGCATTTTGGGCAAAATACCTAAATTTACTCTCAAGTTACCCTCTGCCTTGGCAAAAGCAGGACGTACAATGTCCGAGTGCCCACTTGTAAGTATTATTATTATTATTTATATATATGCTATTAATTTTGCTTATGTATTAGGTTTCTCTGTGTAACAAGAATCTCTTCATCAAAACATCTATAACAAATATTTCAAATTCGACTTTATTTGCGCAAATGTATGAGAAAAATATTATTATTTAAAATTATTACACCAATTTATAATTCTATTTTCACGTATTTCTTTAGATCAGAAAATAAGTTACTTTTCAGATGTATATTTCAGTCAGTGTCAAAAATATTGACATTATCTCTTTTATTTATTTATTTAATTATTTTCTAGAAATACTCGAATCTTAGTAGTATTTTTAAATAACTTTCAAACGTGTTTAATTTCTATAATAGCACTACTGATTTGTTTTAAGTTTTTCTGTATCACAAAAATCTGTTGCATTTTTCTAAATAATAATAAGTTACTTCCTTTTCCAGATGTATCTGTGATAATGTTAAAACTAACGATATTAATTCTCTTTTCCATAAATATTCGAATAATCTAAACAAATTAACCTGTGTAAATATACATTATTTTTTATTATTTTATTTCAAATCATCAATTCATTTTATCTCTAATCATATTTATGCTTATTTCTCTACATCAGAAAAATAAGTTGCTTTCCTAACATACCTACAACAGGGATGGAACACGGGCGCAGAATTCATACCGGAATCTGTTTAGAAATTTCCATACCTATAATATCGTTGATCTAAGAGGTAGAAAATTTTCATACATTCATAGTGGTATGAATTCTGCGCCCGTGTTCCATCCCTGCTACAATAATGTGAAAAATAATAACTTAAATCTTTTTTTTTTTTTTTTTTCAATAAATACATTAATCTAAATATTTTAAACCATTTATTCAATAGTATGTTTATTTCTTATTATATTTCTGATTTTTGCTTAAGTTTTTTATCCAAGCATCTTAAAATTTCTGAAGTTAAGTTTGTTTGCGTACATATACATTATTTTTTATTATTTCAAATCATTAATTTAATTTTATTTATAATCATATTTTTACGTGTATTTTTATTTTTCTTTATCTGAAAATAAATAATTTTTTCAAACGTACCTACAATAACGTGAAAAACAATAACATTAAATCTTATTTTAATAAATAAACGAATCTAAATATTTTAACTGGTATTTATTAAATGTGTTTATTTCTTATTATATTATATTCTTGATTTTTGTATAAATTTCTTTTTAACCCAAAAGTCGTTTCATTATCTTTTTTCAATAAATATTCATATTTCATTAAAGCTTTTTATAAAAACTTACGAAGGTATCTTTGTATGCGTAAATATATATCTCATTTTTTATTATTTCAAATAATTATTCATTTTGTTAACTATAATCTTGTTTTTATATTTATTTCTCTACATCAGAAAATAAAATCCAGATTTACCTACAATAATGTGAAAAATAATAACACTAATTATTATTATTATTATTATTTTAATAAATACACAAATCAAAATGTTTTAAACTAGTATTTATTAAAAGTGTTTACTTCTTATAATACTTCTGATTTTTATATAAAATTATCTGTATCAACAATCTCTTTCATCCACATCTGTGTTTGCGTTAATATACGTCATTTTTTTTATTATTTCAAATCATTAATATTCGTTTTAAGTATGCATATTTCTCTACATCAGACAATAAGTTAGTTTCCGGTTGTATCCAAAACAATGTGAAAAATGATAGTATTAAATCTTTTTTTAATAAATATATGAATCTAAAAATTTTAAATTATGTATTAAATGTGTTTATTTCTTATTATATTTCTGGTTTTTGTACACGTTTCTCTGTATCCCATAAATCTCTTTCATTCAAGCTTCTTATAAAAAAATTCTGTGTTTGCGTCAATATACGTCATTTTTTATTATTTTAAATCGTTATTATTCGTTTTGAGTATGCATATTTCTCTACATCAGACAATAAGTTAGTTTCCAGGTGTATCCAAAACAATGTGAAAATTAATAGCATTAAATCTTTTTTTAATAAATATACGAATCTAAAAATTTTAAACTGTGTATTAAATGTGTTTATTTTTTATTATACTTTTGGTTTGTGTACAAGTTTCTCTGTATCCCAAAAATCTCTTTCATTCAAGCTTCTTATAAAAACTTCTGTGTTTGCGTCAATATACGTCATTTTTTATTATTTCAAATCATTACTATTCGTTTTAAGTATGCATATTTCTCTACATCAGACAGTAAGTTAGTTTTCAGGTGTATCCAAAACAATGTGGAAAAAAAAAAAAAAAATAGCATTAAATCTTTTCAATAACTATACGAATCTAAAAATTTTAAACTAATTAAATGTATTTATTTTTTATTATACGTCTGGTTTTTGTACAAGTTTCTCGGTATTCAAAAAATCTCTTTCATTCAAGCTTCTTATAAAAACTTCTGTGTTTGCGTCAATATACGTCATTTTTTTATTATTTCAAATCATTAATATTCGTTTTATCTATAATCATGCGTATTTCTCTTCATCAGAAAATAGGCTAATGTCTCTTTCACAATCACCTATGATATTATAAAAAATAATGACATCAATTCTTTTCCAACAAATATACGAATCTAACGATTTTAAATCATTAAATGTATTTATTTTTTCTGTTATACTTGTAAAAAACATATCAAGTTCCTTTAATCTGCTTAGTAGACGGGACGTTTTCAGTTTTCATGCACATAAAGGAAGTTAAAAAATTCTAAAGAAACTATTTTCAGCAAGATTTTTTTTAGCATGCAGTATTCATTAATATTTTTTTTAACATAATCATACGTGGTTTACCTAGCTTTGATTTTACTGATACGAATATTGAATAATATATTTGACAAACAATGCTGTATTAAAAAAAAAAAAAAAAAAAAAAATCTTTATTTATATTATTATCTAGTAGATACGGAATATTTACTTATTTAATTTATACATATTGTAAATGTTTTCTGATTTTTTTTATTTATCAATTTTAATTTTTACAACTTCCTGTATTTAGTATATTAATATTCTTAAATATTGTAAAAATTTTAATTTTAAACAATCTATTACGAAATTGATATGCATATCACATTATTAATTTCATTTCATAATAATAAAAATAAAAATAAATAAAAAAAGGTTCATGTTTAGTTTTTTTTTTTTTTCCGTTGTAAAAAATATTATTTTCAAGTTATAAAATTAAATAGCTGAAAACCATTGTATGATTTTTCATAATTTTAAAACTTGTCGAATATTCATAATGCATATTTCTTTCTTTCTTTTATAAAAAGTTTTTTTTTTAAATCTAAGTGATGTTTAATTTTATTTTTGTTGTATTATAGTTATTCTTTTACTATAAAAGAATTTGTTTTTTACTATATTATTATACTAGTATTATTACTATTATTATTATTATTTTTAAACATGTGTAGTGTATTAATTGATGGTAAAGAATTATTAGTTTTTTTTTTTTTTTTTTGTATAATTTTAAAATTTGCTGAATGTTTGTAACGTAACGTAACGCAACTTTTTTTTTTTTTTTTTTTTTTTTTTACTGAATTCAATTAAAAGACTAAAGTAGGTGATGAGATAAAAAAGTTAAAATTGTTTTTCAGCCAAAATTGTATTATATACTCCTACTAAGAAATTTAGGTTATCATCATCTCTCTCATACTTGTATTAAGGTTAGTATTTTTAGCGGTGTAAGTTGTATTCTGTTTATTGTTTATAATAACAATACGCGGTAGTCTTTTGAAATTGTCTCTGACCCATAATTCCAAATAACTTGAAAAGAAGTTAATAATGCTGGAGGAAAAAAGTTATTTTCTGTAAAAAGTTATTGAAATATTTTATACTATGAGAAGATTTTTTTTTTTTTTTTTTTTTGTCTCAATGTTTTAAATTTGTGTTTGCTTAATTTCAAAAATTATTTTCTTTTTGCTAGATTAGAAGTCGAAAATTATTATTATTATTATTATTATTATTATTTGCAAAAGAGTTACTGAAATATTTTATCGTAAGATCCGAACGTTTTTTTCTTTCATTGTTTTTACACATGTTTTGATTACTTTTAAAAATTATTTTATTTGGCAATTCTAGAAGTTAGAAAATACACAATTGTTATTATCCGTAAAAAATATTTGAAATAATTTTATCGTATGAGCAGAACTTTTTTTTTTTTTTTTAATTTAATTTCAAAAACTATTTTTATTTGGTTAGATAAATATTTAAAAATACGAATTCCCTACATAAAGTAATTAAAATATTCTATCTTATGAGTTGATTATTTTTTTTCTTTTGTTAACAGTAGATTAAAAATAATTCATATTGGAAAATTTCCTTTTAATAAATTATATTTATTTATTAAAAATAATTCATATTGGAAAATTTCCTTTTAATACATTATTTTTATTTATTAAAAATTGTTTTCTTTTGGCTAGATTAGAAGTCGAAAATTATTATTACTATTATTATTTGCAAAAAAGTTATTGAAATATTTTATAGTAAGATCCGAACATTTTTTTCTTTCATTGTTTTTACACATGCTTGGATTACTTTTAAAAATTATTTTATTTGTCAATTCTAGAAGTTAGAAAATACACAACTGTTATTTTCTATAAAAAATATTTGAAATAATTTTATCGTATGAGCAAAACTTTTTTTTTTTTTAATTTAATTTCAAAAACTATTTTTATTTGGTTAGATAAATATTTAAAAATATGCATTTTATTTCCTGCATAAAGTAATTAAAATATTCTATGTTTATGAGTTGAACATATATATATATATATATATATATATATATATAATAAAGATGATCTATTAAGCATAGTAGAAGCCAAGCAACAGATACAAGGTCACTGAAACACCAATGACCAATAAGATAAAAATAAATAAATAAATAAATATATATATATATTGTTATCAGCAGATTAAAAATAATTCATATTGGAAAATTTCCTTTTAATAATGGATTGTTCAGTTAAAAATATACATGTTATTATTATTATTATTGAAAAAGGAAGCGGGAAAAAATATGTTTTAGTTTGTTTAATAATAATAATAGTAATAAAATAAATAAAACGTTTACTTCTTCTAAAGTACACATGTTATTTATTTTCTGCAAAACGTAATTGAAATAAATTTTATCGTATAAAGTAAATATATATTATTTCTCAATTTTTTAAAGATGTTTTATAGTTGATTTAATTTAAAAAAACAATTTTGATTTATTTGATAAGAATAACGGCTTATTTATTCATTTATTATTATTTTTTAAAAGTAGATTATTTGTTTTTTTTTTAATGCGATCTATCTATTTTGCTTTAATTTTCTAATCTGCATATTCTTCATGCAAAAGTTAGCTATATGTATTATTTATTTATTGTTTCTTTGAATGGAAATGAATCTAATTTATTATAATGTAAATCCATAATCTTATAAATAAATATTTGAGGAGAACTTTCTCATTAACTAATTATGCTGTTGTTAACGGAATTCTTTCGTTTTTCATAAATGTTTTTATTTTCGACCTGCGTTTTTTGATGGATTTGCACGTTTTCGGATGTCCTGAACACGAATTGATAGTTTTTAGAAAATGTGTGTCTGTGTGTATCACGTTTTTTGTGGACACTGTAGCTCACGAACCAATGAATGAAATTTAACCAAACTTGGTACTATTTAGTTGCACCCTGACATAAACTGGTGCTGATTATATTTGGGGATCAATCGCTCAACAGCTGGCGCTGTGATCGCATTCCCCCCCCCCTAAATTTTTAACATGGCAGTATAGCATGGCAAAATTTCGTATAAATGTACATAATGACAGTTATTTTTAACTTGTGATTGCAAAATTAATATGAATTATTGATAATAGTAGTAGTTAACTAAGGAAAAAATTCTGTGCATGTGAGGGGAAGTACCCCCCGGGGGGGGGGGTAAATTTTCAAGATGGGTATCTTTCGAAAGGTCACGTCAATACCTTTAAAACGAATGGTTGAACTATAAATCTGTGATAATTTAAAACAAAGTTATCGTTTTTTTGTTTCTTTTAACGGAAAAAAAAAAGTATTATTATTTTTTTTTAATGTTACTGAGTGAATTTGTATAGGAAAATACAGAAGAAAGTCTTGCGGTGGCCACAAAATACTAGTTTATTTAATTTAATATGTTAAAGTGCAACAGTAAAATTATAATTATTAAATTAATTTTGATTAATTTTTTTTTTTGTAGTTATCAGTTTTTCTTAATTGCGTATAATCTTAACGATAGACCTGATTAAATGCAATAGCACCAATTGTGTGCATCATTTGTAATTGGATAAGCTGCTTATTTGAATCATTGGTTATCGAAGCGATTTTGTTAATCATGTATTTGCAATCAAAACAAACGCAACTGTTAAATGGGATGCATTTGAAAGCTACAATATTAAATTTGAAAAAAAAAAAAGTCTACTCAAACCAAACGCGTTCCATTTAAGTACTGATTCATTATAAACGAATAAATGTTTTAATTTGCATCGAGGAAATTCTAGAATTAGCCAAAAGAAAACTAGACAATAAAAAAAAAGAAAGAAAGAATACGATAAATATTTATAACGTGTGTACATTGTCGATTTTCACTTATGTTTTTATTTTATACAGTAAAGCATCGTTTATACGTCTTTCAAGGGACTGGCGTAAAAGGACGTATAAATGAAAAGACGTATAATCGAAATTTCAATAATAACACTTTGATTACTACAAATTTAATAACGCGTAAGTAAAATTTATACGAAAATACTAATTAATAAAGTTTCTTAAATTATTAAATGCATGTTATACTTTTTTAAAGACAATAATTAATAATAATAATAATAATAATAATAAAGATTTATTATAAAAAGGGAGAAAATTCAATTCATACTATTAATGCATGATTGGGTACTAATTACAGTAAAACCTCTCTAAGTTGGACACCTACGGTTCCAAGAAAAAGTGTCCAACTTAGAGAGGTGTCCAACTTATAGGGGTTAGACATAATGTTAATGGATACATTCCGTTCCGGGAAAAAGCGTCCAACTTAGAGGGGTGTCCAACTTGAGAGGTTTCACTGTACATATATCATATATTGAGTATTACATAATATCATATATTATACAGTAAAACCTCTCTAAGTTGGACACCTACGGTTCCAAGAAAAAGTGTCCAACTTAGAGAGGTGTCCAACTTATTGGGGTTAGACATAATGTTAATGGATACATTCCGTTCCGAGAAAAAGCGTCCAACTTAGAGGGGTGTCCAGCTTGAGAGGTTTCACTGTATTACATTTCTTAAAAACAATATAAACATATTTTAAATATTAATTATAGATATTGCATATCTTTAATAATAAGCGTACGATTTATGTCCATGCAGATAATTATTTAATAAAATCAAAAATCTTTAATATTCGTCTGATTTGCTGCTTCTCCATGAGCATTAAAAACTATATTGTGAATTCATTTGTTTCTTTGATCAGTATTCTTCGATCTTTTCTGTGTTCCTCTATTTAAGATGTTTTCTAGGAAAAATTCGTCTTATTTAGAATGGAAAATTATGAAAGGTCGAGAAATTCTGCGAATTTTCGTAAAGTGAAAAAGACGTATAACTGATATTAGTGGCGTATAAACGAAGAATTTTTGCATTAAAATAAATAGGAATGAATCGGAACCTCACTAAAAGGACGTGTAAATGTAAAAGACGCATAAACGGTGCTTTACTGTAGTTTATAATAGTTTTGCTTGTTTAACATATAAAAATTCTATAAATTATAAACGTATAAATTAAGTAACACTGAAATCTGTTTATCCTTTATTATTATTATTTTTTTTTTCCTAATAGACGTTTATTTTTAAAACAGAGTAAACAAATGTGTTAGCTATATTCATTTAAAAATGAAAAATAATTTTTGACTGTGTTGAGTAGTGATAGAAATTTAATTGGTTGAGAGCTGTTTAAACTAGATTGATTGGTATTTTAAAAACTATAAAGAGAAATTTCTAGTGCCATTTAAATGTAAATTACTGGTATATTTAAAGCTGCAGTTTCAATACAAGCTTTTTTGCAATCTGTATGTTTTTAAAAGTAAAATTTTAATTTACTTAAGCATGTTCTCTTCGTTTAATGTGTTTTGTAAATGATTAATAAATGAAAACAGTGTGTTATTCTTTATCATTTTTTTTTCTTTATATGAGTATTTACAAATTAACATATTATTAAAACATAACTATGTTTTATCAGAAACATAATTTGTATTATACTTGTGTTGTTTTTTTCTATGAGATGCTTTAATTTGTGTTGTTATTTGCAAAATTTTCATGTTGTTTAAATCACCCCCCCCCCCTCCCCCCCAATCCATAATTTTTTAACTAAAAAAAAATTGTGCCGCAATTTGCATTACATATATTTTTAATTATATTATTTTATATCATTGTAGAGACATTAAATTAAAAATTTTAAAGTTGTTTAAATTATCAAAAATAAATAAGTTAGTGAATTCAATATTCAGAGGCAAGTATTTTGAATATTAATGCCCCCCCCCTTCCCCTCCTCAAATATACAACTTTTTGAAAAATTTTCCCCCTCAACATTAACAAAACACTTCACATTTATAACAACTTAGAATATGATAAGGCTCGACTCTTGTATTTACTTCTTTTCACTAGTGAGCATTTGTGAAAACTTCCACTAGATTATCACCAGAATTGGATAAAGAATTTAGTTTTCAACTATCAAAACATAGTACGTATGTTTAATTTACTACCATGAAATTATTAATCAAGAATAGATTTCAACATTATTTACAAAATACAACATTGCAGATACTTTAAATGTCTGTTTGTTCAGAAGCAAACAGTCCAAGAAATGTCATCGTTTGTAAATATTCAACCCTAGCGTCATTTATCTCGTGTAGAACTCGTAATAAGCGATGCTGAAGGATTTCCGCGTTGTGTTTCGCAAAAATGTCGATGGGGAATTTAGCCTCTAACCGGCAGACGATAAAACGTGTGTTTAAAGTATTTATTCTTCCAGACCAAGACTCAAGTCGACCGACGCCATCTTTGAGCGCCTTTTTCTGAATGAACAATCATCAGCTGCGCGGCGGCGGTATACAAAAAAGCCACATCTTTCAGGGTTATCGCGCGGCACAACTTCAAAGGCACATGATAAACCGACGCTATCGCCTTTTTTTTTTTTTTTTTTTTTACTCTTGTTGCTAGCTTTGCTTCTCTCTCTTTTTTATTTTGTACTTGTTTTTTTTCTTTCATCCCAAGAGCGGTTTTTCGAGTTGAATGAATTCGCCTGTGTCGTTCGTGTGTTGGCAACCAGCAGATTTGGCTTACGTTTTTTGTTTGTGTTTTGTTAGATTTCTCTCTCTCTCTCTCCTTGCGAAAGCTAATAAGGAAGCTTTTCATACGTTCTGCTCGCGTAATGATACATTTTCGCATTTTTTTTTTCTTTCCATGTGCCCCGCCTGCATTGAAACTTGCCTCTAGTGAGAATTCTGTATAGATAAATGATTGAAATTTATCGACCATTTCCAGAGGTTCACTAAAAGTTGTATAATGAAAACCTCTAGAAACTGTGAACACCTGTGGTCCCTATTATCATTCCACTCAGGGAGATGACCACCTTATATATCCTGTATTCAACTTATAAAAAATGGAAAAAATTTAAGACAAGTTTATGCATCCAAATGAAAGGAATAAGTTTGTCTTTCAGTATTATATAGGTTTATGTTGTATTTTCAGATAAAATTTGACTTCGTAATATTTGTTCTTTTTCGTGGGCGATATCTATAAGCATATCAATTTCAGTTTGTAAATTACAACAATTCTCTATTCTTTGATTTGACATTTTTTACTGTAATAACTGTTTCGTTAATATTCGTGCAATTTTTTATAGTAAAAGCTGATTACAATTTTAGAAGATTTGAAGAAACAGGGTTATAATTTGAATTAATATAATAATAACATGACAATTTAATAGCCTTATAATATACCATTACTAAGTCTTCCCTTGTTATTTTTACTGCAGCAAAGTAGCAAATGTCAGGATTTTTCAGTGATGCCAGATGGTCGAAAATTATTTCCCCAAACAGGTCTTCAAATTTCCCCAAATCAGGGTTTTTTTTTTTTCGAAAAAATCTCCAACTTGATTTGTACTAAAAAGGGAAAATAAAAATTTTTTCAAAAAAAAAAAAAAAAAAATCAAGCAGATTTAAGTGGATTTAAGCTCAGATTTTTCCCCAAATGAAGGCAATTTTTGAAACAAATCCCCAAGTAACAACAAAGCTATTGAATATCCCTGGTCATAGCGATAAATTATTGCGTTGCGAACATTGACAGAAAGTTGATCTCCCCAGATGTGTCCCCAAAAACTTTAGAATTCCCCCACAAACATTTGGTCCCCAAAATTGTCCCCAGAAGCCTCAAAAATCCCCAAAATGGGGACAAAATCCCCAATCTGGCATCACTGGGATTTTTGCACGTTATGTAGTTTCAACTCTGCGCATGACATGTAATTCTTGCTATAAAATTCCACTTATGTGACCTAATACAGTCGAACCTCGTTAACGTGGACACGCCTAACGTGAATTACTAACATGAACTATTTCCATAATTCCCGTCAAAATAAAGATCAGTTTCTGAGTTACTGATAGCATGAACAAATTTTTTATTCCCTTTAAGATTCATGTTAATGAGATTCGACTGTATTGTAATAAATAATACATGTGTATATTTTATATTCAACTTATAATTTTTAAGATAAATTTACATATTCAAATACTAAAAAAAAAAAAAAAGAAAGAAAGAAAAAGTTATGTTTTTGAGCATTTTTATAGGTTGGAGATATTTTCTTGAAATTCTGCTTTAGGGTGAGGAAAGATAGATAACACCCCCCCCCCCCCCCCTCCCTACTTAAAAATAAAAAGCATTTTTATAAAAATATTTATTTTTCACAGAAAAATTAAAATGTCAAGAGTGAGAGATTTCTCCGACTTTTCTCTCTCTTCTTTTCTGTATAAGATCTATTTATGCATGCATAAAATAATCGAATGATTGATTATTTTAAAAATTGTATCTTATAAAGTATTTTATTCTAGACACGCTGGTGCGCAGACAAAATCTAATATTTAATAATAATAAACAGTTTTGTATGTCTATTTTTTACTTTTCTTCGTTTCTTTCTTGTATTTTTCTTTTTCTGTCTGCACATTCGTATTTTTATTTATCCCATACGTTAAAACAGGCCTATTCAACCCAATAGACTTTGTGGGCCATTTTTGAGATACAATTTATTCCAGAGGAAGCCACGTTGTATATAAATCTCTATCCATAAAATTTTTAAATGAAAATTTTAAACAGAACATATTATTACTATTATTTATATATTAGCAATAGAACAGTTAAGCATTTATGATTATACATAAGTAATTATAATAATATTTGTTAACACAATCAGATAATATTATTCCTTAATTTAAATCTTTATTATGTATCAATATAATATAACAAATTATAAAATTGTGAATTCTGCCGCGGACCGAAAAACTTTGCTAACCGGCCTCAGGTTGGCCACATCCCATGACATAGCTTCAAAACATTTTCTGTAACGTCTTTAAACTATTCTAATTACTTTGTACTTTATTTAAATTTGAAAATTAATAAATGCCGAATTTTCCCTTGTGATAGGTCTTTTATCGTTGCATTTAATATGTTCTATGTGTACTTGCATCACGGGTGAAACATTTCAGAAATTACCACTGAATTCAGTTTTTTATTTATTTATTATTATTTTCACAGCTTTATGAATTACATGCCCCCTGACGAGTATTTTACTTCTAATTTTAAGCCTTTTTCTCCAATTATTTCTGTGGTTATTTATTTGTTTTCTCTGTCATTAAGTTTAATGGTCCCCTTTTTATTATCATCCATATCGGCGTAAGTAATTTAAGTTATTTTTTTCTCTTATTGGTTCTTAATCTAAATCACAACAATTTTGTGTCAGTCTTTCCTCTAAGTTAAAATCAGTTCTATATTTTTGTGTGTTGGTATTGTTTTGTATCTATTAATTGCTAAATTTTAAGATTAAATTTTATTACGATATCTGTCATTTATATATATATATATTTCTGCTGTATCTAAATTACCTAAATTATTTTGTTTTTATTAACTTTGAATCTGTAATTTACCGTATAATGTATTAAGAATTTCAATAAATAAAAAATTTTATTAATAGCCATATGATATATCACTATATAAATATCTCGTTGTCTTTTTTTTTTTTTTCATAACAACGGCATTTTTTAGGGTTTGTATATGTTGGGTAGTTTCACCGCAGACGCATTTCTTAATTCGCTTAAATTTAATGAAATCGAATTTTATATGCCGTAATACAATGTGATTCGTGACTTATTACAGTTCACAAAAAAAATTAGCATAAATTATGTTACAGTGCGAGATATTTGAGAATAGAATTGTGAATTTTAAGGAAACGGCGAAAGCAGAAACTCGGTTCAGGTAAAGCTTTTAACTGTACAGCTTTTTATTCTGCTCTGCATTGTGAGATGTGAGTCACCAAAAAATCGACGAAGCATCCCTAGTTTTCCCCCTTCGAATTCGTTTCCCTCCCCTACTATCTGTTTCTGTCTCTTTTTTTTTTTTCTCCTCTTCTCTTTTTCGTTTTCTATTTGCGTACGCTCTTGTTTCCCCCCCCCCCCCTTTATTTTTTTTCTTTTTCTCTTTCTGCATTAAACAAAAGGGTCTTGTCGCATATTATAGAAAAGACCGTAGAATAACAATAATAATAAAATAAAACAAGTCAACTGTGTCTCGTCTTTTCTGTTTAAAAACATAATAATATATTAATTATGCAAAACACATTTTCGAAGATTGTCATTAGTTCACAGAAATTAGGTTAAAGTAATTTTTTCACTTTCTGGGTGTTTTATGAAGAGTAGAATTACATGTATTTTTTTCAATATTTTTTGAAGACGACATCTTTTGAATGTTTCCTTGTGAGGCTGATTCAATGCGCTGTTTTATATCACATCATTCAAAATAAATATTAATATGAAGTATATTAACATTTATCAAAATGATGGGGAAAAAAAAAAATAATAATAAATGCTCTATGCGACTTAGTCTTAAAAATTTCCCCTATATATTACATTAATATATTTTATTAATATATTCTAAACATATTTGGGTATTTCTTTATTATATGTTTAAATACGGAAGTTTAATTCAAATTTTTAACATTCAAACATATATATATATATATATTTGCTTAAGACTAAACATTAAACTAAACTACAGTAAACATTAGTTAAATCGTACATTGTCTGTATTTACTTGACAGTAAATCTCTTTTTTCACGTAAGATGACGCTTGCTCACGTTACGTTGAAAAATAAAAACTGAAATTTAAAAATGATTAACGTTAAATTTAAATAACCCTTTTAAAAATCACCTTTTAATATAGTTATTAGCATTTAAAGATTAATAACTATTACTTAATGCATTCAATTATTGCATTTCAGTAGCACCTAAATCGAGTAATCGTTTCTTTATCTCCAATCTTTTCTTTTCACTAATGTTCGTTTGGCAACCTGCTTATTTCTACTATCTCCGTATGTATCGTTTAACATGTGGATTTCTTAAAAATACTTATTCCTTATATCAATTTTTTTTTTTTTTTTGTTCCAAGATAGATACTTGAGCTGTATATTGGCTTGAATTAGCTATACATTTTTTCGAAATCTTGCACTCTGCTGATAGAAATGCAAGTTTCCTGATGAGTGAACATTTGTATTTTTCAGCATTTAAAATTCCAATTTTCAATTCATGAATTCTCTCTTTTTTTCCCTTTTGTCGGATCTCTTTAATAATTTTATCTCTTTCTCTTTTCTAAAAAATGTTGACTGTTTCTATTTCTAATACTTTAATGGTTTTTGCAAACTATTATCTCATCGTTAGGCTTATGTGTTATGTTTGTGTCATTTCTCTTCTGCGTAAGTACTTTAACTTGTTTTTACTAATCATTGGTACTCAAATTAAATTATCACCGTGGCCATAATTTTATTCGAAATAAACCTCATTTAAAATTTAATTATATGTTGGTATTTTCATCTGTCTTTTGTTTGCTGAGTGTTACAAAGGTATTAAATTATTAAAATTATATATATATATATATATATATATATATATATATATAAAAATTATCGATCAATCGATAAGATAATACCGAAACTCATGGAGCATTAAAAAAAAAAAAAAAAAGAAAAAAGAAAGAAAAATTAAATTAAATTAAAATTTTGAATCGTTGTTGTATATCTCGCGATATAATTCTCGTATCAGTAAAAAATGAGACATCAGATTATTCACAATTAAACAGGCCTTTATTTAATCTATATATATTTCCACGCTGGCAGACGTAATTACCCCGGATGAAATAATGGCTTTTTTTTTTTTTTTTTTTTTTTTGTGTGTGTGTGGGGGGGGGGGGGGGCTTCAAAGTTATCAGGGTTCATACTCCTCAGGGAAAACCTGGAAAACAGGAAATACTCAGGGAATTTGGAATTTGTTAAAAAAAGTCAGGGAAAATTAAAATTTTCATTAAAACTCAGGGAAAATCAGTTATAAAACCTGGAAAAACAAATTTTTTTTTCTCTCAAGTTATGTTTTTCTTGCTTAGCTTCGTATCAAAATTTAAATATTAAGTATTGTGAAAATATGCATGTAAATAATGATTTCTATCATGATCGGCAGTAATATGACATCATAGAGTGGAAATAGCTGTATTTTGTCATGTCTAGAAGAGTGTTTCTTGTAATATGTCGCTAATATTTTCTTGAAACTTGTCTGGGAACTCAGAGAAAACTCAGGGAATTTTTTTTCCACATTTTAGTATGAACCCTGGTTATTACGTGATTTTTCATTTTTTTCACCATCTTTCAGATAAACTAATACTTCATACTTTATTTTCGTTGGATCATTAATGGCGTCAAGCGTAGTTGATAAAAAAGTTCGTATATTTCAGAGTCGTTTTTAATTTTTCCTTACTCCAACTTCGTAAGCCTCCTTCGGATGTAAGTTATTACATCGGATATCAAGTATTGAAAACGAAAGCCGTTCTAATCTGCTGAAATAATATACTTATTCATGACACATTTTAATGTTTTATTTGATCTAGATCGAAGCTGGCGCGTCGCTAATTCCTCTCCACCACCCACCCGACATCCCTTTCTGTCATAAGATCAATTTTAAAAGATCCGCAAGAGCGGGATGTTGGAAGGAGGGGAGGGAAGGGGGTAACAAAAGAGAACCTAGTGACACTGATCTGTTTCCTCATCCCTGATTGGTTCTTTTCTGGCTGTGATATGCAGGTATTGATTATTCCGGAATTTGGCAGAATTAATTGTTATTCTTGAAGTAGGAAGTATTAATAATTTCATTTTTTTAACTCTTTGCGTTGCGGTAAAATGATGAATCCAGATCATCATTGATGTTTCACTGAAGAGTGTAGTTCGTCATTGTAAGTTACATAACTTGTGTAAACGTCATGCATCATTATCACTAGTTACTTAAATAAATAAATAAAGTAAATAATTATTTCGTATTTCGTTCACAAATTCATGTTAACTCGATGGTATATATTACATATCTATACTACGAAGTTTTTTTTTTTTTTACTTTTTTTCTATACATATAAATAGAAATACACACACATACCACATCATACTAGTTGTGCATTTGTATTTCCCTTTTTCGCAATTTATATTTTGTCTGTTTTTAAAACTTACACTAGTATGATGTGGCCACTACATGACTTTCTTCTATATAATTTTACATAAAATTCATTGAATGCCGAAAGAAAGCCAATTTTTTTGCCAATATCAAAAGAAATACGATTCTAAGTTGTTTTTTTTTTTTTTTTTTTTTTTTTTTTGTCCCCGTTAAAAGATTAAAAAAAAAAAAAAAAAAAAAAAATCTATAACTTTGTTTTAACTTATTACAGTTCTATAGTTCAACCATTCATTTTAAAGGTATTGACGAGATCTTTCGAAAGACACCCATATTGAAAATTTACTCCAGTGGTGTATCCCCCCCCCCCCCCCAGGAAGGGTGGGGGGAGGGAAGCAAAGCTCTCACATGCACAATTTTTTTTTCCTAGTCAACCACTATTATTAATAAATATTTTATATTAATTTTACAATCACAAGTTTAAAATAACTCATTATATACATTTATATGAAATTTTGTCTTATACTGCCATGTTAAAAAATTAAAAAAAAAAAAAATGCGATCACAGCGCCACCCGTTGAGCAATTCTTCCACAAATCTAATCAGCACCAGTTTATGTCAGGTTTCAACTAAATATCAAGTTTGGTTAAATTTCGTTCATTGGTTCGTGATCGTGAGTTAGTCCACAAAATTTGTGATACACACACACACACAGAGAGAGAGAGAGAGACAGACAGACATTTTCTAAAAACAGTCAAATCGGGTTTAGGTCATCCCAAAACGTGTAAATCCATCGAAAACTAGAGTTCGGAAATTTTAACGAACACAACACTTTCTCTATACATATAAAAGAAAGTAAAAAACAAAGAAAAGTTTTAAAACCTCACTTTATATTTAGTAGAAAATAAAAATATGTACATGTGCGGAACATTGATTTCTGACCGTGATGTGCAAATATTGACTAGTCTCAAATTTGGCAGGATTAATTTTGATTGTGATTCTTTAAATCAGAAGTATTAATATGGATATATTTACGCAATTTATGTAAATATCACAAGTCATTACATATTATTTTAATATAAATATTAAATGATAGTTTTATACATATTTATTCATGACTAAATCGTACCAAGAGGAACTAGTACGAATTTAAAACTTAAATAAAAAAATAAACTCAATATTTATTTAACAAAAAAAAAAAAATATATATATATACGTACCGAATACTTGATTTAATGTAAGTATCTGCAGTTAACAGTTTTGTATTTTCTTTTTATGTAATCCACATGTTGTCGCGATATGGATATTTGCACAACTTATATAAATATCATTACAGATCATTATCACATTGTTTTTAAATAAATATTAAATAATTGTTGTATGCATAGTTATTTAGGAATAAATCATGCAAAAGGGAGGCTAGTCGGCTAGTGTGAAAACTTTAGAGTGTAAGACTTATATAGTTTTATGTTTTAGCATTTATTTTTATCATAATCATTTTGACTGTTTTTAAAACTTGAAAAATATATAAATAAATAAAAATTAATTTTTATTTATTAAAAATTAAAAAAATTGTTCTGTACATATACAGAAAATCTATTTAATTTAATTACCTGTTTTAGTTTATAATACAATTTATATTTCAAGATAATTAAATTAAAAAACATTCAAATTAATATATATATATATATTTATAAAAGTGCGAACAATTATATCATTAATGCATGACTTGAGTACAAATTGTATATCACCTATCTTGAGTATTGTATTTTATATCTTGAATATTAATTATACATAATGTGTGTATTTAATAGTAAGTATTATACGATTTATATATTCATACAGATAGTTATTTAATTACATTAAAATAATCTCAACACTCGCCAGATGGTGCTGATTGTCTGTAAGTATTAAGAAGTGCATTTTGAATTAAACCGAGTTCGTTAAAAGATTTTTTACGCGTTTTTTGAAAAATTATAAATTAGTTCTAAAATTTTTAATCCAATCCAATAAGTGTTTAAAGGAAGGTGGAATAACTTTTTCACATTCTACATAAACATTGCTTAAATTAGCACCAGACAATTTTTTCAATTTGTTCATCAATTGTAAATAATTACGAAGTCATGACCATAGATATAGTAATATATAGATCTATCATCCCCATGTTATCGAGCAAAAAATTTTGATGCCGAAAAAAAAGTTCTAAAATCAGCCATTTGAGAGTATAGAAAAAGAAAAAGAAAGAAAAATGAATTTGAAACTGTATCGGGAGTTTTTCATTCACTTTTAGTAAATAAATTATTCATAAATTTTATTTACTAAATTATCCGTGTGTAATTTACTCGGGGAAAGGCAGCCATTAGAGTGACTTTTCCCGAAAAAAAAAAAAAAGGTATCGCTTTTTCCCTCTCGCTTATCAATCTATGTCTTATTACTATATCCAGGGCCCGATTAAGATACATTCGTACCCTGGGCACAATCTAGTTTTTGTGCCCCATCCCACCCTCCATGAAATTTGTAGTGAAGAGCAAATAGAATAATCATATCATATAAAAATTATATTGCATTACAAAAAGAATTTTAAATACAAATTTATAAAATGTAATAATTGTTTAAAAATTAAATTTTATCTCTCAAAAAGCTGTCATATTTATTATACACAAATATAAGAGCCTTTTATAATAATAGTTATGTTGGGTAATCTTTGAATTCATTTTTAAAAAAAAGGATGGATTATTATTATTTATTTATTTTTCCGTTTTAATATATATATATCAAATATATCAAATTTTATTGCTTTAAATTAAATAACTTTTTTTATTTTAAAGTAATTCTTATAAACGATTTCTAATTTTAATAGTTTCTCATGACAACGGACAAGTTTACTGCATGCACTGTACTTCAATAAAATGGGATTACTGTTGATCAGACTTTCTCATATTAATTAAAAACAAACTGTAAAATTTTGTACACCCTAAAATTTTTGTGCCCAAGGCAGGTGCCCCGAGTGCCCGTGTGGTAATCAGGCCCTGACTATATCTATAGTCATGACATCGATAATCATATTTCACGCACTCATCAAAATTAATATTTAGAACGAGTTTTAGGCCTTATTTAGAACGGAAAATAACGACCTTCAAGGATTTTTGGGAATTTTAGAAAAATAGTAAAGACGTATAACCGATATTGAGCTTCGTATAAACGAAGAATTTTTGTATTAAAATGAATAGGAATTAATCGAGACTTCACTAAAAGGACGCGCAAATGTAAAAGACGTATAAACAGTGTTTTACTGTACCACAATTTTGTTCAATCGATTTTGCCGTTTTAACAACTATCTTAATCGAAATCGTCTGTAGATCATTGACTTTTCTGCATTCTAAACTAACGAAAACAAAGTTTTTTTTTTTTTCCCATAGAAATAAATATAGATATTGAATATAAGCATTCGATTCAAACAAAATAAAAAATAAATAAATAAAATAAAAAATAAAAAAGAATCGAAACAGGTCTTGCTCTATTCTTCTGACAGTGACTATTAGGAAAAGAAGAAGAAAAAAGAATAGCGCAGCAGAAAAAAACAGATAATAGAAGCGCGAATAATAACACAAAAAAATGGTGCTTTGAGTGATAGAGCATGCATGCTAGGCGGCAGGCCCCCTCTCTGTGCCTTGTAATTAGGTGCGCTCATGCCGACAGTGATTTCCACTGAAAACCGCTAGTAGGCGCTGTAGTTCAGACTTTAATTTTATAGCTGGGTTAGTTAAATTCATACGCCGGCTTTACAGCGCTCTGTAATTGAAGGTAACGCAAAATGAAGGGGTAGGGAATATAATTTCTTTTTGTAATCCCAGGTGATGATCCAGAAATTTACCTCCGTATGTGCAATGTTTTATTTATTTATTTATTTATTTTTCCCAGTATCTAATTTTGATGTTTTCTTAAATAATAATAATTATAAAATAAAATACAAATAATTAAAGAAAAATGTTTTTATTGATGTACTGTTCGATCTACAGTTAACTCAGTTAATAATTTTTTGGATGGCGACATTATCGATGCAGCTTAGTTATTTCGTTTTTAAAATAGATCTATTTTAAATTATTGGAATTCGCGAAGTTTTAAATTGAAATATTTTTATAATAGATATCGGGTTACCATCTAACCCCTTTTGGTTCTTAAGGTTCTAATTAAATCTTTGGTTCTAATTAAATATAATACAATATATAATTTAAATTTTGTGTAGTAATATATATAAACATTAATTGACAGCTTGTGACTGATATCTAACGTACTTATAATCTATAAATGTCTTTATTTAAAACTAATATTAACTTTATTATAAAATAACGTTAAAATTTTTACAATTACCCAAATTCAGGAGGTTTTATTTATTTATTTTTAAATAAATAAATAATAATAATAATTATTATTTTAATAATTCGAATAGCAATTTTTCAACCGAAAAAAGCGTCTGATGTTTTTCGCTGAGAAATTGAACCAACAACAATAATAATTATTATTGTTTTGAAAAAAATCACCTTTCTATTCCAAATAAATAAATAATAGAATAAATTATTTTAACATTTAAGCTTATTTGAAGTAATTAGGTACTTGAGAGAGGGATAGAAATATATATAAACATTAACTGACTGCTTGTAACTGATAGCTAATGTACTATAATTTATAAACGTTTTTATTTAAAACTAGTATGAAATCTGATATTTCAAAATAGGTCTATTTTGATGGTGACATAGCGTAGTGGTCAGATATTATATTAACTTTATTATAAAATAACGTTAAAATTTTTACAATTACCCAAATTCAGGAGATTTTATTTGTTTATTTTTAAATAATTTATTAATAAATAAATAAATAATAATTATTATTTTAATAATTCGAATAGCAATTTTTCAACCGAAAAAAGCGTCTGATGTTTTTCGCTGAGAAATTGAACCAACGACAATAATAATTATTTGTTTTGAAAAAAATCACCTTTCTATTCCAAATAAATAAATAATAGAATAAATTATTTTAACATTTAAGCTTATTTGAAGTAATTAGGTACTTGAGAGAGGGATAGAAATATATATAAACATTAACTGACTGCTTGTAACTGATAGCTAATGTACTATAATTTATAAACGTTTTTATTTAAAACTAGTATGAAATCTGATATTTCAAAATAGGTCTATTTTGATGGTGACATAACGTAGTGGTCATATATTATATTAACTTTATTATAAAATAACGTTACAATTTTTACAATTACCCAAATTTAGGAGGTTTTATTTATTTATTTTTTAATAATTTATTAATAAATAAATAAATAAATAATAATTATTATTATTTTAATAATTCTAATAGCAATTTTTCAACCGAAAAAAGCATCTGATGTTTTTCGCTGTGAGAGTGAACCAATAACAATAATTATAATTATTATTTTGAAAAAATTCGCCTTTCTATTCCAAATAAATAAATAATAGAATAAATTATTTTAACATTTAAGCTTATTTGTAGTAATTAGGTACTTGAGAGAGCGATAACTTATTAAATGTTTACAGTTTTCAATATTTTAGAATAAAAAATATATCTTGTAAAACTATAATTAGAACTTCCTGAAAATAATTTACTTCTTTTATGCATCACTAAAATCTATCTTATTTGTGAAGCTAAACAAACATTTTCGAAAACAAATTTAAATGAGATGCACCTTGACCTGAATTAGTACGTATCAATCGGTAGTTATCAATTTTTCAACAGATGGCGCTGCTATACAGCGGTTTCCGCAATTTAAGGTAAGGGGCTGTCCATAAATGATGTCACGCTTTCTTTCAGAATTTTGGACCCCCTCTCCCCCCTTTGTCACAAAGTGTCACGTTTCAATATACCCCCCCCCCCGCCCTTGTCACATGTCATGGAACATGACATACATCAATAATTACTTGAAGTTCAGAAACAAAATATTAGACTAGAGATCATATTTCAAATTTTATTTTTAAATGTTGACTATGGATCTTAATGACATCTGTAAATATAACCATAAGGACTTATATCTTTTGTCGGACATTTCAAGAGTGTGAGAAGAGAAGGTTTTCTTCTAAGTAAAGATTTTCTATTGCTATCATATACTAAAAACCTACTCTGAATGCTTTTTTCTGAAAGAAAATAATGTATGAGGGGAGGGGGGAATCACAGGATAAAGTCACTTTTACTCGAATTAAAAAAATATCTTTAATCTTTGATAATTTTAAAATAACTTCAAAATTTCATCTGCTGAATATAAATGTTTGTATTTTAACTGAAATATGTGATGTCACACTTTTTGTTACCCCCCTCCCCTCCCTTGTCACAAACTGTCACAATTTCACGAACCCCCTCCCCCCCCCCTTCAAGCGTGACATCATTTATGGACGGCCCCTAAGACTATATTTTGGGTTCTATTACGTATAACAGGCATGAGAATTTTCCGCGATTTTCCTCTTTTTTCCGATTTTCGTTAATTCTGCGGTTTTTTATTTTGTTAAAATCAAACTCCAATAACGATCAGTGTTCAAACGCTCCACGAAAAACTTTAGATTCTCAATCTTTTTCCATCCAAAATATTAATGTCAATATTCATTTTAAACATGCTTAATCAGATTCTATAACATATAAAAGAACAGAATTATTCAATATTTCTCACTCATGTAATTTTTTTTGTCCTCCCTCCCCCCTTTTTTCATCTCTAACCATTGCCGATCAAACGTTCTGCGGGAAGCCTTTTACTTTTGTATATTTATCCATCCACAATATTAATTTTAAACTTACTTTATGACATTCTAGAACCCATAAAGAAGTAGAATTATGTTGATTGCTAGCTTACGTTTTTTTTTTTTTTTTTTTTTTTTTTAAACACATGTTTTATTGTGTTGATGTGCATTATTCTTTTAGTTTAACTTGTCACTTTTAAAATATTTTGTATAGTTTTTCCTGTGAGCATTATTTTTCATTTGAAATAAATTTTATGAACGTACATTTGTATAGTTTTCTCCGCGCGCGTTCCTTTTCTTTTAAAATTAATTCTATGAACACGCGTGTTTCCTCTTTTTTTAATTTTCTGCACTCTCATGCCTGGTATAATCAAACAAAACTTGATATGTTAGAAGGCCATTATGAGACATGCTGATTTAATTTGGGCGCATATCGGCGTATAGGGGGCGCTGCTATACTACAATTTTCCTGGAGAACGGAAAAACTATATCTCACTTCTGTGGCCTATAACCGTACGAAACTTATTATGTGAGATAATCAGTATGAAAACGCATTGTTATTAATAGAGAATAAAAATTGTATATATATATATATATATATATATATTAATTATTATTTTATTTAGTGTTAGTTTTCTCTAAGATGACAATCGTCTGCATTCGTCATGGTGAATAATTTTAATAAATTATTTGTTCTGAGGGAGTTTGTGTAAGAAAACGTAGAAGAAAGCCTTGTGGTAGGCACAACATATAAATGTTAGAAAAATAATACCACCATTTAGTCATTCCTAAATTAACATTGATCTTAATACCCATTTTAAAGTTTTTTTTTTTTTTCCCTTTTCCCCTCCCATGTAAATTTTAAAGTGTTGGGAAAATAATATCCTTTTAGGCATTCCTGAATTAACATTGCTATTAATCCTCATTTTAAAGTTTTTTCCTCCTCCTATGTAAATTTTAAATAAATGTTAGGAAAACAATACCACCCTTTCTGTCATTCCAGAATTAACATTGATATTAATCCCCATTTAAATCCCCCCCCCCCCCCAAATGTAAATTTTAAATAATGTTAGGAAAATAATACCATTCACAAAGGGTGGTATATTATTTTAGTCATTCCTGAATTAACATTGATCTTAATCTCTTTTTTGCGAAAAACAAAATATTTTTATGTAAAACAAAAAGTCGTGTAAAACTTTTCATTTTAAGGCATTCTATATAGTGTTTTGTTGAACAAATTTATTAAAAATAATACTGAAAACATGGAAACATTTCATGAAAGGATCATTTTTGCAAAACAAAATCGTGTAAAGGGGTTCATAATTTATATTTTAGTACTTTTTATAGGACCTCATGTATAGCACTTTTCTTTTTATAATACAGTTTTATAGTACTAGAACGAAAAATAAACAGATGCATAATTTGCCACAACCACTCACAAAAGTCATTGTCACCAGAATTTTTTTTTTTTTTTTTAATTTAGATTCGAAAGATAGAATACTTATTTTAAATTAATTCCAATGAAAACACAAAACATTTAGAAACATAAGAAGGAGCTTTGTAATGAATATGAACTGACAATAACAAAATGAATAGACAAACAAACAAAAACAAAAATGCTCAGAATGTAGCGGTAATACATCAGGAGTCACCACCCCCAATATTCATTGAGCTAAAAAATGCAAGATTTCATTTTTTATTAAGCGATATTACACAAAATACACAAAAAATGATCAAACATTACCAAAAGGAATTAGATTATATATATATATACAGTGAAACCTCTCAAGTTGGACGCTTTTTCTCGGAACGGAATGTATCCATTAACATTATGTCTAACCCCTATAAGTTGGACACCTCTCTAAGTTGGACACTTTTTCTTGGAACCGTAGGTGTCCAACTTAGAGAGTTTTCACTGTATATATATATATATATATATATATATATATATATATATATATATTATATAAACTTGTTGACAAAAGAAAGAAAGAATAGACCATTTTCAAGTAGTGTATTTTGTGTTTGAACTTCTCGTACCAATAATTTAAATCATTTCACAAAGCTAAAAGAAATCAGAAAAAAAGTGGGGGGAGGGGGGGGGGGGGAGTGACTGATTTTGTTTATTTTAGAATTTTCCAATATTTCCGATTTTTTCAAGATTATTCTTCGTCCTCTCGTTATTAGCATATCTAAAATTCAATACAGTTTGTAGATTGCGCTTTGAAGCTCAAACCACGACGCATAGTTGATTCTCGCTACATTTTATGCAGTGTAAAATCAAGTATATTTCACAGTAAAACAAACTTCATGTTTTAAAATCACCAAGTTACGCATTTTTGTAAAAAAAAAAAAAAAAAAAAAAAAAAAAAACTTACTGGGGATATTACGCGAGCGAAATACATAGAAATAGAAAAACAAAACAATTGGGATGGGTCGAAAATACCCTCGTAAGAGACCTCCTTTTCTAGGAAATACGGAGATCTCAGCTGCTGTTATTATTTTTTTTTTCTCTTCTCTTTACACAGAGAGCTAATTTTGAGTGTTGTGCGGGATCCCCCTGACTCCCCGAAAATGCCCCCCCCCCCCCCCCCTTTAGCTCTCTCTGGTCTCTCTTTCTAGAGGGTGCGACCGACTTTACCCCACCCCCACCTTACCCTCCATAATGATGTCTGGGGTCAAAGAAGCGGAAAGTTCCAAGGCGCCGGTACCACATTTTTTTTCTTCTAGATCTCTATCCCTGCTAAATGTAGCACGAATCTTTTTGTAGGGCTTTCTAGGTTTTTCGGTGACCAGCTGTGTCGGACCAGCTGAATTGGATTTTCTTTTTTTTTTTTTGCACCAGAATCTCAGCTTCTTTATGCGGGACTGAGATTGATAATATTGATTTAGTATAAGTGGGAGTATACAAGGTGTGTCCCGCATAAAACTGCTTGTATTGTTATGCGTCAGACCTTATTAATAGTCTTGTATTCCGAGTTACCCTGGTCACGCTGATCACCCGCTTTGCATTTTAACTAAACGCCGTTTTCAAATCAGCTCATGCACGTGAAGACATTTGCAATCCATCATGCCATATTGTACCACAAAAGACATCATCATCTATGCGTGTGAAGTTTATCTATCACCATCTACATTCAAAAATTGGAAATATTTATTTTTTTATATAATTCTGGTCTAGCCCAAGGTTGATAAATTCTCGAAAATATGACACAATTCGAAGCAGAAGTTTAGCACAATAGAATTCTATATCAGGGATGATTGTGTTCAGGTAATTTACCTGATTTCAGGTGTTTTAAGTTCAGTTTTTCTGATAGTTAAATTCATAAAATAAGATTAAAATATCAGATTCATGTAGCTGATATACCTAATTAAAATTTTTATAATGAGAGGATTGCAGATCTCTGTAGCAAATTCTATATTCTCTCGCCAGATGAAAATTTTTTCTCGTTAAAATTTCAGATTTTTTTTTTTTTTTTTTTTTTTTTTTCATGAATTCACAATCATCCCTGATATATTTATTTCTCCATTCTTAGGAGGGAGGAGGATAGCACACATTTTTAGAATTTTCCATAAAATATTTTATATATATAACATAATTTAAAAACAGTTTTTAGGCCAATAAGTGCTAACAGTATTTATGCATATAAAAATATTTTTAAAAAGTATTTTTCTCTTCTGAAGGGAAAAATACTTTTCTTTTTTAACATGTAAGATTTTGCACAATTTTGTTTTTCACGAAAATGGGCTTCAAAAATTAAAACATGGATCGTTCCCATATCAAGTAACTTTTAACCTGTAAGATTTTACACTTTTTTTTTTTTTTTTTTTTTTTTTTTTTTTTTTTAAACCAAAAAATTTAATAAAATTTTCATAAAGACAGGGTTGCTACGGCACCTGGAAAACTCAGGGAATTTGAAAATCTATTAAAAAACAGGGAAAACTCAGGGAATTTTCAAAATTTATTACAAAAACAGAGAATATTCAGGGAATTTTGGAATTTTTTTGGAAAAACATTGGAAATTTTTTTCATAATCAAATATTTTTAAAAATTTTAGTGCTTTATAATGAATCAATTATGTTCTTTTCCCAACTATAGAAAATTAATATACCCTAAATATGTTCAATTAACTTGTAAACATGATCGATTCTAATGCTGCGTGATTGCGTGTCACCTATTTTAATGCTAAAAGGGACAGGGAAAACTCGGAATTTTTTCTCCTGATTTGTGTAGCAACCCTGAAAGAACATTTTGTTTTTCATAAAAATGGGCCCCAAAAATTAAAACGTGCATCGACCCCTGAAGTGCAACTTATTAGGTGATGAATATTTTTATTCTGCAGTTATTCTTGAACGACCACATAGTAGGGGTTGATCCACATAAAAATTGGATCGGTTTAGCTGAAAGTTGCAAATTTTAGCACTTTTTGCCCACAGAAAAATTTTAATAGAAAGTTTTATTTTATTTAATCAGTGAAAATTGTTACAGAAATAATAATAATAATAATAATAAATCTATTAATATTTTCCGGTTTGATTTTCCAGGTCTGAATGCTGTTTTTCAATATGACAATAGAGTCGCGGTTATCCGATTCTAGATTAACCGAGTTTCGGGTTAACCGAAGTAGTCCCGAAAGGACCACGATCCGGAGGAAGCATGGCTTTTAACAAATGGCGTAGATAATTTTGACAAATTTTACTATAAGTACGTTACTGTATTTTACAATTTTCGTATGTATGTACTGTATTGCACTTTTAACTGACTACATTTAAATATGTAATAAAGTAAAGCACCGTTTATACGTCTTTCAAGGGACTGACGTAAAAGGAGGACGACGTATAAATGTGAAGACGTATAATCGAATTTTAATAACACTTTGATTACTACAAATTTAATGACACTTCAGCAAAATTTATGTGAAAATACTAATTAATAAAGTTTCTTAAGTTAGTAAATGTATGTTCTTTTTTTTTTTTTTTTTTTTTTTTTAAAGACCATAATTTAAAAAAAAAAAAAAAAAAAAAAAGATTTATTATAAAAAGTGAAAAATATCATACTATTAATGCATGACTGGGTACTAATTACATATATCATATATTCAGGGACCGATTTATTCAGTTAGAGGCCCAGGGCACTCATGTTCAATGGGCCCCTTTTCCTCGTACTTTAATATTACAACAAACAAAACAAACCGCATATTTTTGATTCACGTGTCTAAAAATTTTCGCCACTTTTCATTTTATTGGTAAGACTTAACTAGATCCAATGCTTGTCTATCGGATCAACGCACATCGCACCCATGTATCTGCACTACGGTGAGTGCCTCGGATTTAGTTAGTCTTAGTAAGACTTTGGAATGCAGTATCGGTAGTATGCAGTTGTATTTGCGTTTAGCAAAAATATTGCAATTTTTTCAATGAACTGACAGTTTCCTTGAAAGATTATACCGCTGATTTATATAACAGCGCATTAATACCTCCATCTATCAACGAAAAAACAAAAAGCAATGATCATTATAGCAAAATTTGGAAATTTTTCATTTTAACTATTTTTTAAATGTATGATTGAATTTCTTGGAGGCCCCCCTCAGTGAGAGGGCCCAGGGCACATGCCCCGAATGCCCTGCCTTATATCAGGCACTGCATATATTGAGTATTATGTTATATTTCTTAAGAACTATATGAAAACATTTCGAATATTAATTATATATATTGCGTATCTTTAATAATAAGCATATGGTTATGCCCATACAGATAGTTACTTAATAACATTAATATTGGTTTGATTTGCTGCTCGTCTATAAGTATTAAAAAATTCTACCGTGATACAACACATCATCTTCAAAAATGTTGATACTACAGTAAAGCACCGTTTACACGTCTCTCGTTTATACGTCTTTTACAATTATACGTCCTTTTAGTGAAGTCCCGATTCATTCCTATTCATTTTAATGCAAAAATTCTTCGTTTATACGCCGCTAATATCGGTTATACGTCTTTTCCATTTTACTAAAATTCGCAAAATTTCTCGACCTGTCATTATTTTCCAATCTAAATAAAACGGATTTTTCCTAAAAAAACATCTTAAATGAAGGAACACAGGAAAGATCGAAGAATATACTGATGAAAGAATCAATTGAATTCACAGTACAATTTTTAATACTCATAGACGAGCAGCAAATCAGACGAATATTAAAGATTTTGAATGTTATTGAATAACAATCTGTATGGACATAAATCACGTGCTTATTATTGAAGATACGCAATATATATAATTAATATTCGAAATGCGTTCATATAGTTTTTAAGAAATGTAACATAATACTCAATATATGATATATGTAATTAGTACCCAGTCATGCATTAATAGTATGATTTTTTTTACTTTTTATATTAAATATTTTTTTAAATTAATTATTGTCTTTAAAAAAGTATAATATACTTTATTAATTAGTATTTTCATATAAATTTTGCTGAAGTGTCATTAAATCTGTATAATAGTAATCAAAGTGTTATTATTAAATTTTCGATATTTCGATTATACGTCTTTTCATTTATACGTCCTTTTGCGCAAGTCCCTCGAAAGACGTATAGGCGGTGCTTTACTGTACTTCGATAAGACACAGATCTTAGGTTTCTGCATCTTATACCAACGTTGTGAAATTTTTCTGAAAAGGACTCGATGCCAAATTTAGTTGTCTAGAAAATCACACAAATCCTACTCCCCAAAGAAACGTCAGGTGATCACTACTGTAAGAAACCTTTAAAACCACTTTTCCAGCAATAGCAATACGAACACAGCAAAGCAACCGGAACTACTTCCCAATTAATATACCCTTCCTTTAGTTTTTGCTTCAGTTTAAATAAATCAATTTAAAGTAATCTGCATGTGAAATGACGGATAGAAAATTTTTCTTCTGAATGTTTATTATTATTATTATTATTTTTGCTAAAAATTATTTTCAGACTTTTTTTTTTTTTTTTTTTTTTTGGCATTTAGAATGTGAAATTAACCTTTCGCCGGGCGCGCGAATTTTCATCACATAAGCGGGCGCGCGTTGTAAATTGTACGACAGGGAAAAAAAAAAAAAAAAAAAAAAAAAAAACGTTAAATTATTGGCTGATGTATTTTAATTTTACAAATTGTTTTGCATGCAAATGACATTTAAGTTATGTCTGATAACAATTTATAAAAATATTTTGCAAAACATTTACATTTATTTTGTTATAATATATTAAAACAGAAGCTTCAAGGTATGGAAAACGAATTACTGTTCTACTTTTTACAACGGTGCGACCGGCGGAAGATTAACGATAGGAATTTTTTTCTTCAGTAATAATAGTATTAATTATTACTATTGCCGTTTATCTATTTTATGATTCATTATTATTATTATTTTCGCCAAAAATTATTTTGTATAGTATAATTTCTTATGCATTTAAGAGGAGGCATCACGACGTATCAACCAATCTTCTCAATCTATAGAAAAAACAAGTAATATAAAAAGAAAAATTTTTAAGTCAAATCCTACTTTACAAACACTATAGATATATATATTTTTTTTAAATAATTTTGAATTAGGAAATAAAAAACGCGCGTGAAAAATGAAATAAAAATAATTATAAGATTTTAAAAAAAAAAAAAAAAAAAAAAAAAAAGCTTTTTATATACTGTGTTTTAAATTTTCTGATGAATCATAGAGCTCTTATCAATGTGCATAAAATTTTTAAAGTGATAATGACGTCCATTTTTGTGACATGCATAATTTAACTTTTTATAATTTTTTAATGTTCACGTTTAATTAAATGTATTTATTTTTATGTCGAAAGAAAATGAACTCGTAAATTTTCTTTTTTTTTTTTTTTTGGCAGCAATTAAATTGTAGCTAATATTTTAATGGCTATTGTGACGCTATTAGGATGCTATTATTTTCGTATTTTAATTAATTATGAGAAAACTAATCAAAAATTCGGAAATCGGACTTCGAAGTATTGGGTTGTCACCGTGTTCTGAGCAATTCTGAAAGTTTCGAATTTCTAGCTATTCGGAAGTTAGTTAAAAGTCGATTGCAAGATTTGTACAAGAGGGAGAGTGTGAACTAATAGTAGGAATTAAATAGTACACATTACGATTCATTGCACAATTCGTATCTTTGAATTCTGTTTTCACATTCATGAAAATTCATGACCATCAAATTAGTCTTTGTTTTCAAAATAATAATAATAAACAAAAATAAAATAAATAAATAAAGTGCATAATTGAAAATAATTTAATTTATAGTTCAGGGATGTGATTTACAGCTTTTTACAAGGGTGAAACTTAATGATAAATTATTTTGTTTGTAAAGAAATTGTTTAATTTTTAATTTACAATAAAATGTATTAAGAACTCTCCAAATATCACTTCTTATAGGTAATAAATAAATATTTTTGATGTTAGACATATAATATCCTATTAATAAGGTTTCTCGGCCATTCATTCTGCATGTAGCAGTTTTCAGAGTTTTTGTGTGTTGGGCAGTTTTCAGCCATGATTTCAGCTGAATTCAGTTTTTATGTAGATATATTTTTCTTTCTGTAATAAATCTACAGCTAACAAAGTTTGTATTTTACGATGCATATTTCCATTTCAGCGTCTAACCAAATAAAGTTGTACATGTCCATGTTAGTAAAAACATTAAGTTGTTCTTTATTAAAGATCAAATAATCAAAATATTTCTTTTTGTAATTATAACACTTTTGTTATTTGAATTCTGGTACTTTGTTTCAATGTAAGTCTTTTCCTTAGAAGTTTAGCTTTTTTTTTTTTTTTTTTTTTTTTTTTGTTATGTCAATCTCATTCCAGGAAGTTATAAAATGCAAAATTTCGCTGAGTCAACTTTCGTATTTTATAGCTTCAAAATAAATACATTGCAGAGTCCATCAAATCCTCCGAGAAATTGTTAATGTGCAAAGCATTAACATAGAGCGACTACCCACAAACCAAACCAACCCACTTGAGAAATTAATATACTTTTAAAATATTCTAAATGCATTATATAATACCACTTTTCACTTATATATTATTTTGACATAATTTTAGAGAACACTATTTTTTATTTTTGCTCTATCTAAATTAAAATATCGGAAAGTTGTGTACTAGATGATTAGAGATGAGACGATGCCAATAGCGGGGGTTGATCCAGGTTGTAATTTTGGGTCCATTTTTGTGAAATTTTTATTTAATTTTGTGAATAAAAGAATTGTCACTAGAAACCTTTCATTTAACAGTTTGTTTAATGTCAAGTTAATAGCATTTTATTAAACAAGTATAGACACTCATTAAAAATAATACTGTGAACATGGAAAAATTTTACAAAAGTATTACTTTTATAAAACAAAATTTTGTGAAAGGGCTGTTTTTATAAATCTGAATTTTGTAAAGGGGCTCATTTTAGAAATCTGAATTTTGTAAAGGGGCTCATTTTAGAGATCTGAATTTTGTGAAGGGGTCCACTTTAGATATTTGAAATTTTGTGAAGGGGCCCATTTTAGGGATTTGAATTTTGTGAAGGGGCAGCAAAAGGGTCCCAATTTTTGCCTGGATCGACCCCTGAATAGATCGTTAGGAGGGGGGGGGTCAACTTTCTTGCCTAAACTGGGCGTCCTTTTGCCAGCTTATCTTCTGTCACATCATGCAAACGAAGGAAGTGGGGGGGGGGGAGATTAAACTGTAATTTGTGTAATAACTGGAATTAAATATAAAATTCGAATTTTGTGTGTATGTGGGAGGGAGGGAAAATTAATAAGTCGTTGAAAAAAAGTAATATGTTCAGATTTAAGTAGCAATTGATGGCATCCATAGGTACCTTTGTTTTCTTTTTTTTTTCTCAACATTTTCTCCTAAACAGATTTATGAGCATCCCTTATCAATCGTGCTCATAATTTGTGTTGACAATACCACATGACTTTATTTTCCGAACATGCCCGGTGCTTATCTCTCTCCACTAATTCCCTTAAAAATCTGTGATTTTACCGCAGCTTATCCCTTCGTGATTGACGTATCTGTGTTTTTCCTCGGCGAATTCCCTTTATGTGCCGAAATGACACTGCGATCGTTTCTCCTTGCCTCGTAAAAACAACTATTACCGCTTAAAAGAAATAAACAACAAAAATGTCCGCGGCTTACTTATTTATTTATGTATTTCTTTTCTTTTTTTTTCTCCTTTTTCTTTTCTGGTAATCCTTCACGCTTCGTATGCAATTACGTGATTTCGCGCGAGACCAATTTCTTTCCCCTTTCCTCCTTTGTTGCTTGGATGTCTCTCTTTGATGTTTGCCGCCAGCTTTGGCAGAGGTTCTTTCCTGACTCGAATAGTTGATCAGCCTCATGTTTTTTTTTTTTTTTTTTTTTTTTCTCTCTCTCTTTCTTTCGCTCATCTGTTTTTGTTCCCTCCCTTCTTTTCAATTTTATGCGTTCTCTTTGAATAATACATTGCCTGAGATAGACTTTTACTTTAACTTCTAATAAAGATGACCATTTATGGATGAATATGCAGAACAGATGTTCCAGTGGACGATTTTTGTGTTCTAGAATTTGATTTGATTAAGTGAATGTTGTAACAGTGGGGATAAAAGTAAAGTTAAACCATCAATGTCTTCCCCCCCCCCCCCCAAAAAAAAAAAAAAAAAAAAAAAAATGTAGGAGGAAAAATATATAGTGATATAGGGAAAAATCAACCCCATTATCAATTTAAAAAAGAAAAAAATAATGACAAGTAAATTTGACAATGAATGACTCCTGTTCTAAAATTTAGATTTAACTAAACAAACATTTGTCAAAAATGGGGGGGGGGGGGATTTTATTATGAATGGCCTTTTTTTCTCCCCAACAACTCTCTGTATCAGGGTTGTTTGTGTTCAGGGGTTACCCCTGATTTCAGTGTTTTAATCAATCCATCTGTATTTTCATATTTCCTACAAAGTTATCTTTTGTTTTTATCAGTTGTTGATTTGTTGTCCAGGTGACGTGTGGACAATTTCTAAAGAGATTGAGGGCTTGTGGTCTAAATAATTTGAGTATCATTTAATATTCTAGGGGTTTTTTTATTCGAGGCTGTAATTTTCAGGGTTTTTACCTTTGAGTCACAATCACCCCTGCTGTATATATCTTGCTTCAAAATATTTAAAAAAAAAGTTTCCTTTTCCCAGCACTTGTTTTCTTTGGTCGCCTTTTTTTTAATTTTTATTTTTTCCGTGTGGTAGTTTTTCATAATAGATTTCATTTATTTATTATGAAAATTCATTTTGTTATTGTAGTGCACCCATTTTTTTTTTCATATTTAGTTTATTTTTTAGCCTTTTAAATATTTTTTCTTTTCTTTTCTTTCTTTCTTTTTTCTTTTTCTTTCTTTTTTTTTTTTTTTTTTTTTTTTTTTTTTTTGTTGCAATTTTAATTAATTGTTTTTGTTGCAGTGTTAAAATTCTAATTTATGTGATGTATGTTTCAAAGGTTTATTTATATACGAATATAGGAAAAAAATATTAATCATCTATAATCCCTCCAATAAATAAATAAATAACAATAAATAAATGAAAATAAATAAAATGAAAAATCGAATAATCATCAAATATGCAGACTAGCTGTTTCAATTAACGATTTCGTGCATTAGAATTCACCTGTCGAATCCCCCCCCCCCTTTTTCTTTATTTCCAATTTTATATGCTCTTTCTAAACAATGCATTGTATGAATAAACTTTTGTTTTCAATAAGGATGACCGTGCTGCGATTGACTATGCAGAATGGCTACGACAGTGAATGATTAATGTATTCTAAAATTTTTATTTGATTAAACCAATAGTTATTAAAGAGGAAAAAAGCGAAATTGCATTGCTATAAATGACAGTTTATCTTTCTTTCTTTTGTTTTAAAGTATGCTTCCTACATATGATATATAGAATATGCAAAATAGCTGATTCATATTCAGTGAACGATTTCGTATTCTAGAATTTTGTTTGATAAAACGAATATTAATAACAGGCATGAGAATTTTCCGCGGATCCGCGATTTTTCGCTTTTTTGTGATTTTCGTTAATTTTGCGGTTTTTCATTTTGTTAAAATCAAACTCCAATAACGATCAGTATTCAAACGCTCCACGAAAAACTTTAGATTCTCAATCTTTTTCCATCCAAAATATAAATGTCAATATTTATTTTAAACGTGCTTTATCAGATTCTATAACATATAAAAGAACAGAATTATTCAATATTTCTCACTCATGTAATTTTCCCCCCCCCCCCCCCCCTCTTTTTCATCTCTAACCATCGCCGATCAAACATTCTGCGGGAAGCCTTTTATTTTTGAATATTCAAAAATCCATCCACAGCGAAAATGTCAATATTTATTTTAAGTTTACTTTATGATATTCTAGAACCCATAAAAAAGTAGAATTGTGTTTAATATTTCTCACTCATGAACTACTTTTTACACCCCCCCCCTTTCCCACCACTAGTCAATGTTATTAAATGTTGATTGCTAGCTAATGTTTTTTTTTTTTTTTTTTTTTTTTTTAAACATGTTTTATTGTGTTGATGTGTTATTCTTTTATTTTAATTCGTCACTTTAAAATATTTTGTATAGTTTTTTTCTTTTGAGCATTATTTTTCATTGGAAATAAATTTTATGAACATATTTGTATCGTTTTCCCCGCGCGCGTTATTTTTCATTTGAAATTAATTTTATGAACACGCATGCCTCCTCGTTTTTTAATTTGCTGCACTCTCATGCCTGTAATAAGAATATACACTTAATTTTTTAAAACTTTATTTATTATTTTTACGAATAATCTCTAAAAAATATTGTTATTTTTTTCTTAAAAAAAAAAAAAAAAAAAGAATATAAGAAAAAAAAAATGTTAATATAACATCACCTATTGTCTTCAAAAAATATTTCGAATGACAACAAAATTTCAATATGCCTCTAGAGAAGAAAGAATAGCTTTTCCAATAAATGAATTCGTGCTGTACAATTTTCTTTAATGAAATGTGCAAAAGAAATTAAAAGGCTTTTTATTTTATTTATTTATTTACTTATTTTTTTTTTTTGTGTGTGTGTGTGTGAAGGATGGAGGGTGTTAGGAATATATATATATATATATATATATATATATAGTGGCGGTTGGGTGGGCAGATGTTTGATTACGGAGGTGGGGTGGTGTTGTAAGGCTGGATGGTTGGGTGGGTTTGTGAAATTAAATAAAAAAAAAAAGTAGAAGGCTTGTTGCATTTGCTTTGTATTACTATGCAAACTTTCTTTTTCCAATAAAATTTCAGATTCTTCCTTCTTGAGTTGTCAACTATATTTAATATTCTAATTATACTGTTAAACACAATGTGATCAATCGGTGAATTTCATTGTTGCTACGTGGTTTCATTGGTGTTCATCTGCTTTGAAATTTTGCTTTTTTAAATCCATATGGTTCCTGTTCTGGTTGTGGCAGGCTGGGGGAGTGTTGCCGGCGTAAAACTAGTGTAACCCCACAGGCAAGTCACAAGTCTTGCCGCATGCCTCCTTCTTCCTATCTTGTGTTTCTTGGGTTGTTTTTTCATTAATTTTGATAAGTTTATGGTTTTAAGTTAAGATTTGTTGTTTTACTTTATTGATTCGTTTGTTTTGCAGGCTGTTAATTAATAGATCTGGATCATTTACATTAGTGTATTTCATCCACTGATGATTTTTTTTTTTTTTTTTAATCTTAATGTATAATAAAGATGATCTATTAAGCATAGTAGAATCCAAGCAACAGATACAGGATCACTGAAACACCAATGACCAATAAGATTAAAAAAAAAAAAAAAAAAAAAAAAAAAAAACACATCAGTGGATGAAATACACTAATGTAAAGAAACCAGATCTATTAATTAACAGCCCGCAAAACAAACGAATCAAATATATGTATATAAAAGTAGCACTATTAATATGCTACCATCGGTTGCCACTAAAAATATTCCGAATAAGAACAAAATTTTAATATGTTTGTGTTCTAGAATTCGCTTATAAAAAACTAATAATTAAAATAAATAAAAAGAAAAAAAAAATACATTGTGACAACTTTTTTTCTTTAAAGCTTTAAAATTATTGTTATAAACCGTTCAGTAAAAATTTTAATAATAAAAAAAAAAATAATACAATCTAAAGTTTTATTATTATTATTTTTTTTTAATAAAGTAGCAACATTTGGAGAACATGTACATGTTTATTTTTACGAATTAAATTTGGCATTATGCCACAAAATCCCCGAGTTTGAATTTTTAAAAAGGATGTGAAATAATCAAGTGCACAAGCTCTTTTAAATATTTCTGTATCTAAATAGCCCTTTTGGTCGAATGTCGAAGTAGGTTAATTAGCGCTAAATATTGGTATTTAACTAATGTAACATACTTAGTTCGCAGTTAAAAATATAAACATCGTATCTTTTGAATTAATATTTTTTTTTTTTTTTCAAACTCAGTGTGCAATAATTTATTTATATTAATTTAATCAAGGGGGGGGGGGGAATCCTAAATTATATTAAGTGTAATCATTATTTCATGTAGTGCTCAAATTCTAATACTTTTTCTATTCTTTCCTTTCTTTTTCTTTAATAATTATGAATATGCACACTAATTAATGGAATTTAATTTTTTTAAGCTACATTTATTTCACAAAAAAAAAAAAAAAAAAAAAACCTTCTCTCCTTTGGAATGAACTAATGTATGTAAATATCTTAAAACTTAAAACACATTTTGAGAAACTATTCAAAAGTATTTTTTGTTAATGCATATTTCTTCTTTAAAAGATTCTAAAAATCTAGGCAAGTTTCAGTTCATTAAAATCGACGTCTTAGAAACCGCAACAAAATTTGTAAGGCTCAAAGTTAAAAGTTACAGAATTTAAAGAAATCAAGAAGCGATAAAAAAGAAAGCATATTATTTACATAATGTTTTCTGTTTCAAAGATTTTTCTTTTTTTCTTTCTTTACAAAGAAAAAGTCATTGAAAAATTGCCTTAGAATTTGATATATGGATAAAATAATTTAATTAAATTCATTCCTTTGATGTAAGTGGGTGATGGGCTAGTGGCCGACAGGTTCTGCTCCCGAAGCTGGAAGACGGTAATGCGGGTTCGTGTTCGATCCCAGGTCGCTCTTCTCGACGTAGCCATTTGAAGTTTTCTGTGGTTTTCTCCTAAACTCACGTGAATACGGGTTAAGATCCCTTAGAAAGACCCACACAGATGGCAACTCCCACTAGACCTAGGTCTGTAGTGTAGACAGTGGGACTTTACCCGAACACGACTATCATCTTTGATGTAAGTTTTTTAAGTTGCGTGGAAACGGAAATTTAAAAAATAAATAAACTGCAAAAGAATTGCGTCAAGAACACAGTTACTACCTTAGATGAAATATATTTTCCTTGACTAGAAATATTCCGTGTAGTTTATATATTTCTCCAAACAAAATATTGAACTTGGGTTGCGGATTTTTGCTCCTAAATATGGTACAGTAAACTCTCGATTATCCGGATGCGGATAACACTATTGCCAATTCGTAGGGTCTTTTATATTTAATATCCACCAGTAATTTTTAATTGTAATTTTTCTATGCTTGCCTGATCGACTATCGAAAATATCAAACTTCATTCTTTAAAAATAGTTCTAATTATTAAATAAAAATGTTTCTTCAAGTTGGAATTTTAAGGAGAAATTTATATTTTAAACAAAAAACAAATTAGAAAACAAAACATCATAAAAGTGAGGGAAGAAGACGTGTTTGCAAATCTATTTTCTTAAAAGAAGGAATGTTATGCCATTAATAAATACGAATAATTAAACAGAATACCTTTTATTTACATAAAGCAGACGATTTTTTATTTCCGAAAAATTACAACTTATGCTAAAAATTTTTGAAAAACACTGTCTTCATTTATTTTATTTCTTTTCTCTTGACCTCTGAATTTAGCATGGTTTGTTTTCTTTAATACTTATGCGTAAAATTATTGTTTATTTATAACAAGAAAAAGAAGGTTATTTATAACAAGAAGAAGGGATATATTTTTTCACAATGTAAATCGTGAAGTTATTTCTTTTTTTCTCTCTTCCCTCAGAATTTCGCGCCAAATCATATAGCCTAATCTTCTTTACAAACCTCACACTGAGATGGGAATGAAAAAGCGGATAGTTGGGGGAAAATCGTGGACCTCCCACGTTGATTATGCTTCGCCTATCTATTTGAATTTTCTGGTATGAAAAAAAGAAAAAAAGAAAACAACAAAACACGAGCGTTTAATTTCATTCTTTAACATCGACGGGTTAAGAAACGTGGTCCTCGAATTATTTACGGATCTATAGTGTGACACCTGTATCATTTATATTTATTAAGTTTTCGTGGTTTACTACAATTATCACAAATTTATTTAGTTTTATTTTAGTACACGGTAATTGCGTGGTCTCCACGCGATAGAAGAAAAGAGAAAAATTTACGGTAACACTAGGCAGAAAAAAAAAAAAAAAAATCGAGCCTTGATACCATTCTTGCTGATTCTTATGTAAAATGACCTCCTGAATCCGAAAATGACCCCCATTTTGCCCCATCACCCACCGCCACCATCACCGTTTTCTCGGGACGTCACCTCCTTCCCCAATGTTTATCACTCTTCGGTAATTTTATGGTCATGAATTTGATTTGAAGAATGGAAAATAATTATTTTAACTCTCAAAAAAAAAAAAAAAAAAAGGCATAATATATAATAAGTGATAAAATAATAATAATTGAATAAAATATAATAAATGTAACTTAAAATTTCAGTGACAATTTCCCCCCCCCCTAAATATTTCCCTTGCTGCAAATATTCATGTTATAGAATTTTTCACCTCTTTAGGCCCTCAGAAGATATTTAACAGTTAACATTTTTTTTTTTTTTTTATTATTTACTATAAATGGCAAAATGGCCGTTATATTAGGATTCAAGAGGTCATTTTACATAAGAATTTGCAAAAATGGTGTTGGGGCAGTTTTCATGTCGAGCAGTGTAATTTATGAAATGTTAGGATAAATTGAAATGACGCGAACACTCCATTTACAGGGACGCAAAGAATTTTTTTTTATCATTATGGCCTATCTATGGGACCAAATTCTTTAAAGTGCGATAGCGTCTAAACGTGTGAGTCGTCCGAGCTGAAGATTTATGCACATGTTATAACGTCACCATCACACGAATTGTATAGATTTTGGTTTGGTAAACCTAGCACTTATAGTTTTTTTTTTTTTTCAGGGATAGGACATTTCTTTACAAATAAAAAAAGAAAAAGGTTATGGCCTATGGGTCCAGTGCGATTGCGTCGAAACGCCTATTGAATTGAGCTGAAAATGTATACAATACACATATTATACATCACAGTCGTACGAACTATATTTCGGTGAATCTAGCACTTAGGGTAAGTGCACCAGTGATTGACACTTTTAGAGCAATCTCTGATGTTTTTAATGTTCTAGTCATCAGAAAATATTTTCAGAAAGCTTAAGTTAGTACATATGGCATGAAAGACATTCAGAACCACATATATGTTAAAATATATACATTTGATAATTATTATTATTATTATTTTTTTATTTTTATTTGACACCCACTCAATGCTCCAGTAATTGACACTGCCAGTTTTACATTTTTCAGTAATTGGCACCCTATGTTCCAGTGTTTGACACTGCTAGTTATTCATTTTACCAGTTATTAGCACCCTATGCTCCAGTGTTTGACATAAAATGTTAAAATTCTTAGATGTAAAATATATGATTTTCTTATTTTTCTTATTTATTAATTATTTCGGGATATATGTCAATTACTGGAGCATGCCAATCACTGGAGCACCTACCCTATAATTTTTTTACAGACACAGAGAAATATTCTTTATCGATATGGCCTACAGGCCCAAATTTTTTAAAGCGCGATAGCATCTAAACGCCGTATTCGATTGATCTGATAATTTATACACATGTGATAGGTTACCGTCATACGAATTGTATAGATTTTGGTGAATGTAGCCTTTATAGATTTTATACAGGGACACAACGAAAAATTTTTTATCATTATGATCTATTGCTGGCTCAAATTATTTGAAATGCAATAGCGTAAAATTAAACAATGGAGAAAAATATTCAAACACCCTATTATAATTTTCACTTTTGTTTATTTAACGATTTGTCTTACTTTAATTTATTTATAGAGCCGTTAATTACTTAATGTTCGGAAGTCGAGTGGAGTCACTCCAGATTTTTAAAGAAGTAATAGTGAAATAATTAAAAAAAAAAAAAAAAAAAAAAAAATGTATAATTAATTTAGTACTTGAAAATAATGCAGAATTTAAAAAGTATAATCTTCCTCCCTAAACTCTTCTATTCTTTGACATTGAAAAATATTATTACAGCGTTTCTTCTCCCAGAGATACACAAACACACGCAAAATTAGTAATAATAAATAACCAAATAATGGTTACTTACGGTAACAACTAGAGCTATAATGACTACTGATTTTGGTCAAATATTTAAATCAGGGTTGGCAAGGTTTCGGACACTATGGTAAAAACCACGGTATAAACCATGGTTTTTACCGTACTGTCTAAAACCTTGGTGTCTTAAACTGACCAAAACTATATTTTTTAGTAGAATTATATTTTATTAAAATTATGCAAATATTTGAAAAATTTACAAAATTATTATAATTATTGTTGTTTTGTAACATTTTCCAGTATATTCCATAATGTTTAGTGAAAGATACATATATTAACAATTATAATATTCAAAAGCAAAAATTTATTACTGAAGCTTTAATGTAAAAATGTGGATAATTGTACCTCCACATTTTTACCGTATTATATTGATATTTATAATACGTATTTACACACACATACATGCTCCAGATATGTTGGGCAATATAATTTTTGAGCCTTGCTATGTATATTAAAAGATAAGTAAAGTGTGAAATTAAATGATTTGTAAATATATAAATAAAATAATTTTTTCTATGTGATAACTCCATTTACTTATATTACTTATCATTGATTTCTCTTTTGAATATCCTTCTTAGGAGTTATCCTTTTCCCTCTGTGATGAAAATTCAGGAAAAAATAAGACAGAAGAAGAAATTCCCCTACAAGGTAAGATATTGTAGCAAATTTATTTTAAATTTGGTTATAGGAGAATATTCTTTGTACATCCCGCGACAAAAAGATAGGTACAAAGGTAGGTGTACTTTCTTTGATTTTTCATAAAATAACATTATCTAAATTGTGCTTATCATTTATTATTATCATGAAATAACACTATTCCCGGACTAATTTTTTGTTTTATGACTAATTTAGAAAAGTTTTTAAGACTAAAAATTTTCTAATTTAAGACTACACTTCGCGACAAAAAGATAGGAACAAAGGGTTTTTTTTTTTTTTTTTAATTTTTCATAAAATAACATCTAAATTGTGCTGATCATTTATTATCATAACAAAATATTATCATATCAAAAACATATTAAATATTTGAATCATATTCAAAATATTCATATTCAAAATAATCATATTAAAAAAAAAAAAAAAAAAACTTTGTTCCTATCTTTTTGTCGCGGTGTGCAGTCTTAAATTAGAAAAATTTTAGTATTAAAATTTTTCTAAATTAGTCTTAAAACAAAAATTAGTCCGGGAATAATAGTGTTATTTTATTATAATAAATGATAAGCACAATTTAGATAATGTTATTTTAAAATCAAAGAAAAAACCCTTTGTACCTATCTTTTTGTCGCGGGGTGTATATATAGACGGTGTTCAAAATTAAAAGCAACAACCTGTTTTCTTCTTTTGCGATACACTATAATACTTCTTTCATAATATTTTTTGGCATGTTCTTTTGCGATAACTAACATGCCATCCAAATTTTATGTTCATATGTTTAAAAGTTATATGCGCAAAAGAAGAAAACGAAAAAACAGGCTGTTGCTTTAATTTTGAACACCAGCGTATATAAATGTATTTGGGGACAATTTCATTTAAGAAATTCTGATAAAGATAAAACGATCGAGTATAGATTAAATGTATGGTTGTAATTTTTTTTTTTTTTTTAATTGACATTATTGCCCATTGCGCAGCACTAGTGTGACGTAAAACCCAACAAACCAACCAACTTTAATGGTCATTAAATGTGATGAAACTGACATAAAGATATAGAAAAATCCACACAGCATCTAAAATAACGAACAATTTGACAACAAGTGAAATTATTTAAGTAAAGTTTAGTTTTTTTTTTTTTTTTTTTTTTCCAGTTGATTAATTTTTATAGAGTATCTAGCGTTCGTTTTAAATTTTGTTTAATCAAATTATGAGTTTTTATAGGATCTTATCGAAAAAAGTGAATTAATTCACCGTGTAGTTGTTTTTTTTTTAAACGACTCGAGTTAAAGATGCAAATTTTTGAGCTAATCAATAGCTTTTGATTTAAGCGAGCTTGAGTTATCAATACAAGTTGAGCTATTTTCATTCTTTCATTTTAAGAGAGTATATATGAATCATTCACTTTATTAAATAAAATCGTAGTTCGCAAAAGTGCTTCGCAGACAGGTTTTATAAGGTAAGAAGTATTTAGTATTAGACATTAGCAGAATATTTTTAGTATTTATTGGTAGTTGTTTCATTAAAAATTTAAGCAATTAGTTTAAAGAGAATTTACCTAAAGAAAATTATAATTAATTTAATTTTCTGCAAAAGTAAAAAATAAAATTCCCCATATTGTTCCTCCAAAGGAACAATTTCTTTGAATAAATCTGCCAAATCTGTAACAGTATGTACATCCCGCGACAAAAAGATAGGAACAAAGGGTTTTTTTCTTTGATTTTTCATAAAGTAAAGTTATCTAAGTTGTGCTTATCATTTATTATTATTATAAAATAACACTATTCCTAGACTAATTTTTGTTTTAAGACTAATTTAGAAAAATTTTAAGACTAAAATTTTTCTAATTTATGACTACACTCCGCGACAAAAAGATAGGAACAAAGGTTTTTTTTTTTAATTTTTCATAAAATAACATTATCTAAATTGTGCTCTTTGTTATTATCATAACAAAATATTATCATATCAAAAACATATTAAATATTTGAATCATATTCAAAATATTCATATTCAAAATAATCATATTCAAAAAATTAAAGAAAAACCCTTTGTTCCTATCTTTTTGTCGCGAAGTGTAGTCTTAAATTAGAAAAATTTTAGTGTTAAAACTTTTCTAATTTCTAAGTCTTAAAACAAAAATTAGTCCAGGAATAGTGTTATTTTATAATAATAATAAATGATAAGCACAATTTAGATAACGTTATTTTATGAAAAATCAAAGAAAAAACCCTTTGTTCCTATCTTTTTGTCGCGGGGTGTAATTAGTTTATCTTTGCTATAATTCAAAGAAAAAAAAATTGCATTAGGCAACATTAGATACAAAGTAACTAAATTTATTTTTGAATACCACTTGAAACAAGGAAAATTTTACAGAAACATTTTTCACACAGAAAAAATAAATGTACATTACAGAGGAAGGGGGGGGGGGGGGGGGAAGCACATGATCTTTATATCCGTTCCTTTTTTCTGTGAAACTGATGCGAAATTAATTACTTCTCTTTGTGTTTGGGTCTCATTGTCTAATATATAGCTTCAACATATGATTAGCAAAGGAAACTGCTTATTTGATTGGAAAAGGAATGAAAATGCTAAATAAAAAGTTTTCTTATACACAATGGCCTAATTGCACATCTCTCGAAACCATTATTCCATGCTTATCCTAATAAAAACAGAATCTTGCTGCTGCCATATCAGAAAAAGAAATATACGAGCAATAAACTTCAAAGAAAAAGATGATGGCCGCCTGGGGGCGCGGAACTCCTTTTAAGTGTTAATGATCTTCCTTCGGTGAGGGGGAAAGGAATGATTCCCCACTTTAACGATGCTGCGGCCACAAAAGGAGGCTATGATTTAAAGCAGACCTGTTTTTGCCAAAGGTACCGACACTTCATGATTTGACACTAGCCTGTGGCCTTTGCCCATTAAGTGGGGGTTTTCATAATGTTTGCCCCCTTTGGCTTGTTGCAATCAGGTTTTTTCAAAAGCACAGGTAAATTCCATAGTAAGATTGTTTATGTATGAAATGGCGCCATGCCTTCTGTGATATTAATGATGGCCTCTATTGCACCATCGTTGTTTCAAAACTTTGCATGCAGTTAAATTTTTCTCTTCTTCCACATTTGGATAACTTGGCCTGGTCAAGTAAAGCAGAATTCTTTTTTTTTTTTTTTTTTTTTTTTCCGAATTTCTCAATTAGGTATTAAATTTTCTACCTTGGCCGGCAAAGGGTTAAGGCCAATTGTTTTCACAAGGGACCTGGGCTTAAAGTGGGATGCCCTCCGTGAGGGTCCTTTCTAAGGGGTTCTAGTCCGCATTCAAGCGTGTTTCAGAGAAAATCACTGAAAACTCCGAACGGCTATGTAGACGAACGCGACCGGGAATCGAACCCGGCACTTCCTGACTACCAGCTTTGAGCGCAGAACCGCTCGACCATTTAATTGACTTGTAAACGTGTTACATTCTAATGCTGCATGATTGCGTGTCATCTTTTTTACTTTTAAAAGAGACAGGGAAAACTCGGGGAATTTTTTCTCCTGATTTGTGTAGCAACCCTGTTAGAATTAATCTGGGTCTTATCAGTTGAGCTTTCAGCCTAAATACGCAAAATAACTTTAAATATGTAAAACTTTTCATTGTTTTATTTTTCTTTATACATTTTTATCTCGTCGAAATGATGATAATTATTTCATTTATTTGTAAATAATTTTAGATTTAATAAATAAGGTCATTTTTCTTTTTTAAACTTTAAAAGTCTTGAAAATTTGTATCATCATTATTTTACAAAATTAAGTTTGGATGTGAATTTGGAAATTAACATTTTGAAGTAAAATGTAAGAATACTTCATCTTATCATGTACACAACCTTCTACCCCTTTTAATATAATATTTAATGTGCCTATTGAAACTGAGGAAAATTGTCAAGAAAGGTGATTTATTTTAAATAAAATTACAAATTTATCAGTCACAAAAGGGTGGTTGGTTATTCATGATAAATGTCTGCAATAATAATATAATACTGATAATAACTATATTATTTGCAGCAGTAGAGGAAATAAAAACTTGGGATGAATAAAGAAGAATGAGCACTTTATTATAATAGCTCATAATAAATAAATAAATAAATAAATAAAATATATAACATTTTTAGTTTCAATGACAATTACTATATTTTAAATAATCTGAAATTTTATTAGAATGATCTAATCTATTTCTTTGAGACGGGGGGGGGGATTCGCTATAGACCGTCTTGAATTTAAAGCAAGATGTTCGGCAACACTTAGTCAAGAAAATAATTAACCGGCGTTCAAAGGAAAATAAATAAATAATAATAATAATACAGTAAAACCTCTCTAAGTTGGACACCTACGGTTCCAAGAAAAAGTGTCCAACTTATAGGGGTTAGACATAATGTTAATGGATACATTCCGTTCCGAGAAAAAGCGTCCAACTTAGAGGGGTGTCCAACTTGAGAGGTTTCACTGTAATAAAAAGCTACCAAATTTGTACAATGAATTGCTCATATTTAATTTAGAACTGTAATAATAAATCAGTTTACATGTATATTGACATTTAGCTATTGAGGCAGAGATGACAACAGATGTGCCTTTCAAAGCGCAAGAGCAAAATACTTTTGGAACTATTTTTGCGTACTAAGTATTAGTTCCATTCCGTTGGCAATGAATAGTTTATAATACTCTTATAATAACAGATACATAAAAGGGCCGTAAATTTTAGGCAAAAGAAGAAACCATGAAAATAAAATAAAAAAGCTGAAAGCAATGGCGCCGTCACTGTATTACCGTTTCGGTTCCACCTCAATTGCCAAGCTAGAAGACAGGGGGCAAAAAAAAAAAAAAAAAAAAAAAAAAAACGATTATCTTCCTTTTCAGTTCCAGTTTATGTACTTCCTAAAAATAAAAATACTGCAAGTTTATTTGTAAGATTTAGGATTATAATATATTTATGTATATAAAAGTCGCCTATTTTTATTTATTTATTTTTTTATCATTCATTTCACGTTATAAAAGATTTTCAGAATTTTCTTGGATTTCATTTCTGTTACAAATCGAATTATGTTATTTTGGAACATTATTCAGCACAAGAATTAGTTTATGCTCCTCGGCCACTTTTAATTGTTTTATTTTCGTGAATCGTCCGATTTACATTTAAATTGTAATCTGGAAAATTGAAATTTCTCTTTCTCGCTCTTAAATATTCCTTGTTTAGCTCAATTCAAATGATTCACATATATTCTAATTCTATCACAATCAGTAGCAACATAACCTCTCATGGTCTCTAATTTTTGAAATATTAGAAAAGTACTAAAAATCAACCCATTGTGTGTTATTTGAAAGAAAACAAAGGATAGAAAGTGAATATCAGGCTAAACCAATTTTAGGTTGAATAGCAGCTGGTATCACCAGTCTGGTTATATAATGCATGGAAAACCCAGGATTTTTTTTTTTTTACATTTAAGCATCAGTAAAAGTTACTGCTTAATTATTTTATATAATCATAACATTAACATTGGATAAAAGAAAAAAAGAGGGGGGGGGGGCTATAAATGAAAACTATTTTGTGCTTCAGGAGACTTATTTAGGAGACTATTTTTCATATGAAATGCTAAAGCGACTATTTTTGGAGTCTTTATTGAGTGGCAGCCCTGCTATTGAATACAAAAGAAAGAGACACTACTGCTATTGAATATAGAAGAAAGTTAAAAAAAAAAAAAGCATGTTAAGTAATAAAGTGATTACGATTGTTATCACTTTTGTATCCCTTGTACTTCATATGATAAAAATCATTAAGTGTTCTTTCCCCACAAAAAAAAAAAAAAAAAAAAAAAATCGTCTGCGACCTGTGACGTGACAGCCCCTGGTTTCCAGGAAAAGAAATTACCCTGAAGGCTGTTCTGTTCATTCCTTTTCCAAGAAAACATGCTCCCTGCGATTTTCTGGGGGGTGGGACAAGCGAACAGAAGGCATGCTGTGCTGTTTGGTCGGCCGCTTTTGCCTTTTTGTAAAGTGTACCGGAAATGTTAGATATCCTAGAGATATTTTTGGGCCTACAAAGAGAGAGAAAAAGCTCCCCCTTGTGTCGAAGTATCGTTTCTCGGTATTCCGTGATGCGAAAAAGGAATGTACCGATGTCTACAATTCGCGGAAAAATTCCCGCCCTTCTTGCACTTTATTTTATTTATTTATTTATTTCAGGTGGAAATAAACTGTTTGCATTGTGTCCGGTAACGATAAAAATAAGCAAAAATAAAATGTTATCTTTTTTTTTTTTTTCAGACACAATTTTTAAAATTTTGTGTTATTATTTTCATCTTCTATAATATATATACAGTAAAACCTCTCTAAGTTGGACACCTACGGTTCCAAGAAAAAGTGTCCAACTTATAGGGGTTTGACATAATGTTAATGGATACATTCCGTTCGGAGAAAAAGCGTCCAACTTAGAGGGGTGTCCAACTTATAGGGGTGTCCAACTTGAGAGGTTTCACTGTATAATTTTGCTCCTAAAGCTCCTATTTTCGACTTCCGGTTTTCGACAGATTTACACGCTTTGAGAGGTCTAGAACACGATTTTAGCATTTTTAGAAAATGTCTGTCTGTGTGTGTTTGTGACAAAAATTTTGAGACAACTGTATCTCTGGAACTATTGCTCAGAATTGTACATACATTTATGCGTCGATGCACCTTGACCTAAATTACTGCCTATCAACTTTTGGTGTCAACCGAACAGGTGGTGCTGCTATACACAGGCATGAAAGTGGCAATACGCCGAAAAGTCTGAACTTGTGCAACAAATTTATCACAATATAATGCAGAAATATGTATTTTGGGAATTAAAACACAAAATTGTACAATTATTAATTTACAGTAAACTAATTTAATTAGTGAATTCATTGAAGGCAGAAAAAAAAAAAAAAAAATAGAAATTTTAATGAAATACAGTGAAACCTCTCAAGTTGGACACCCCTATAAGTTGGACACCCCTCTAAGTTGGACGCTTTTTCTCGGAACGGAATGTATCCATTAACATTATGTCTAACCCCTATAAGTTGGACACCTCTATAAGTTGGACACTTTTTCTTGGAACCGTAGGTGTCCAACTTAGAGAGGTTTTACTGTAATTGCATATCTCAGAAGCACACACATTGGGGGAAAAAATGTTTTATTCCAGGTAGTGCCAAAATATTCATTATTTTGGAAATTGACAGCAAAAATTATCCCTAATTTCAGCATTTAGCTATATAAAGTATTTTATTTATTTATTTATTTTTTAATAGCAGTGAAATAAATCCATAATTCCCCAATCAACTGCGAAAATATTGTATATTTCAGAATTTTGTGACCAAAAAAGCAGGAATTTTGTTTTACACTAAAATAATCTTTTATTTCTGTAATTAACTTTGAAAATAGTACAAAATTTTGTTACATTTAACAGCAAAATAATCTTGTTATTTCAGGAATTTGCAACAATATAAAAATTTAAAAAAATAAAGCAGTAAGTAATTATGTTTACTTTTCAGCAAAATAATCACATACTTTGGGAAGTTAACAGAATTTGCTCCCCCCCCCCCCCCCCCCCCCAATAAATTTTAGTTATGGTTTCGCTTCGGATTTTCACTGATCTCAGAAATAGCCAAGATGGCCTTCAAAAAGGAGGATTTCAGACTAAAGTCTGAAAACTTTCATGCCTGTATACAGCGATTTCCGCAATTTAAGGGGAGGCTATGTCTCAGGTTCTGTTGTGTATAATCAAACAAAACTTGATATGTGAGAAGGTCATTATGAGACATTATGCTGATTCAATTTGAATGCTTATCGATCAACAGGTGGCGCTTCCGCCATTTAAGGGTAGGCTATATCTCAGGAACTACTGCACAGAATTGCATATAAATTTATATGTAGATGCACCTTGACATAAATCAGTACTTTCAACTTTTGGTGTCAACCGCTCAACAGGTGGCTCTGATACACAATAATTTTTGCAATTTAAGGAAAGGCTATATCTCGGGTTCTATTGCGTATTATCAAACAAAACTTGTGTGGCATATAACTACGGAATTTGATATGTGAGATAACTATTATGAAAGCGCATTTTTAAGATGTCATTTATAGATAATAAATCTTTCTTTGGATATTTAGTGTTAGTTTTCAATTTCTCTAACGTAAGATGAAAATCATTTGCATTCATCATGTTAGATATTTTTAATAAATACAGTGAAACCTCTCAAGTTGGACGCTTTTTCTCGGAACGGAATGTATCCATTAACATTATGTCTAACCCCTATAAGTTGGACACCTCTCTAAGTTGGACACTTTTTCTTGGAACCGTAGGTGTCCAACTTAGAGAGGTTTTACTGTAATTGAAATATTTATCACCTTGTGTCGAAGTATTACTTCTCGGTATTATGTGACATGAGAAAGGATTATTATTTTGATGTCTACAATTCCTGGAAGAATCCGACAATAATTGCATTTTGTTTTTGTTTATTACTTTCTTCTTTATTCAATAGAATAAAGTATTGGATACGTGAAAATTTTTTACTTCCGGTTTTCGATGAATTTACACGTTAAGCTCCTGAACACTTTGTAGGAAAAATAAAAGGGACAAATGAAGAGGAACCCTAACAACCAAAATGTATTGTCTGATGCCTATTTTAAAATAGTCTAAATCAAAACATGCCTGTAGGCTCTCGGCGGGATATTTCTAGTAGAAAATGTATGCAGATTAAGAAAGACTCCTGCATTATGCACTAAAATTGCAGTAATTTGTGAATGCTTCTTCACCTGAAGAAAAGAAATATTTTTATAAGATAAGACAGAGATAAATGTATTGCGAAAAGAATTTTTTAAAGATATTTACAGGTATTTCTATATAGAATAAGCAAAATTTCTAAAGAAAGAAAAAAAAAGTGAGAAAATGGAAGTTTTTTTTTTTCCTGTCTCATCAGGTTTCGGGTAAAAGTGTCCAAGTTAAGGGGGTGTCCAACTTATAGAGGTTGCAGGGCCGTGCCTACACTTTTAGCCGCCCTGGGCGAAAGATTTTAGCCGCCCTCCTAGACAAAAGATTTTAGCCACCATACTAGGCACTAAAATTATTTCCCTCCTTCTGCTTCTGAAAACTATCCTTTAAAGCCAAAAACTGCCAGGTTGCCACAGATGAAAAGTTATCAAGTTTTTTTTTTCCCTCTGTTTTAAAAATAAGCCTCCGGCGGCTGAGTGGTTATGCACTCAAAGCTGGTAGACATGAGGTGCCGGGTTCAATCCAAGTTGCGCTTGTTGGCCTAGCCGATCGTTGTTTTCCATGGTTTTCTCCGAAACTTGCGTAAATACGAGCTAGGACCCCTTAGAAAGACCCACATGGAGGGCACTGCCCCTCATATCTAGGACCTACAGCAGTCAATCGGCCTTATTCCCAAATCTAATCCAATCCTGTTTTTAAAAAAATCTAACAATTTTAGTAAACCTAATTTTTAGCTGAAATTTTGTCATTTTTAGCCGCCCCTAGCTGTTAGCCGCCCTGGGCGACCGCCCCGGTCGCCCCCCCCTAAGCACGGCCCTGAGAGGTTGGACAGAATGTGTGTTAATCCTATAGATACATTCCGTTCCGAGAAAAAATGTCCAACTTGATAGGTTTCACTGTATATATAATGTGACTGAAGATTTAGAAAATATATATATGCTACTCTAATATAAATAGATTTTGCCATTTAAAATTCTAGTATTTCATTTTAACTTCCTGCCTTTAAATATAGTTTCAGCTTTTTTTTTTTTTTTATCTTTTAGCAAATCTTATCCTTGAAGTTAAGAAATTTAATTATTAAAGTATCATCACAATTAAAATACTTATTTTATTTATATATTTTAGGTGGGAATAATTGTTTATATTGTATCAGGTAACAATAAAAAAAATCTGGAGTGACTCCACTCGACTTTCCGAACATTGAGTAATTAACAGTTTTGTAGATAAAGTAAAGAAAGAGGAGTTGTTAAACAAACAAAAGAGAGAAAACCATAATAGAGTGTTTGAGTATTTTTCTCCATCTATTACGCGATGTTTTATTTAACGCTACTGAACTTTGAGCCCATAGATCATAATGATAAAGAATTTTTCGTTGTGTCCCTGTAAAAACCTATAAATGCTAGATTCACCAAAATGCTTATAGTTAGTGCAACAGTGATTTATAATACTCATATAAATTTTCAGCTCAATTCAATAAGGCGTTTAGATGCTATCGTACTTTTAAAAATTTATTCCCATAGGCCATAATGATAAAGAATTTTTCTTTGTGTCCCTGTAAAAAAACTGTAAGTGCTAGATTCACCAAAATCTATACAGTTAGTTCAACTGTGATCTATAACATGTGTACACATTTTTTGCTCAGATTAATAAGGCGTTTAGACGCTATCACACTTTTAAAAATTTGGCCCCATAGGCATAATGATAAAGAATTTTTCTTTGTGTCCCTGTAAAAAAACTATAAGTGCTAGATTCTCCAAAATGTATACAGATTGAGTATTTGTGACCTATAATATGAGTATAAATTTTTTGCTCAATTGAATAAGGCGTTTAGATGCTATCGCACTTTTAAGATTTTGCTCCCATGGCCATAATGATAAAGAATTTTTCTTTGTGTCCCTGTAAAAAAACTATAAGTGCTAGATTCACCAAAATCTATAGGGTTCGTACTATGGTGACTTACAATATGCGTACCAACTTTCAGGTTAATCGAACAAAGCGTTTAGACGCTAGCGTGTTCACTCACAGACATACACACATACATATATCATCGTAAAAATAGTGAAAACGGACTCATGGGACCTCAAAACGTATAGAAACATCAAAATCTCGAATTCGGATTTTTGACATGATTACAATACTTTCCTCACTATATAGTGTTCGGAAAGTAAAAAACTGGTTAGAAAAATCATTAACTTTTTTTTTTTTTTAATGTTTTAAAGGTACAATTTTTTTATTTTGTTTTACCATTTTCACGAAATAATTAATATCATTGCTAAACAAACTTTATTACTGCGTTTGCTTCAAAAAATCCAATTACTAAAATATTATTATGATACTATAATAAAAATTATTTACGTTAAATCTTATATTAAATGCAATTGTAAAAAAAAAAAATGCATTATAAACGTCAGAAGCGCAGATGATTAATTTTCGAATGATGCTAAATAATAATAATAATAATAAACCAAAAATGTATTATCGGATAAATTATTTACAAACTAAAAAAGCAAAATTTCTTTAAAAACTGAATTACACTAAAATTTTAATAGTAAAATGGGATAAATTATTAATGAGATGGGATAAATTATTTTAAAATGATATTTACAAAGTAAAATTTTATAATAAAAAGTAATTATATAATTATATCATATTAATTAATAACAATTTCTCAAGGCTTTATTTGATATTCAGTATTTTATTTGTAACGAAAATTAAATATAACTTTGGACTGACGTCGCGCGATTTCAAATGAATTTAAGATTTTTCCGCGTCTATTAAATTCGTATCAATAGAAATTCGAATAAATTTTTTTTTCACCAGAAATTAGTTAAACTAAAAACTACGCATTTTAATATTTGGTACATACATTTTTTAATATTATATAGACAGAAATATTATGCTTACACATTATGCAACGTTTAGAGCCAAAAGTGTATTATATTGATATATACACTTTAATTTATTTTAATATTTAAGTATCAACCCTATAAAAATTAATTATTTAATGTATAATTAAAACAAAATAAATGAGAAAACCTATTTTCAAAAAAAAAAAAAAAAAAAATTACTTATTTATTTCTCCACAATTTCCCCTTCAATGTAACGTAAAATAAATAAATAAATAAAATTAATCTCAAAACAGCTAGTTCATAAAAATCTCACACATTAAAAGGAGAAGTTGTTAATATTCATTGATGTTTTCCATATGCGGGAGGGGATGATGAACACAACAGCTCTGAATCACGTGACACTCTAAGCCAAGCTGTTTGTAAAAGACGTCAATAAATTGGATGGGGCTATTTTATAATTTCAGTAGGGGAAGGCAAGAGGCTCCATTTTTTTAGTTATTATTTTTTTTTACTGAATTTTTAGGGACTTAAGTTTTTGGAAGTTTTTTAATAAATGAATTGATGTTTATTTATACTCACTTTTTAAATCTGTTCAGTATTCAAAAAGTATATCAGTTATTTAATTAAAATTTTAAATTCTTTAATTTTTCATGGTCTAAATAAATGCTGTTATCTTCCATCATAATATACCCAGGTTGCGACGATTCAGACGATTTCAGTGTAACTACTAAAGTTCATTACTAAAGATTTTCGTAATTAATGACCCTCTTCACTTACCGTCGCCGGAAGCCCGAGCCAATGTTATTTTATGGAGAAATTTTCTTTACAAATAACTTATTAACTAATACAGTGAAACCTCTCAAGTTGGACACCCCTATAAGTTGGACACCCCTCTAAGTTGGACGCTTTTTCTCGGAACGGAATGTATCCATTAACATTATGTCTAACCCCTATAAGTTGGACACCTCTCTAAGTTGGACACTTTTTCTTGGAACCGTAGGTGTCCAACTTAGAGAGGTTTCACTGTACATATTTTTAAATTCTGTTTTCACATTCAGAAAATTCCCAACTGTTAAATGGACGGACCTTTTTTAAAAATGTATTTTTTTTAATTTTTAATATTTTATTTTGAAATTGCAAAATGAAAAAATTTCACATATTGAAAATTCGTATTTTGCAGCTTCAAAATAAAATATATAAAATTATAAAAATAATTTTTTAGAAAAGGTGCATCAATTTAACAGCTGGGAACTTTCAGAATGTGAAAACATAATTATTTTTAAATTATGTATTATTTATGTATTATGTATTAGTTAATAAGTTATTTCTAAAGAAAAATTTCCCATAGAATAACATTAGCTTCGGCTTCTGGCGGCGGTGAGTAAAGAGGGCCCTTAAGCAAAATTTATATGAAAATACTTATTAATGAAATTTCTTTAGTAAATGCATGTTGTACTTTTTTAAAGATAATAATTAATTTAAAAAGAATTTTTCCTGTTAAGTGAAAAAAAAAAAAAAAAAAAAAAAAAAAAAAATCATAATATTAATGCATGACTGGGTGCTAATTACATATATCATATATTGAGTGTTATATTACATTTCTTAAGAGCTATATGACCACATTTTGAATATTAATTATATATATTGCGTATCTTTAATAATAAGCATATGATTTATGTCCATAGCGAGAGTTATTTAATAACATTAAAGATCTTTAATATTTGTTTCTGCTTGTCCATGAGTGTTAAAAATTCTAATTCTTTGGATCAGTATTCTTTGACATTTCCCGCGTTTCTCTATTTAAGATGCTTTCTAGAAAAAATCTGTCTTATTTAGAATGGAAAAATAGTGATAGGTCGAGAAATTTTGCGAATAAGTGGAAAAGACATATAACCGAAATTAGCGGCGTATAAACGAAGAATTTTTGCATTAAAATGAATAGGAATGAATCGGGGATTCACTGAAAGGACGTATAAATGTAAAAGACGTATAAACGGGAGACGTATAAACGGTGCTTTGCTTTACTTCAAATATTTCTCATTATGCAGCTGGAAATTTGATAGATTTTTGGTTTTATCATTTCTCTTTTTTGAAAGTAATTTTTAAACTGATTAAAAAAAAAATTGTTGAATGTAAAATAATTAATAATTTGTTTAAAATAAATAAATTAACATAATCTTTTTTCCCCAAGTAGTTAAATTACCTCAAGATTCCGAAAAATCAGGCGAAACAGAAAGCAGAGAAGCTCTTGAAAAAGCTGATGAAGAAAAAAGTGAAAAACAAGACAATATGGTGATTATATGTGCTTATTCATTTTTTATTTAAGGCAGTACACTGCTTACAATTTCCTTCTTTTTTGGTCACCAAATCCCATGTTATTCTATGGCGAAATAATTTTTTTTTTTCACATTTCGGAAATTCACAGCCGTTAAGTTAGTATTCATTTTCTAAAAATTGAATTTTTTTAATTTTATTATTTCATTTTATAGCTAAAAAGTGAGAAAAATGCACATAGTTATTATTATTATTATTATTATTTTGTCATTTTTAAACTAAAAAAAGTACTGTTCAAATTTAAAAAAATCAATTTTTGGAAAACGAGTTACTAATTTAATGGTTATGTGTTTTCAGAATGTGAAAACGGAACAACAACAAAAAGGTAATGTGTAATTGTATAAAGAGATTTTCCCATAGAATAACACAGGCTTTGGCTATTACATTTACAATTGTATTATCCAATTTTTTCATGCCTTACTTTACTTTTCATTACAAAAAAAAAAAAAAAAAAAAAAAAAAAACCACTCTTCTTACCCCTTATAAAAATTGGCACCCTTTATGCTACATAACCAAAAAGTTTTTCACCCTTATTGTGTCACACTTAATTTGCTTTTTCATTCACACATCAAATATAATCATTTTATTTTCTAATGGATTCTTCTATTTTCAGTTTTTCATAAGCAATTATATATATATGGCAACAATTTTGTGTCAGTCTTTCCTATAACTTAAAATCAGTTATTATTTTGTGTTGGTATTGTTTTGTATCTATTAATTGCTAAATTTTACGAGTAAATTTTATTACGATATCTATCATTTATATATATATGTATATATGTATATATATTATGTATCATGGTTGAGATTCTTCAGATTAAAAAAAATATATATATAATCTGGTTTCTTTAAATTTGTGTATTTCATCCCCTGATTTTTTTTTTTTTTCATTTTTCTGAACTTCTCAAAGAATTCTTAATCTTATTGGTCATTGGTGTTTCAGTGATCTTGTATCTGTTGCTTGGCTTCTATTATGCTTAATAGATCATCTTTATTATATATATATATATATACAGTACCCGCCGCTTATTACAATCACATTCGTCCTCAGCCAAAGTGAGTTTATTAAGCGGCTGATTTTAATATCCGTTGAACATTCCTGCACGCAAGAAAAAGGTATTACTTTCCTGAATTTGGAAAGAAATTTCCAAAGGTCACAAATAATGGAACTAATAAACAATATTAATTAATTTTTGAAAGATAATTGATTAATTGTTCCTTCAATATAATAAATTAAATGCATCCCAAGCTCCGATGCGTTTTTCTTTGAGGAAAATCATCATTACTCTGCCGGAAGTTCACGTATTTCTTTTAAATTTAAGATCCTTACACTTAAACTTCTTGCTTTTTAGTTGTTTCAAAATAAGAATTAGAAATTGTCTTTTTATAATTAAAAATAAATCGAATCAAATCAAATTTGTTACTCATTACTGCGATTTGAAGAATACGTTCTTTGAAATTGTTACTGAGTGAAGTGATGGGCGTGTTTAATTTGCAACTATGCTGCAAATATAAAATTTTGTACAAAGATGGGTAACTAAAGATTGCTGTGTTTTTATTTTTATTTTTTTTTTGTAAAAAAAAAAAAAAAAAAAATGCAAATAGAAAAAATTGTTTAGAGTGCATAAATGACATTTGAGATACTTTTGAGTTTATTAACCGGCGATGTTGATTTTATTAAGCGGCGGTTTTAAATTAGTTTGCAATTATTTGTTTCAGGTCTTGGCAATTTGATCATATTAAGCGGCGGCTACTGTATAAATTTTCAGATTTTTATGTAATAGTAATCCTTTAATATTTAATTAAGATGGTCAGAAATGCTATGTATCTTTAAAAATTCTTATCTTTTCTTTGTTTTTCACGTACATGAATAATGTACTTTCATTCATTTTCTGTGTTTATTTATGGAAAATATGGTATCTTGCATATGTTTTAATAAGTAAAATTCTTTAAATAAACACCATAAAATTCAAAAACTCACAACAATTGTTTTGGATCGAAAGAAAACATGACCTTTCTTTAGGCGAACAAAGAAGGCATGAACGTTGCAAATAGAAGGGCAAACAAACTCGCATTGTTGCTTTGTTTGCAGCATTCATGTTTACTATTTTTGCCTGATGAAGGGTAGTGTTTTCTTTCAACCTGAAACATCAGGAGGTGTTTTCTTCTTTCAAAAAACCTGAAATTACACCCAAGAAAAGACAAATATTTAGGTAATATTTCTATCTGTAATGCTCAAAAAGAAAAACCCATTTTCACCCCTTCTATCCCATTCTGTAAAAATTCCGCTATAAAAATAAAAAATGAAAGTAAAAACCATGGTATAAACATCCCAATAAAACCCAACCCTAATATTTTTCACCGTATACGCAATGGAAAAGATACAATAAACTCTAATGAAAATGGAATTTATAAAATAAATTTTGATTTTTTAAACAATAAAAAAGCTGCTTACAATTGTTTGACTAAAAGAAAAATAAAAGATCATGAAAAAGAGCACCTTGTCGATCTAAAATTTAATAAACTCTGCACTGCCTTTTCTAGATCTAATATTAATAACTCAATTGATATAAATTCCATAACCACCCATAAAATTGCTAATTATAACTCCCACTCTTAGGTCCTCAAATGAATTAGATGACATTAAAACATGACGTTAAAGATGACATTAAAGATGACGTTAAAATCATGGTTCAAGAAGCAAAACCCTGAAATTTTCCAAAATGGTTTTGATGCCTGCACTGTTAAAAATTTTTGTAAATTTAATGTAAATATTTATCCAGAGTCTCTGTAAATTTACAATAATTCTTAGTTAAAAGTGAAAAATCGAGATTCTCAATCTTTATTCTGTATTTTTACTTAATTTTATTATTTAATTTTTTAATTAAAATTAAAAATGACTGTTTCTACTTTAGAAAAAGAATTCCAAGTCCGAAATATATTTTCACCAATAATTAATTAAATTAATATTAGTTATTAAAGTAAATATATAAAATAAGTTTTTTAACATTTCAATTTATTTTTCTCTGTAATTTTACGTAAGACTTAAGATAATAGATTACACAGAGTTTTCTGTTGAAATTTTTAACAGTGTGGGTTAACCAATGGTGCAAATGTGTGCAAATTAGTAGTGACTATGTTGAAGGGTAGTTTTGTGTAGAGGACAGTTCACGCTGTAATATGTAATAACTTCTGCAGTTATTTTTCTCTGTAATTTTGCGTAAGACTTAAGATAATACATTACACGGAGTTTTCTGTTGAAATTTTTATCAGTGTGGGTTAACCAATGCTGCAAATGTGTGCAAATTAGTGGTGACTATGTTGAAGGGTAGTTTTGTGTAGAGGACAGTTGACACTGTAATCTGTAATAACTTCTGCAGTTATATGCTCATTAATAAAGTTTTTACGACACGGGATGCATTACTTTTTGATCCACTCTCGTATAAAATTGAAAGAAAAGAAAAATTATGAAAAACAATAGTGCGCTACTTATTGAATCATAAGGATGCTTTGATTTTTAGTACTATTATATTTTTATTTATTGAAATTTTTTTTTATTTTTCCGACTAAGTGAAAATAATGCCTGGACCGGGAGTCGAACCCCGGATCATTGATTTACAAGGTCAAGGCTCTACCAATTGAGCTATCCAGGCCGACACCCCGGTCAGCATTACTCACTCAGACAACCTTTAGGCAGAAACATCTCTGGTCTATCATGTAGATAGCTCGACAGAAATAAGGCACAGGAAATGGAAAACACCATTAGATAATGGGAGAAAGAAATACACTTTTTATTAAAATCACACAATCAACTGAGTCAATGATCCAGAGTTCGACTCCCAGTCCAGGCATTATTTTCACTCAGTCGGGAAAAAAAAAAAAAAAAAAAAAAATCACAGTTGATTGTGTGATTTTAATAAAAATTGTATTTCCTTCTCCCATTATATAATGGTGTTTTCCATTTCCTGCGGCTTATTTCTGTCGAGCTATCTACATGATAGACCAGAGATGTTTCTGCCTAAAGGTTGTCTGAGTGAGTAATGCTGACCGGGGTGTCGGCCTGGATAGCTCAATTGGTAGAGCCTTGACCTTGTAAGTCAATGATCCGGGGTTCGACTCCCAGTCTAGGCATTATTTTCACTCAGTCGGAAAAATAAAAAAAAATTTCAATAAATATGATATTCTTCCACAGTTGATTGTGTGATTTTAATAAAAATTGTATTATATTTTTATTTTCAAAAAAAAAATTTAGAAATCTAAGATGGTAAAATATTGCTAAAAATCATATATTTTATAAACAAAATGCTTTATTGTGGGGTTGGGGACAAAATATCGCCTACATAAATGAATAAAAAACAGAAATAATGCAATTTTTGTTCATACAAATAAAATGACACATTTTAAAACATTTTATTTGAATGAGTTGGTAACTATAAGTAATGTTATATAAAATTTCATGACAACACATGCATATTTACCACAAAAATTGCAATGAATTTTGCATAAAAAAGTAAAGACTACGTTTATGAACTTTTTTCAAAATTTGTCATAATGAATTCAATTGTGCTTATTAATTTTATAACTTTTAATTATGTGAACAGTGTTCAGCTTTGTCAGCAGTGATGTACAATATTTTTAAAATGTATTTTGAATGGTGAAAAGCAAATGATAAAATAACTTAAAATTAAATTTAATAAAATAATGAAACTCCACTCTATTATATATATATTTATATTTATAAGGCCCTATGGACCCCGCCAGAAATCATATGTGAAATAGATCACATTATATTCGGTTAGTCGATGCAAGATTTTGTGAACCCTTTATTGTGAACCACAGAAATAAAGAAAATAAGTGAAATAAAATAAATAAATTCAAAAAGAAAGAGAGAAAGGAAACATAGATGAAAAACAATGGTGCTATATCATAAGTGTAATTATACTTTGATTTTTAGAATTGCACTTTTATTATTAAAATAAAATTCATATTTTCTTTTATTTCTTTCCAGGAAGTAACCTGTAGTGTATCAGTCGATGATCAAGAAAAACATGAATTTTGTTTCACTCTTTACGATTTTGATACTTGTGATAAAGTTAACAAACAGGTATACACATTGTTTAAGAATTAAAATTTAATGTATTAACCCTTTCTGGCACACTGTTGCTGCTGCGGCAACACCTAATTTTAATTTTCAAGGGCTAAAATTCATCCCTGAAATTTTTTGTAGTATTTTTATTCTATAATATAGAGTAAAACTTCATTTATTTTTTGTCTTCGAATATAGTTCTTGAATTCTGGTGGCTGTTGATTTTAAATGAATAGAATTACTTTGTGCTGGAAAGGGTTAAATATATTAATAAAAAAAAAATATTTTTTTTTTTTTTTTTTAATATTATTTTTAGAATCTTATTATAGAAAAACATCTAAGATAAAGACACCAGTGCCCGTCACTCTTAAAATCTGCACCAGTGTTTGTCACCCTCACAAAAGACATGTTAAAATAACAGTTAATTAACAGTTATGGATTTGAAACCACCAACACTAGATTCCCTAGAACTGGAGAATCTAGCTCGAGGGGATTCAAATCCATAGCTGTTAATTAACGGTTATTTTAACATGTCTTTTGTGAGGGTGACGGACACTGGTGCAGATTTTAAGAGTGACGGGCACTGGTGTCTTTACTTTATACTCTTGAAAACTAATTCCAAAACTATGGTATGTCTATCCCCCTTTCTTTTTCTGTCCATCATGTTGTCGTCTATATACATAAACTAAAATTGTAGTAAATGATATTTATTTATAACTTATAACATTTATTTTTATAGCAATTATTCATTTTCTGTTGAGATAAATTTTGTATAAAAGTTTATGGTTTCACGATATAAACACATTTCTTGCAAAAGGAGAAATTGCCGAAGAAAAAATATTTATTTACCAAAATAAAAAAGATGTTAATCAATGTCTTTTTAATGCTTTTTAAAATAAATGCAGGGACAATTTTGGTCGCAAAATTCCTGAAAACTTAAACACCCAGAAGGGTCCCTTTGTCTTAACTTTTCTGAAATGCTGAGATATTTTGCCATATATTGATATTTAAGCCATTCAATTAAATCCCAAACTCGTGTTTTACTGCAAAAATATTTTGCCACAGTTGTTTGTTCAAGTAATAAACAAAGTAGCATAATTTTTTGTATCTATTTTAGTGCTGGCTCTAGAATGAAAGGGCTGCCATAGGGAATTTAGTAAAAAGGATAACCTATTTCCATTTTTTTTTTTTTTTTTTTTTTTTCAAGTCTTCTGTGTTGTGATTTTTGTACATGTGGCAAAAGTAAATCACTAATTTTATGTTTATATATAGGTTACATGCATTTGTTCTTCCAGGAATGCTGTAAAACTATTACTAGAAGGTTACGTGTCAGAAAAAAAAAGTATCTAAAGGATTCTGAACATTTAAAATGTTAGAAAAGGCCACTTGGTATTAAAATGTTTTTCAAAGAACCACTGGGTGCTAAAATATGTGTAAAAAGGCTGCAGGGTGGAGCACCCTGCCAAATTAGCCTAGAGCCAGCACTATATTTGCTGCAGCAAAATAAAATTTGCTTGTAACCCAGAAATGCTGGGTTTGGTATAAAAAATAGTATCAGTTATTATAAAATATGTAAAATCATGAGTGTTTGTGTTCAGGGGCTATCTCTGATTTCAGGGTTTTTAACCTAATCCATCTGTATCTTCATATTTTCTATAAAGTTATCTTTTGTTTTCTTTGATTGTTCATTAGCCATCCAGGTGATATAGGAACAAATTATAAAAAGATTAAGGGCTTCTGATCTAAATTTGAGTATCATTAGTTGATAATCCTGGGGTTTTATTTATTTGAGGCGGTAATTTTCAGGGTTTTTACCAGTGAGTCACAAACACCCCTGAAAATTTGCATCGACAAAGAAATTAAGAATTTATAAGTACAGTAATCTAGAGACGTAATGTAAATTATATTTTTATTTTTAAGCCTAGCATTTCTTTTTAAGATGTTAAATTAATCTGCAGAGTTTTAAACAATCTGCATGTGCTGTAGTGTTTCTGCTACTGGGTAAATAAATGATAGGGAAAAAAAAAATGCAAACACCATACACCATACAAAATTCATTATTGTTTCGACTTGACTTAATATAGCACCACCTTTAATCAGCCCCCCCCCTCCCCCCCCCCCCCAAAAAAAAAAAAAAAAAAAAAAAAAAAAAAAAAGTCCCTTATAAAAAGCAGCAATACATTTTGAAAGAAAATGGGCTTTTTGATTTGGAGATGATTAAAAAACAAAAGTTTAAGAACATTTTTGGAATGACCCCCATATATGAAAACTTGTTTTAGCAGTGTTTCAATTGCTCTAATTAAACTTAGACTTTTTCTATATCCAAAATATTGAGTCAAATAAACTCAGGGAATTTGAAAAATCTATCAAATAACAAATAATTTTGTTCTGAAATTTTCAAAAATGTAATAAAATTTTGCTTTCTTATTGCACTTCCTTGTAAATGATATTTTATTGTAATTATTCGTTTTGTTATTTTGTTATAATTTTAAAAAGTGTGATTATCATACTTCTAAAAATTTTTTGAAGCCTGGTTGTCAGTGAAATGCAGGTTTCTTTCCTCTAATGTTAAACCTAAAAGCAAGCAATATTTTTTCTTTTCTTTCTTTAAAAAAAAAAAAAAAAAAGATATGTTTGTAGAAAAAGCATTGTTTTGGGGTCAGATTTTCAAAATTGAGTAAAATTTGAAAATCCTGATTAAATTTACACATTTTGGAGGTCCCCTGAACCTAGAAAACAAGTATAACACTATCTAACCTCCCTTACAGCCTAAGTTTATGTTATTCTAACAGGCCCAGCCCATATTATTGCATGGGCAAACCAGGCAATTAGGGGGCAAACCAGGCAATTTTTTTTGCCCAGGCCATTAGGGGGCACCAAAAACTATAATATTGAATTGCAAAATATTTCCTATTATTTCAATGAACATTTTTTTTTTCTTTTGGTTTTTTTAGTATTTTATTTTGCTGCTAAAAAATGAAAAAAATGTAGTTAGTAAAAATTCGCGTTTTTAGATTCAAAATTAAATATATAATAATAATTAAAAAAAAAAAAAAAAAAAAAAAAAAAAAAATCAACTTTTGGAAAATGAGTACTAATTTAATGATTGTGAATTTTCTGAATGCTAAAACAGAATAAAAAAAAAGTTAGATGATGAGTAATTGGGGAAACAAATTTTCTCATAGAATAACATGACCCACGGCTATCGGTGAGATAAGGCACTGTCCACTATTAAATTGTAATAGTATATCTATAGTAATGTAGGGTAAGAGAAAGTAGTGTGCTTGTTATACTGTGTTATTTAAAGATATCTCATGAGATAATTTAAATTAAAAACCTTTACTATATATATTCCTTCTAAAGTTTGTCTTCTTTTAAAGTTATTCTATTTAAATAAAATATGTATTTACATACATTTTTAAGGGATAAATTTCTCTATTTATAAAACTTTTATCACTTTTAAAAGTACATAATGTTTTAGAGAGGGGCAAAAAAAAAAAAAAAAAAAAAAAAAATACAGTTGTGGGTAAAAGAAGACAATCTTTAGGAAAAATACACAAAACACAGAAATTAAAAATCTCACTAGATATTTATATGCTATGGGTGATTAGAACAGTATGGAACTCTTTGCTAAGGGTGACATGGAGATATGCCATCACAATTTTGATCCTGTACAGAAGGAATGAAGGAAGAAAATAGTTAAATTGGCAGTAAAAACCATTATGAAAGTTTCTGAAATGTTTTCAAATTATGATTTATCAATACTAAAATTTTCTACAAGATAAAAGTTTTTTTAAAGATAAAAAACAAAATAGAAATTTTTTTAAAAAACAACATTTGCTAACAAATATTCATTGGTATGGCGAAGGCCATACTTGCTATACCAGTCCAGTGTTCATTTGTGTGAAAAACTAAATGTGTTCATATAGTTTTTAAGAAATGTAATATAACACTCAGTATATGATGTATGTAATTAGTACCCAGTCATGCATTAATTATGATTTTTCTCACTGTTTATAACAAATTATAATTTTTTAATTAATTATTGTCTTAAAAAAAGTATAATATACATTTACTAACTTAAGAAACTTTATTAATTAGTATTTTCATATAAATTTTGCTTAAGAGGCCTCTCCACTTACCGTCCCCAGAAGCCAGAGTCAATGTTATTCTACGGAGAATTTCGCCCCATTATAACTTATTAACTAATATATATTTTTTAATTCCGTTTTCACATTCAGAAACTTCACAACAATTAAACAATTTATCGCATTCTAAAAATTATTTTTAAAATTTTTTAATATTTTATTTTGAGGTTGTAAAATGTGAATTTTCACAATGTGAAATTTTTCATTTTTGAGTTTAAAAATGAAATCTTAAAAATAAAAAAAATTAAATTTTTAGAAAGCGATAAATTGTTTAATAGTTGTGAGTTTACAGAAAGTGAAAATGGAATTTAAAAATACTTATTAGTTAATGAATTATAACGGGGCAAAATTTCCCATAGAATAACATTGACTTCGGCTTTCGGAGACTATAGGTAGCGAGTCCCCTTAAGTGTCATTAAATTTGTAATAATCAAAGTGTTATTATTAAAATTTCGATTATACATCTTTTCATTTATATGTCCTTTTACATCAGTCCCTTGAAAGACGTAAAAATGGTGCTTTACTGTAGTTAAAATGATTAAACTGTAATTAGGCTATTTAAAAACTTATATATATGTATTTCATTTACAGGATGTTGAAAAAGTTGTTGTCCGTTCTGTGTGTGAAGCATTAGGAAAAACACTAAAACTCCCTCCATCTGGCAGTCGTACTATTAAAGTGAAGTTAGCCATTTCACCTGACAGCAGTAAAGACATTGACACCAAAGAACCCCAGGCTGATGTGGTAGACTGGCCATCTGAGCCTACAAAAGTTGCCCCTCCACCGTCCAAGCTCAATGACTGCTGTAGTGCTCAAAGTGCTAATACCACGTTTACATATCTGCCATCCTCTCAGTCAGAGAAACCGCCCAAATATCCAAGTCCATCTGTGACAAGATCACCTCAAGTAATGCGCATGTCTTCTTCAGATGTAAGAGCCATGCAGTCCCCTAAACTGCGTCCGGCTCGACAAGCACGGCTTCATAAACACGACTTAAAGAATAACCTTAGGGAGAGAATAGTTATGCAAATAAATGCCATGGATAATAGGTATTTATTTATTTATTTACATATAGTCATTAAATATTTACAATATGTTATCTATATATTAATAGGCAAGCATAAAATTTGTTCTCCCTTTTTAACATATTAATTATTGGAGTAGAGGATTGAAAATTGTATCATTCGAAAGGTATGGTTAGCCGGAAGGTGCGAATACAAATATTATTTTCTTACGATGTCAAGAAGGTATTTAAAAATACTTTTATTTTTTATGCATTTTCCCCCATTTTTCCCTTTTATACAAGTATTCCTTTACTTTAAAAAATACCTAAAAGTGGAAAGTTGTTAAATCTGGCAATTTCATAAAACTCAAATAAAACCATAGACACAGTAATTTGTATAGCATCCTTATACGCAAGAGAAGTGATGACGTCACTGGCAGTCCGTGGAACCACAAAAAAGATTTCCTAAGGATTTGATTTATGAGAAATCATTTTTTTATTTTCTAATTTATTTATGATCTAATTTTTTTCTTTTTTGTTTTATGATTTATGTCAGCTGTAATTTAAAGAGATATTAGCCGTACGATAAATTTCATGTTTGTGTGTTAATATGTAAATAATATATATTATTTAATTTTTGAAACAACAAATGTTCTTTGTTATTTGTCTTTTGGCAACAAAAAGTGACTTTATTTATTTATTTAAATATTTGGTTCTTTTATCGTTTGACTGACAAAAAATTGTCTATTAAATGCTCATTTAAATTCAAATGTTCTTTGTTATTTGTCTCTATGCAACAAAAAGTGAGTTTATTTATTTATTTAAATATTTGGTTCTTTTGTCGTTTGACTGACAAAAACTTGACTATTAAAATCCTTAACGAAAACCTTTGACGCCTAAAGTTGAAAGGCGAAGGCGTAGAGAAATTAGTAGAAATATGCATCGTCATGTGAATGCAGATAATGATAGTGATATTTTTCTGAAGGATGCATTCAAATCAGCATTAAGTGTAGTTCCAACGAATTTTAATAGTTTTGATATTGGATCAATGAATCTGCTCTGCAGACATTGCAATGCTAAACATTTTGAATCAGAAGTCACTCAAAGAGAGTTAACGCAATTTACTTCATGTTGTCATAAAGGGAAAATTAATTTACCAGCTTTAACAGAAAATGCATTTTTTTAAAAAACTTTATGATGGTCTTTTTTCAACTGTTCGCAGCATTATAGGCCTTTCAAAATTTTTTTTTCAATAATATTCGTAGGTATAATTTCTCCCGATTTCCGTTTTTCGCTGAATTTACATGTTTTGAGCTGTCCTTATGTTTCAATTAACAGAAATTGACTAATTATTTTTAAAAAAGTGGATTTATTGCTTGCTTTTGCGTCTAGCAAGTAGATTTCCGGTTTTCAATGAATTTACCCGTTTTGACATTTCCTTGCATTTCAATTAACTGAAATTGACTACTTATTTTAAAAAAAGGGGATTATTCTTTCGTCTGCATATATAAGAAGAAAGTATGAGATTCAGAAAAATTTAGATTTTCCTTTTTGATAAAGTTTCACGTTTTCAAATTTCCCGAACTCAATTCGACCATTTTTGTAAAATATCTTTCTTTTTGAGTTCAAACACTGTACTTTATAAACCAATGGAAACAATTTAACAGAATGTGATATTCTGTTGGACCTTGGTTTGACATGGTACCGATTAGCTTTTGGGGTGTATCACCCAACAAGGGGGTTTTCACGTTGCGATTTTCTCTCATTTCAGGAAAAGCTCAACATCTACAGAGAGAAATATATTAAGTAAAACTCTGCTGATTCAGTTAGAGTGCATACCGGCAAACAACTGCCGCAGCTGTGTTGCAATTTAATTCCGTTAAGACAAGGCAATAACTTTGCTTTGCCTTGCTTTGAAAAAAAAAAAAGGTCGAGTTTCGACCACTGGGCGATACTAGTTTTTATAAACATGCTTACATGTAACTAGGTTTTGATTTAAAAATAGAATTTTTTGACACTTCCTTTCAATTTTTTCTGTAAAAAAAACTTTCTTTTGTAACAAGTACAAGCTCTTTCTTTTTGTGTAGCAGTTACAAAATAATTTTAACAATAATGATAATTTTTTAGAAATATTTTTGAAACAGGAAAAATAAGCCTCAATATATATAGGAGGATTGTCTACTCCTGAATTCAGGGTTTTTGAGAATTTAAATGTCACTAAATTTCATGTTACTTTTATTTTGTTTTGAAAGAAATTTCACATTTTGAATGTTTAATTTATTATGCTGTATTACAGAGAACCTAAATATTGGTTTTTTGTAGGTATAAATGCAGTGAAACCTGTCAAGTTGGACATTTTTTATCGGAACGGAATGTATCCATCGGATTAACATTAGGTCCAACCTCTATAAGTTGGACACTGAAATATTGCCCTAAGTTGGACACTTTTACCCGATGAAACAGGAAAAAAAGAAATAAAACTTCCATTTTCTCACTCTTTTTTTTTTTTTAGAAATTTTACTTATCCCTTGTTATAGCTGAATATATCTAAAAACACAATGTTTCTTGTCACAATATATTCACCTCTGCCTTATTTTATAAAAAATGTATTTCTTTTCTTCAGTTGAAACATTCACAAATTACTGTAATTTAGTGCATAATGCAGTCTTTCTTTTTATTGAATTGCATGAATTGTCCTATCTTTTTCCTTTTAAAAATATTCCACAGAGAGCATACAGGCTTGACTTAGACTTTTAAAATGGGCATTAGAAAATACATTTTGGTTGATAGGGTTCCTTTATATTTGTCCCTTTTATTTTTCTTACCAAGTTTAATTTGAGTGTATAATTGCACTGAATTTGATATGGGAGAGATCTATAGTGAAAAACGATGCAGATTCAATTTGGATGCACATCAGCACACAGGTGTTGATGCTATGCTGCCATTTTCCTCATTCACCGGAAAACTATATCTCAGTTTCTAGAGTGAATAAGTTCACCAAACTTCATTTGTAAGATGGCCGTTATGAAAATGAATGTTAGCTTAATTTGGGTGTAGATCAGCAGACAGGTGGCGCCACTTTTACTCACATTCTCTGATTTTCCATATGACTATCTCAGCGTCTATTGTATAAAATTGCACCAAAATGCATATGCAAAATCTTTATTGTGAGAAGCTATATTGATTAAATTTTCGTGCATGTTAACTGGTAGGTGGCGCTGTTATATAAAAAAAATATAGACAAAAGTATTATAATGAAAACATAAAAGTTTGAATTTTAAATTGGCAAATTAATTATTTTTTGTATATAAGTCATGAACACTTAATTGTATTATATTTAGATGTGATTAAAAGTTAAAAGGCATGCATATATATTAGATTGTGTGATGCATGTCTATAGATTTTAAGATTAGTTGGCTACAGTCTTGATAATAGAGCATAGTCTTATTCCAGCAGGGGGTGATTGTGTTTAGGTAATTTACCTGATTTCAGCTATTTTTTTCATTTTCAAAACCGAAATTCCAGTTTTTCTGATAGCTAAATTCATAAAATAAGACTAATGGCCATATCACATGGGAGCATTATACTCAACATGTTCACTCAGCGTCATTCAAAGTTGGGGAAGCTGAATGAACAAGAAAACCGATGAGCTGTCCATAGGGTTCTCCCAAACTGATAGCATGAGCCCTTCTCCAAGTGTATTCCAGTAAAAAATCCTGTCCATCCCTCCTATTGGTCAATTTTTATGAGCATGCTGAACAACTTTTTCAAAAGCCCGTGGTAAAAGATGATCATCCAAAAATGTGCTGTCCTTGGAACAAGGTCAGGCTGAGTGTATTGGGTATAATGTTGTGTTTAGTAAAAAGTTGAGCTAAAATCTTTCGTGATACAGCCATAAAATATCAACTTCATACAACTTCTAAACTTAATTAATATTTTTCATAATGAGAAGATTGGATTTCTCTGCAGTAAGTTATATTTTCTCACCCTATATGAAAACTGCTTCTCACTAAATTTCAGGTATTTTTTCATAAATTCAAAATTGCCCTCTTCTAGTAATAGGATCAATTTAAGTATAAGGAGCTTTTGTATGCTTTTCTCAGTTCTATAAGGATGATTTATTGTTTTTATAACATTGTCTTTTTTTCATCTTCCTAGGCATAATGTGGACGATATCTCTCCAAACTTTGCCGAGGACCAAGTGCAACATAAGCACCCCAACAGTCGTGATCATGTTCCAGAATGCCGTGATCGTCGCAATCATTACTTGGACTTAGCTGGTGTTGAAAGCCCTAAACATAATAATTTATCACATATGAAATCTAATCCAGAAACTTCAGGCAGTCCAAGGGCAGATCCAAAATATGCCTGCTCATATCGAATACGTGATAGGACACATGCTTGTTCAAAATCTCATCACATTCGAGACAATCATGCATCACCCTCCAAGAAACCACCTGTCTCCTGTCATCCAAAACTTAATAACATAGATGTAGAAAGCAGTCCAAGAATGTATAGGACTAAAATTGATCCTGATGATGATTTGTTGAATTTGAACTTTGATTTGTGTGATCTTGTACCAGATGCTAAATTTGACTGGGAGAAACCTCAGCATAGACGTTCAAAATCTTATGATTTATATGAAAATGATTTTACTAGCCCGGGAGGCTTATACTCTCCTAAGTTAAAGGCTAGAAATAATAAAAACTGGACTTCAGTTCTCGAGAATCAGAAACTTTCTAATCATTTACCATCATCACCAGGTCATCGCTATCGTCACAGGCATAGAGATAAAGAACACCAACGAGCAATGCAGCAGGTTGCTAACTGGATTGCTCGGGAGCATTCAAATTCCAAAACAGATGCTACAAAACATTTTCTGTGTAATAGTGTTGCTCCAAATTCTGCTCACAGGCCAATTACTGAAAGGCATGAACACCATCATCTTCACGAACATGTCCATCATCATTATCATCACTTTGTTGAATTTTAAAATAATGTAATAATAGATGCCATATTTAAATAGGTGCCGTCTAAAGTGATATCAAAGGACAAAACTGATTATTCTATGACAACTTAGTTTTTAAAAATATATAGTTTTCTGAAAATCAAATCATTAATAACAACATAAATTTATCTGAAGCTAATTTGTAATACTGCTAACTATAAATTTATATAAAAATTATAATACTATTGAATTAAATCATAAGTAGCTAAATGCAAAAATTTCTTTTCTTTAGAATAGCATACAAACTATTTTTAAGTATTGTTATTAACAACTGAATAGTATAACTGAATAATGAACTTCCATCATCTAATCACTATTGATAAATATATCCATAATTTTTCTCCACAATACACTTATTAAAAATTTTATAATTATGGGGCTTTAATTTGTTTTTGGTGTGAATGATTTTTCAAGTGCATAGTTATATTTTCAATCTAGAGATGAAATAAGCATTGTTTTGGTATGCTATTCCAAAATCTATGCTACAACCTAGGTTCCAAAACTAATATTAATTACTTATTGCAATAATATTATAATCGTAATAGTTTTTCAGTATGTCTATTGCATTTCTATCTAGTCATCAGCTGAATAAATTTAGAAATAATTTGAGAATTAAAATTTACTTTTCATGAAAAATTATATAAATTATATATTGCTACAAATAGCAGTTAATTGTATAAATAATAGTTTCATTAGCATATACTTCCATATATATAATACTGCCATTTTTTTACCCTTTTCTACAGAATGTATTTAGTGTTTTATACATATTTAATATATATATCTATACATACAACTCTCTCTCACACATATATTTTTGTTGCTTACCGATAATGAAAAGCTGGAGACTTTCAAAGGAATTAAAACAGTGAATTAAATTATGGTATAAACAGTAAAGCTTGTATAATTTGAATGTAGTAGAATTATTTTTAAAAATTTAGCATCAGATTTATTTAATTGTAACATTGTGTGTCTCTTAAAATAAACATATTTGGATAATTTTATTTTCCCCTTCAATAAAAATATGGCGAATACAGTAAAAATAAATTTATATTTTTCTTGTTAATATTTTTTAATAACATTCAATCAATTTATCAATATTAATGTATGACTTTGTGAAACTCATCATAATGTAAAAAAAAAAACAGTAAATTTAGGATTTATTTAGAAGGAATTTGGGCCTTTAATTATAATAATAAGGACCATTCACAAACTGTTTTAAGCAATAATGTACATGTATATAAACTCACAAATAGGTAAAGGGTGATTCCATAACAAAAGCTAATATCAGTGACATTTAAGGATAAATCTATTTTTTTCCTTACCACTATTATCATACAGCATATTTACTGTAGTTTTTATGGTTAAATAGGGTAGTGTTTATTTTTAGAAAATACTGGTGGAAGCAGAAATATTTCCGTGTATGACTATCACTGCATTTTTCATGAAATTACCCTAAATCCAATTACATATCTATAACAAATAAATTTAATGCACTTGAAGAATAACAATTTCAATTCAATACATTTTACAAATGAATTATATTATACAAACAAAAAATCATCCCCCCCCCCCCCCCATTTTCTTGTGTGTTAATTTAAACTCGAATAAATAAAATTAATAGTCAACACCCTTTGCATAATTTTTTTTCCCTCTGAAGCATACTTTTTTTTTTTTTTTTTCTTTTAAATAAAGGTCTAACCTCGTTAATTAGAAAAATATCAGTTTCTTTCCCTATTTATTCCAGGGATAAAAACAACAGTACATATATTGTATGCCTTATACCAGATATATCAGATTGACACACATATCTACAGGGAAAACATATGAATTTGTTTTCCTAAATTTGTGTACAGTCCCGTACCTAGTGTTGAAGATTCTTCTAAATGCTTGGAGAAATGTCAAATTGACCGACAGGTGGGATTAGGTAAACATCCAATCATTTGGCATTCCCTTAATACTTATTTTCTCTCACCACAAGGGTTACCACACTTATTTTAAACACTGGACTCGCTGAGTCTGTACTTGTGCAGAGGTTTTCATAGTTGCAAGAAACGTGGTTCAGAATAATCAACCATGAGAAATCTAAACAGAAGTCTGATTTCAGATACAGTCGGTAACAAAAGTGTACAAACACTAGCAGAAATTCCTATATAAAAAAAGTAGAATTAATGCTGTTTTGTTAAGTAAATCCTTGTCGAATCCTGTTCTTAGCCTGACTCAGAACAGAATTCGACAAGGATTTATTTAACAAAACAGTAGTAACTGTACTTTTTTTACATAGGAATTTTTTGCTAGTGTTCGGACGCTTTTGTTACCGACTGTACATAAAATAATTTTACAAAACATTTTCCATAAACATAAAGAATTTTTCTTAATTTTATAAAAAATGACCCCTTAAATGAAGCCTAGTTTCTGTTATGTGTGTAGATGCGAGTAAAAAAAGAAAGAAAGAAAGAAATACATATGGTAATTGTTCATTGTTTAATATCATTCATTGTTAAATCAATTGATTTTATGAATTAAAAATTACTTTGATTTTATGAATTAATTCTTTGATATTAAAATGTAATACTTTGTAGAATTATTTGATTTATTTACCCTGATTCTGATGTCACATAATGTTATTTGCCAGATATCTCTCACAATTTTGATAGTTATAGATAAATTATTTTTTTATTAGGTATCAGTTAATTTTTTTACTATGGATTTTTATAAATGATAATAATGAAATCTTCCATATCATTATCCCTTATATATTTTTACCTGCATTTTATTCAAGATTAAGTAAAAGTATTTGATTATATTAAATAATAGCAAATGCTTATGAATTAGAACAGCCATTTGCATTCAGAAGTTGAGCACTTTTGTACAGTGTGTATATATATATGTATGTTATTTGTACAGATAGATTTCTAATTAGAAATATTTTATATAAGTGGTGTTTTATCTTTTTACAACTGTAAGAATTTTTAAAAGTTTATAAATAAATACATTGATATTTTATCTTTTAAATTTCTAACAATATAGACATGAACTTGTTATGAGTGCCAAACCTGCACTAAAAGTCAAAAGTAGATTATTTTTATTTTTAAAAACTATATTAGATGATACTTTTTTGTAAATCTGAAAATTTATCAATAATTTTTGGTTAATTATTATTCTGTTACTCAAAAGAGTTGATGTATTTCTTTGTAAATTTGCTCCAAATACAGTAGAGGGTCAAAGCATGGCTCAAGACCGGAGGTTGTGCAGATTTTACGATTTGGGGCCCATAAAAAAAAATGATTATCACATTCATGGGTGAAAGTTTTCAGTCTATTGACTGAATTCAGTCTTTTTTTATGTGTTATAATATATAGGCCAATTTTATGGAATTAAACTTTGTTCGGGGCAAATAAAGGTCCCAATTTTTTTTTTCTGAATCAGCCCCTATTAATGTTTATTCAGTTATATTAATAAATAATTTTGCTAAGTTTTCATATACTTATTAATGTAACCTTTGGAAATGCATGTTTTGAATATCTACATACATTATGTATGAGTTTGTTATATTTTACCTAATATTACAAAAAATATATATATATATATACTTCAGTCCAGCGAAACTTTACTTTCACCCATGATCACGTTAAACAATAAAAGTAGAATACTATTCAATTTAAACACACACTAGTGTAACGTACAATTTCACTCAAATATTAAATTATTTGGTGCATGAGATTTTTTTTATTATTATTATTTTTTTAATATCAACTCATCAAATGAAACTTGATTAAATACTAAAGCATAAAATACAGGTCTACAAAAATGATGTTGAAAAAATTTGATTTGATGATTTTGGCTGATCTTTATGTTTTTTGACGTGCTGAAACCAAAAATGCAGCCAGTTTTCTCTATCACATATAGGTTTTTGTCAATACATGGTGTTTACTGACAAAATTTCTTACATATGCATTCATAACAATAGGTTGGCTGGTTGGTATGATTTTCAGGGGTGATTGTGACTTAAAGGTAAAACCCCTGAAAATTAGAGCCTCAAATTAAAAAAAAAAAAACCCAAAATATCACATAAAACTCAAACTGTTTAGGCCAGAAGCCCTCAATCCTTTTACATTTCATTCACATATCACCTGGATAACAAATGAACAACCAATGAAAGCAAAAAATAACTTTATAAGAAATAGGAAAATACAGATGGATTGAGTAAAAACCCTAAAATCAGGGGTAAACCCTGAACACAAACAACCCTGGGTTTTATATTGCACTATGATTAATTAAACATGGATACTTATTGATTATTTAATTATCAATAAGTCAATAATTGTCAATAATAATAATAATTGTCAATAATAAACATTGAATAATTATCAATAATCTTATTTTCATTTTCCTTCATCATTAATTAATCATGGAAACATAATAATATAAACCTTACCAATATAATTATATTGGTGGAACAGTAATGAAAGATACTGTATAGGTAGGCACCCTTGTTTTGACAAAAATCTGTACATGATAGAGAAAAACTGGCTTAATTTTCAGTTTCAAAAAACATACAGATCAGCTAAAATTATCAAATCAAAATTTTTGATGTAGACCTGTATAATCATTTGTTTCTTTCCTAAGAGATTGAAGATTAAAAAAACATATTTATTACTCTAATATAATAGATTTTATCATCAAAATTTTAGTATTTTGTTTCAAAGTCTTGCTAATTTCATCCTTGAAAATTAAAATAAATAACCAGTCAATCCTTATTTCTTCTACTAAATATTTCACCTTCCCTAGAAAATTTTAGCTTATATTCATACATATCTACAAAGTTTCTACCGGCCTTGAAAGTCCTTAAATCCTTATTTTCATTTTTAGAATTTTATGTAAAATCCTTGATATATATATTTTTTTTTGATAAAGGGAAACCTCCTGTTTATGCTTTACCTGCTTCTGTACAATAACAGTTTCTATTGCAGATAGTATTAAATACTGATATTATAGCACAGGAAAATTTTTTGATTCAATGCGAGAATCAAATTTTTCTTCAATCAATTATGCAAATTGAAATGTTAAGGAGATGCTCCACCTAACACTGCTGGTTGCTTAATCCCATATTATTCTATGGGGAAATTAGCTTTGAAAATTACTCATTACCTAATGCTTAAAAAAAAAAAAAAAAAAAAAATAAATAAAATCTGTTTTCACATTTAGAAAGTTTACAACTGTTAATTTAAATTTTCACTAAAAACTTTTTTTTTTAATCTATAGTATTTCATTTTAAGACTCTTAAGTTTTATAAATGACATTGTGAAGAGATGTTTTGATCTGTAATATGGGTGTTTATTTCAAGCCAATGAATCTTGGTGAATGAAATAGTCAAATTATGATTTTAAATTTTTCATTTAAAAACCTCCTCATAAAAAATTTCTTTAGAGTTTAGATAATAAAAGATACCCATAGTTTTATACTCCTAATACACACAATGTTTTTTCACACAACTTTTGAACCCATTGTTAATTTTAGCCAAATTTGTTGGCTCAGATCACCTCAATGCCCAGTGTAATAGGAATTGGGAATATGAACAATTTTTTCTGGCTAGTCATAAAAAATTGTTTGTATGAGCAATTTCTTCTACTGTGATAAGCCAATGAGAAAAAAGCTCCTTAAACATGCCGAGAAAAGAGAGCACTGGCGGGAATTCATTCATCGTTGTTCTCTTCGCCCTCCAATGGAGACTTTGCGTCATCCCCATTAAAAGAGTGATAAATAAGTGCGCCTTGACAGATACTGTATGCCACACAAACCAGTTTTTCGAACAAATTTTGATTAAACTATTGCAACCCTCTTTCGGATTTCGGCTTCCAGAATTGGTGCTAAAAATTGGTTCAAATGAAAGTTGTGTGTAAGAGGAGCATTAGAGAAATGTATGATGGTTAAATAAGAGAAAGTTTATGTTATGATATTAAAAAAATATTTTTCAGCAAAATCATACGTTACTCTCTGGTGAAATTTGTTATAAGAATTACTTATTACCTTACCTGATGTATATTTTTTAATTCTGCTTTCGTATTTGAAGAATTCACACACTGTTAAATTGTTCCTATTTCCTCAAAATTTATTTATTTATTTATTTTTTTTTTTTCAGACTATAAAATGCAAATACAAACTAAATGCAAAAAGTAAATAAAACTAAGTCCTAAAAATGAATTTTAGCACTTTATGGCTTCAATATAAAATAATAATAATAAAACATATATCAATCTGAGAAAACAAGAACAAATTTAATGGTAGTGAATTTTCTGAATGTGAAAATGAAATTGTAAAAAAATTGGCAATGAATTCCATAACAAATTTCCCCTTAAAATAACATGGGGTTGGCTGCCAGTAACAGATAATTGTAAACAGCAGAAAAGAATCCTAACAGAAATTTATTATGATCTGTATCAATTTTTCTGAGTAAAAGGATGATATGCTTTTTTAATTTTTTTTTTTTTTTAATGACTAGAACAAGTTCATTAAATATTATAAATCAATTTATAAATTTCAATTTAAGAAATAATTATATAGTAAGTGCCATTTCTATGAATCAAAGAATTAAGAACAAAACAACAGTCATAATATTTTTATTGTGTACTCGAATCAGTTGCCTAATTGAATCAAGTTTTAATTAACATGATTCATGCATGTGTGGCACTTACTATAATTATTATAAAAATATATATACAAAGAAGGGTTTTGTCATTAATTATGTTTACATATTGTTATTCTATTAATATAAAGTTTACCTATGTACATATATTAGTCATGTGTTTATATATTGACTGATGTAATTTTCTAGTACATTTATAACATTTATCTGCACCTCAATCGCTCATAACTGTATTTTCACATAGCAGTGGATTTTAATGCATCCTTTTACATTGTTTGTAACTAACATATTTTGAACTTAAAGTGTAGAAAGAATACTGAAAGTATGTTCCATTTTTGAAACGAAATTTCTTCATGTACATGTTTTGGTTGTAGTTAATTCATGTTTTTAAATTATTAAAATTTATAATTTTTAAAGTTATAATGGTACAGTTTTTAATTTATTTTGCTGGTACTTAAGTGTCAACTTTATGTGCTAAAATAAATATATTTTATATTACATGCGTTATTTTTTTACTGCATAATATTTTCTTTTGCACATTTTATTTATTTATTTATTTTTTATATATAATTTTAAGGTGCACTGTGCATTCCTACCAAATGAATAAAAGAAACCATTAATTAAAATAATTTATTAAGGGAAAAATATACAAAATGATGATCGGAAGCTTGAATCAAATTACTTGTGAACAAACTAGATTATTGAAGCAATGTTAGATTCCAGTTTGATATGCAGTAGGTCCTCGAATAACTCAGATTGACCACCTTTCCAAAAATCGAAATTTTTGGATAATCAAGAATGTTTTAATTTTAAGAGTACGCACAGGGACGCTGTTCCCATACTTTATTTTAGTAAATTTGTATATGGGATCCGGACATAATATCGCAGGACAAAATATCGCAATAACGAAAACAAAAAATATATATATGATCTATATAAAATATAAATAAAGGATCAATTAACTATTTAAAAATTTAAAATACTTTACATTAAAATCCTTTAACTTGCAGCATAATATATTTCAACACGCTTAATCATGGTCATCATCAGATGCTTGTTGCGCTGCCTTCTGACCATCGTCTTCATCGGACTTGTTTTCTGCTCATGGTCATCATCAGATATTTGTTGTGCTGCCTTCTGACTATTGTCTTTGTCGGACTTGTATTCTGCTCTTTGTAGAAATGACGTAATGAAAAGAAGAGCAGAAGACAAGTCTGACGAAGACAATGATCAGAAGGCAGCACAACAAACATCTGATGATGACTGCAATTAAGTGTGTCGAAATATATTATGCTGCAAGTTAAAAGATTTTAACGTAAGGCATTTTAAACTTATGATCTATTTGAAAATTTGATTTTGTGTCACGTGTGATTTTTGGCAGGGGCCACAGGGCCTTATAAATATAAATTAATTAAAATAAATAAATATATCATAGAGTGGAATTTCAATATTTTATCTATGTTTATTTTTAAGTTATTTTATCTTTTACTTTTCACTATTCAAAATACATTTTAAAAATAGTGTACATCACTACTGACATCAAAGCTGAGCTCTGTTCACAAACCTGAATTAAAAATTTTAAAATTTTTAAGCACAATTGAATTCACTATGACTAATCTTGACAAAAGTTAATAAAAATAGTCTTTAAACTCTTTTAAGCAAAATTTATAACGATTTTTGTTGTAGGTTTGTTTGTATGTCAGTGCTCTAACTAAGGTATGTGTTGTCATGAAATTTTATACAATATTACTAATAACTATCAACTCCTTTTTGCTTTCTATTAATTTATGTAGGCGATATTTTGTCGTCGCAATATTTTGTCCTGTGAGATTTTTGTCCCCAACACTTTTTATGTATTGTTGGAACACATGGGGACTCATTAATAGTGCATTCTGGAACACATCAGTGATTCATTTCTGAAAAATTGAAGACTCAAATAGAATATTTTTTTCTCCTGACTCTTTTTTTATTATAAATAAATTTATATTTGTAATGTAACTTGCTACACATGCTTTGTCTTCTACGTAACTTTATCTGCAAGAGACTAGCATGGTTTTTCAATCTTACTTTTCACACAATGGCTTAAAATAGTTAGAATTAACCGTAAAAGGATACAGTTTGCGTTTTTTCCTTTACTGAGCAAACTGAACAACAATTTCATCAAAATTTCAAGAGCAGAAAAGTGAGCAGCAATTTGTTTCCAAAAAAGGAAATAATCGATTTAAACAGAAATATTAAATTAAAAATTAAAAAAATGATGTCCTGCTGATATTTTGTAAGATTTGATTTATACAATAGAACTTGGATAACTCAAAGTTGAAGGGGCCAGAAAAAAATTCGAAATATCCAAAAATTCGAATTACATATACTATTTTGTCAAAAAAAGTGATAAATTAAAACTCTACGATCAGAGATTTAACACATAAACTTTATATCTAAGAATATCGCTACATTACCCCCTTCCCCCCCCCCTTCCATTAAATCAATGTTTTTTACGAGCTTAATTATTTAACACTTTTTAAAAAATAGTCAAATATTTTTTATTTCTTTTTCAAGTAGAATCGCTGTGTCATAGCATATGACCTGATACAAAAATAGAATCTTCTACATTACACATGGCTTTCAATTCACATAAACCTTGAAGTTCATACATATGCACCATATCTTCTGGTGCTTTAGCTAGGGGCTTCTATTGTATTTCCTTATCCTTCTTTTGAAAGACTATAAAAATTGATAATGCACTTCAGATGAGTAAAATCTCGGGAACCGTATGAAAAATTCGAATTAACCAAAATAGAATTCGAATTATCCACGATTTTTTTAATATTATTTTAATACAAAATTCAAGGGACCATGTAAACTATTCGAATTATCCAAAATTTCGAATTATCCAAAATTTCGAATTAAACAAGTTCGAATTATTCAAGTTTCACTGTACTTGGAAAACTGGAGTAAAATTTCTTAAAATTCGTCAATAGACTTGATAATGAGAGATACATACAAACATAAGTTATGAAGATTAGCATTCCCATATTTCTTTTGTTAGTCCTGATTATGGACAAATATATGCACTATTTCTTAACTATGGTAACATGTATTTAACCACTTCACCGGTCATCCTAAGATAACTCAAAGGAAATGCATACTTGCCAACCAATTTCAATAAAAAAAGGGAAGATTTTTGTTGAAAAACCAGATTTCATAAAAAAAGGGAAGATTTTTTTTTTCTCTTTAACATATTAAACAATACAGTTTTACAATTTTAATATTTAGAAGCAATCTATAAAAACGTTTTACTATAGATTGATTATACTAAATGTATAAAAGTTTTAAATGAAGTTATTCCTCTTCAAAATATAAATACCTACAAAACAGAATCTGTAATAAATTTATTTAACAATAGACAAAAAAACATAGTTAAGTTAAAGTATAACTAATTTATATTTTAAATAAATATAGAATTTGATTTTTGTGTATGTACATTAATAATACATATAAAAAAAAAAGTAGCAGTAGCTAATTATCAGTTTCAAACCTGCATAAAACCAACTGAGTATTAATTTTCTTAAATTGATTTGGGAAAAATTCTTCATTTTTTTCCCCATGTTTACACATTTGGTATAAATATGACATACAAATATTTAATTTAATTGAGGAAAAATAAACAGATTCATTAAATTCAGCAATAAAGAACTAAAAATAATTACATATGTGAGAAATATTGAGCACTTCCATTGCTTTATTGTTTCTCGAATTGATCATTGATCACAATCCTGGGGGTGGGGGGTGGAGAGTACAAAAATAATTACAGAGTAAGAAATATTAAACTCTTTCAACTCTACTTCTAGAATCTAATGAAAGAAGTTTAAAATTAATATTATCATTTATGTTGCAGATGGATAAAGATTAAGAAACAAAAAGACTTCTGCAGAACATTAGATTGCTGATCACTAGTTGGAGATAAATACAGGAGGGGGGAGGGGGGGCAAAAAATAATTACATCAGCAAGAAATATTTAACAATTCTATTTCTTTAAATGTTCTAGAATCTTATAAAGCAAGTTTGAAACGAATATTGATATTTATGTTATGGATGGAGAAAGATTGAGAATCGTGAGTTTTCGTAGAACATTTGGGTTTCTTTTTAAAACGAACGATATCCGCAACGTTTTTAAAAACGGAAGATTTCATCATCTGTCCGGAAGACCGGAAGATACGTTAAAAAACCAGAAGTCTTCCGGGAAAACCGGAAAAGTTGGCAAGTATGGGAAATGTAGCCTTCCACACATTGCAGTAACTGGTTAAATGGTCAATAATAATAAAGCATTAGCAAAATAAAATAAAAAATAAATTAATTTTAGTTTTGAAATAAAGTACCTTTTACGTATTTCACAATGGTATAAAATAAAGTTTTGTTGCTGCAGTTTCGACTATAGATATAGTAATAAGACATAGATTGATCATCGAGGGGTAAAATGTGATTCCTTTTTATTCGGAGAAAAATGGTCATTTTACTCTCTAATGGCTGTCTTTCCCAGTATAGATACACACAGATAATTTAGCTTGTAAAATTTATGAATAATTTATGTACAAAAGGTGAATGAAAAACTCCAGATACAGTTTCTAATTCCTTTTTCTTTCTCTCTTTTTTTTTTTTAATCATATATGTTAGCTTAGTTAATATTTAAAGTTAACATTTTTTTATATATGTATATTTTTTTATATAGCGGCGGAGGTAAAACTAGCATGCTTTACCTCCGCCGTTACTTACCCCAGTGGCAGAAAATTTTGTAGCTGTCTGTGACAGGTTTTTTAAATTTCATAATTTGTCTGCAAAATTCCTGCATCATCAGGGGTGAAAATGGCTTACACTGAAAAAGCTTATATCGGCAATCTTGTGGGTGGGAGGGGGGGCTTAACAACAGTGGTGATCTTGTGCAACAATACAAATACCATAACATATATAAAATTTAATTTTGGACCTGAGAGTAAAATCCTTTCATTTGGATTTTGCAAACATTTCTATGATTTTTTTTTTTGCTTATAGTGTGTCTCTGATACTAATTGTTCATAAATGTTTCAAATATTTGTAGCACATAATGCTAACTATTTTATGAAATGAATTCTAAACATAATGGAAATTAATAAAAACTATTTAAAATTTTTATAACAATTAGGACTTCATGCATGCAATAAGAGTTCAAGAATAAAATTCATCTGTTATTGGGCACTTTAAGAAGTATGTGTTATTAATGTTTATTTATTCAAAATTACTATAAAAATTCATTTTCTAACCTAAATTTACAAAATTTTCAGTAATTATTTGGACAATTTTGTGCTCACCATATTTCCTCAGAATAACACCGTAGCATTAAAGAAAGTAGGTTGTGAAACTATAATTCTGACCGCTGCTATTGTATAACTCCAATAGACCACGAAAATCTAATTTAGAAATTCTTTAATCATCAACCTTAATTCATTTTAGATAATTAAAGAATTTCTAAATTAGATTTTCGTGTGCCACGATTAATACTGTCACTTGATACAGCTGCGTTTGCAGACTCGGTGACCTTGCCAATGAATATTATGTGGGAAATGCCTAGCTGGTTATCACCCAGAGTAGCTCAGCGGTAGAGCATCCGCGCGTTAAGCGGAAGGTCCGAGTTTGATTCCCGGCTCTGGTATTTTTCACATAGTTGGTATACAAATCAGCCTTCCACTCCAAATTATCTAAAATGAATTAAGGTTGATGGTTAAAGAATTTCTAAAGAATTTTCATTTATTTATTTATTTATTTTTAACATTTATAGTAATTGAAAGTTGTTGCACTCTAATGGGAATATTATAATTATTATTATTTTAATTTTTTAACTCTCCTGTTTCTTGTTAAGAATGAAGTCTTTGACAAACAATGTCAGTACAAAAATATGTCAGATTATGTCCATATTAATGTATTTGGGATTAATTAAAAGGATTTTAAACTGAATTCCACAAGAAATGTGGAAATGGGGTGCAGCAAAGTCTTAATTTAAAAACAAAACTGAAATTTAAAAAATGTCTGGATTTTAGAGATTTCCGGATTTTGGATGCTTGGGATTTTCAAAGTTCAACTGTTTATACACACACACATATGTATGTATGTATATATTTTCACAAAAATAAGTAAAAACTTTCACTCCCCCCCCCCCCAACAAAGGGACCCAAAAGTTAAAACCTTGATTGACACCTGATCAGTGGCGTCGACAGAAAATTTTTCAGGAGGGGGCAAACTTCAAATTGCAAAATTTCAGCACTCTTTTACAAATTTAATTAGATTCAAATGACTGGTTGGTTGATTGAAGTGATTAAGTAAGCCAGTGTGTAAACATTTACTACAACAATTTTTTAGACTTGCAGTTTAAGCTACAACATTTTACTTAAAGAAATTATACAACGTATTCTAAACCAACACTAATCCGGAAAACATACTGTCAAGTTAATTTAAAATCTTTTTGCAGGGAAAGGTTAGAGACAACCTATAAATGCAGGTCGAGTCGGGTTGACTCTAATTGGCTCTGTAACAAATTTTATTTAGTTATTTTAATTTTAATGACACAGCTTTAAAGCTTTAATTGTAATTTTTTTTAAAAATAATTATTTATTAGAATTTTCCAGGAGGGAGCAAGTGCCTCCCCTTGCCCCTATATGCCAACACCCATGCACCTAATCTTGCATAACATCTCAATGATCTAAAATTAGCCTAAAATAAGACAGTAGAATAACTGTTACATCATTATAGTCTTCTTCCTTATCAAATAACTTGGGTCTCAAAGCGCCTCTGTACTTATCGGAGCCAAAGCCAATGTTATTCTATGGGGAATTTTGCCTCATTAAAACTCATTAACTAATACTTATTTATAAATTCCATTTTAATATTAAGAAAATTTACAACTGTTAAACAGGTTGTCACTTACTAAAAATTAATTTTATTAAGCTGAAAAAAATGCAAAATTTTACATTATGAAAATACGCTTTTTACAACTTCAAAATAAAGCATTTAAAATTTTAAAAAATCAATTTTAAGAAATTGACAACCTATTGTGTACAACAGTTGTGTATTTTGTAAATAATAAAACTGAATTTAAAAGTATGTATTGCTTAATGAGTTACAGTGTGGATTTTAGGGGAAATACAGGATTCATACAGCTACCATTGGCGTAACTAGAATATTTTTCTAGGGGGGGGGAGAGGTATGGCCCCCTTTATCTCACGATTTTTCAAATTTATAATTAATATTTATGTTATAGTTTTTAATACTCAGTATCAACCCTTTTCCATAACGGACGATGTTAAAAGTGCATAACGGAGTTTTGTACTGAAAAGCTTGTGTGTTTCTATCTTTTATTACTTATTTATTTAAGCCCCAGTTTTCCAATACAAACATCTTTCTACATATATGTTTAAATTTTCTTTATTTCATTTAATAGAAATTTATCTTTTCTTTATCTTTATTACTTATTTATTTGCTTAAGCTCCAGTTTTCCAAAACAAACACCTTTCTACATGTATATGTTTAAATTTTCTTTATTTCATTTAATGGAAAGACAAGATTTAGATTCAGCATAAGGACTATCAATAAGTGCGATCATGAATATAGATTGCACACAGAATGCAGGGGAGGGAAGTATATGTTTAATTTTCTTTCTTTTTTTCTTTTTTTTTTTTTTTTTGTCATTCAAATCGTGATTAACATAATATATTGTTGTAAAACAGGTCAAATGGAAAAATAATTCCAATATGTCTGCAAATCCGCAGACATTTTCAAATTATTGTTAATATTTTAAATAAATATATTCACAGTAAAATAAAATGCTTAAAAGTAATATTTCTTCGCTAGTATTTGTAATGTTTTATATATTATAAATATTGAAAGTAGGGCCAATAAAGAAAAAAATGTTTGAAATAAAAATCTAAATATATAGTACAGGTGTAAGTGAAATACTTTTTTGAATACTAATATTATTATAAGGCAATTTTCAAACTATTGATTTTGACTCTAAACAATTGCTAATTTTTTCATTAAAAAAAAAAAGAAGAAGAAGAAGAATAGTATTTAAAAATGTGACCACGTCGATTTCTGATATACAAAAATTCACTTCTTGTTGCTCAATTTTAATATTTTGGAAAAATGTTATACCAGGCATATTAAACAAATTTCTTAATTAAATAAATTTACACAGTTACCTTACATAATGTCCTTATTTCTTTTATGCACAATACATATTTCAAGTGTGTCCACACTCATCATCAGGTGCTAAGTGACCTCTTCATCTTCATCTGTCTCTATTGTTGATCATCGTCGGCTCGACGCAATAATACCGAAAGAATGGCAGCCAATACTAAATTTAACTGAAGTGAAGCGAGGAGAACTAAAGAGCCAACGACGATCAACAATAGAGACACATGAAGATGAAGAGGTCACTTAGCACCTGATAATGAGTGTGGACGCACTTGAAATACGTATTGTGCATAAAAGAAATAAGGACATTATGTAAGGTAACTGTGTAAATTTATTTAATGAATTTATCGTCCTTCAAGTAAAATTAAGTGTTTAACAAATTTCTTAAGTTTTATTTACCTCTTTTGAAATGTTAGAGTAATAAAACATTAAAATATTAAGCACCATTTTTTGCTTGACTACTATACTAGTACATATGCCCTTTGTGTAGAAAACTGGAATTCAATTTTTCCCTTGCTTATGACTGCGCACCAATAGTTTATTATTATCTTGAGAATTTTAAGATAGTTTTCAATACATTAAGTAATTAAGAAAAGATCTTGATACTAATTTTTTTTAAATCAAAATCAAATTTTAAGACTTTTTTCTTCTTCTTTATATTAGTTAGTTAGTTTAAATCTATTCACAACTGTAATTATTCGATTTAAACAATAAAATTGTGCAGTTTTTTTTTTTTTTTTTTTTTAAACGCAAATAAATTATTGGTCTCTTTTCCCTTCGAAATTCCTCCCTTTTGGCGTCGGCAACTCCGATATAGTAAAAGAACTAAAAACTGGTCGAAGCCAAATAATAATTATTTCATTTTTATTTCTTTCACAAAAATCAACTTTTTTCTTTCTTTATTTTGTAAACAATATCATTTACAGGGATATGTTTAAGAATTTCTCTATGGAACATAAAGGAAGTATAGGAGAAGCACATCTCCATCTTTTAAAATACCATTTTTATCAATAATCGGATAAACAATAACAATATTTAGTATAGTGTAGAGAAAATGAACGTTTAAATTTTTTAGCATCAGTCATAATATATATATATATATATATATTTGGCCAAATATTATTTACTTATATTTTAAAATAAAAAATTGTAAACTCTATATTACATTTATGACATAGAACTTATATTTATTGAAATTTATTTTTCCGACTGAATGAAAATAATGCCTGGACTGGGAGTCAAACCCCGGATCATTGACTTACAAGGTCAAGGCTCTACCAATTGAGCTATCCAGGCCGACAACCGGCCTGGTGTTTTTTGGTGTTGGTTTGTTTAATGCTGTTTTCCTTTACCTGCGGCTTATTTCTGTTGAGCTATCTATATGATAGACCAGATGTTTCTGCCTTAAGGTTGTCTGAGTGAGTAATGTCCACCGGTTGTCGGCCTGGATAGCTCAATTGGTAGAGCCTTGACATTGTAAGTCAAAGATCTGGGGTTCGACTCCCGGCCCAGGCATTATTTTCACTCAGTCGGAAAAATAAATTTCAATAAATATGATTTTCTTCCCAATCTGATTGTGTGATTTTAATATACAGAACTTATAATTTATTATTTTAAAATAATAAGGCAAATAATATTTTGAACTATTTCACAAAATTTAAAAAAGAAAAATCTACATTACACATATTTTTTTCAATTCATCCTATTTAATACTTTTGGTCAGGTACAACATTTGAAAAATAACATTTTACACAAAGCTGCAAATTAAATAATGGTAACAAAACATTTAAAAGATAACATACATTAAGTCATAATACATTGTATTAAGTAAAATATTATCATTAAATTAATTTTAATTTTCGATTATTATTAGCAAAAACATTAAGAACTTTTTATGAATTAACTTTTTCTTTAATCAAATCGCTTTCTATAGACAAGAAAGCTAAATCTGAAAATCTGTCTTGCATCATGGTTGTCCTCAGACACGTTTTTATTCTCATCGCTGAAAAACTGCGTTCACATCCAGCTGAGCTTACAGATAAAGTTATTGCAATTTGCATGAGTTTGAATAAATTTGATGTTATTTCTAGATTTAGATTATTTTTGATATTTTCTAATGAAATATCAAGATTTTTTTTTTTTTTTTTTTTAATATTCTTAAAAACGATTATTTCTGCTTCTAAGGCACTCAAATCTGTTTTTGCAACATCTTTATAATTTGAAACAAATTGTTCACCATTGGGCAAATCAAGTTTTAAAAATGAGTCCAGTGACTCTGCTAGTGGCAGATTTTCAAATCTGAATTTTAAGTTATTTATCACGTTATCCATAACAGAATAATATGTTTTAATGGCCCAGTACTCATTCGATTCCATGTTTGATGACAAGTCAATTAAACCAGATTTTTTTTTTTTTAATGAAATATTATTTTTCCGACAGTGAAAATAATGCCTGGACTGGGAGTCAAACCCCGGATCTTTGACTTACAAGGTCAAGCTCTACCAACAGAGCTATCCAGGCCGACAACTGGTTAGCATTACTCACTCAGACAACCTTTAGGCAGAAACATCTGGTCTATCATGTAGATAGCTCGATAGAAATAAACCGCAGGTAAAGGAAAACACCATTAAACAATGGGAGAAAGAAATACAATTTTTATTAAAATCACAATCAACTGATTGGAAGAAAGTCATATATATATATATATATATATTTTTTTAATGAAATTTTATTTTTCCGACTGATTGAAAATAATGCCTGGACCGGGAGTCGAACCACAGATCTTTGACTTACAAGGTCAAGCTCTAGTCTCAAGAGCTTGACCTTGTAAGTCAAAGAACCGTGGTTCGACTCCCGGTCCAGGCATTATTTTCACTCAGTCGGAAAAATAAAATTTCATTTAAAACAATAAAAAAATATATATGATTTTCTTCCAATCAGTTGATTGTGATTTTAATAAAAATTGTAAACCAGATCTACCTAGAGTGCTTTCAATTATAAAATCGTCCAGACTTTCAGGCTGTTTCTTTCTTTTTTTTGAAGATCAGGTAGGTTCAACATTGATATCATACTTGTTGGCAAATGTTTCAATCTCTGTCCAGAGTTCAGTAAAACTATTTCGCTTCTGCTCAAAGCTAGTTATTGTTGCTTTAATTAATTCGTTTGCTTGACCAAGCGTTGCATTTTTGCTTTGGCAATACTTGCTAAGGACATTTATGATAGATAATATTTTATGAAAAACAAACAAATTTATGATGAAATGCAGTTTCATTATCAAAAATAATATTCCAATAGCCTCAATTGAGTTTTTGTCGCCAGACGTTGAAATTTCTTCATTCAATACATCTTTTATTATGTTGAAATTATTAATTAAAGTTTGGCAATTTTCGAACTAGCAGCTCCATCTTGTGTTACTGAGACTTTTCAGTTCATAGCCACTTTTAATCTCTAAAGCATCGTGTGCTTTTTAAAAATTTGCATGATTGCCTGGTTGAGAAAAGTGCACATGTAATGTTTCAAAAGCGTATTGAAAAATTGTTTTGCTAACTAAATATTAGAGCAAGAATCTGTGATAACTAAATTTAACTTGTATGTGAGGCAGTGAATGTATATAGCCTGTAGATGTTTTGATTTTATTCGACTCTGGAGACCGCGATTCTTTCCAGACATCACACTGGCACCATCATAAGAATGGGCTGCTTAGGAATATTTCCTAAATTATGTTTTTCTAAATTTTCCAACCCTTCGACATCTCTGGAAGAAGAGCAATTTATAAATGCAAGAAATCTTTCCTCAACTTCTAATTCTTTCGTATATCTTAAAGTTAAAGATAATTGCTGCTCTTTGTAACATCGTGCTTCATCTACAATTAAGGAAAAGAATCCACATTCCTGTATTTCTTTTACAATTTCTTCAGTTGTCAACTGAGCTGCAATATTTATAATTTCATTTTGGATTTTTGGGCTACAGTAATTAATATTCTGGGATAAGAGATGAGAAAAATTTATATCGTATTTCACAATCATGTCACTAATCTCTAAAAAATTGCCTCGATTTCTAGAAAGCGTATCCTCTCAAAGACAAACCTTGACACACTAAACATAGGATGATGTCTATAAGTTTTAATAGGTAATTCCTGTGTTGTACTATTTCCTCCTCATGTTGTGTTATCAATATCTCATGGACAGATCTTGTTATCTGGGCTTGCTTATATAATAAATACTTTTGGATACATGAAGAATGAAAATTAGACTCATGTTTTTGAAGTCTGGCTGTAATTTTTTTCCAATCAGAAAAGCTACTAGTAGTAAATTTTTCATTCTGGTCTCTTATGCTAATGGTGGAAAATTGCCTACATACAAAACAATATACTTTATCGTTTGTTATGCTGTATTCTAACCAATTATATGTATCATAATGATTTGCATTAAATGATCTCATTCTGTCACCAAATTGTGATTTTGGGAAAGCAATTCGAGGACGAGATGGTCCTTGATCAAGCGTGCCTAAATCTAAAGGCCCTTTCTTTACAGTTTTATTATCTATTTGTTTATATTCGTACTTAGATTCACATGCCATTTCTAAAGATTGAGTTGAAAATGAACTACTTGGAAATAATGTTTACATTTTTTATCGCACATAACTTATTAGCGGTATTTTGGGGGCTAGTATGTATTTTGAAACATGCAATACTGATGAGTTACTTAGAGAAGAAATTGTCGATGTGTTGCTCCCGTGGCTCTGACTGTCGAGTTCGTTATCAGTCGATGTTAGATGAGTATTTATATCTCCATTAGTGTTTTTAGAAATGATGCTATTTATATTCTTAACTTCAAGAGCATTATTAGTTGTTTTAGTAGAATCAACATTTTGCTTTTTAAAAATATATGATGATATATCTTTAACTTTCTTCATCATTGAATCTAGAAAAGTAATATTTAGTTAAGTTTAAACAACAAAAATAAGCTCATAAAAAATGAAACTTAAGCAAACACAAGAATTCAGAAAATATTCTCAAAATAAAAAAAATCATCTGATCAGTGCATAAAAAAAAAAAAAAAAAAAAAAAAAAAAAAAGTTTCTATGCCATTACAATGAATTTTTTTAAATAAATATAGATAATTGATTGTATTTTCATACTTTTTTCATGCATAATCTAAAAGCACAAAGAATAATCATGCTATTTATCTACCATTAAATTTTCAGTATATATAATTAGCATAATATATATCGCATGGTTAAGCTGGCGTTAAGCAATAATTAAAGTAATATTTGTATCTATTTTTAAATTAGAAAATACCAGTGTCTGTTTGAAGACATTGTTAATGTACGATAGTAAATTGAATGTTCTGAAAACCCAGCACACCTTTCCTAAATTTTCTAAATATTTCGTTAAAGATATTTCTTCCTTTCAGTCTCTCAGGACCAAGATGCACAATTGGTTAATTGGTAAAGTGTCACGCTCCAATTGATAGGATTACGAATTCAGTACCCTTGCTGGGTAAAGACCGTTATGTGCGTTAATGATAGTTTGTGCATGTAATGTAAAATGTACTGCGGCTGCAGCTTCCTTTTTGTTCCTAATAATACCATTACCAAAGCGTGATAGCCATCCCTGTCCATGGAGGATCAAAATTGTGATGGCATGTTTCCGGATCATTCGTAGGAATAAATCCCAGACCGTCTTTACTAGCCCAATACGCAGCTTTAATGCTAAACACTTACATTCCTCTCAACTCAATTCCCTCTTTTTTTTATCTTTTGAGTGTTAATACATTTTATAGTATGTTAGAATCCCCCGTTAAATAGCTAATTATTTGTTTAATGAGTTAAGCGCTGGTATGTTGGGCACGTTGTTTATTGTTATATTAATAATCATGTTAAAATTTTTTTTGTGCTAAAGTAGAAGTACTACCCATTTGCTAAAACGGTTTTGTAAAAGCAACATATTTTACTAATTGGGGAGAATAAAGCTTAAAGCTTTATTCAATGATTAAAGATAGAGAAATTATTTCAAATCATTTATTAGTAAAAATCACTGTTAACATTTTAAAATTCTTATTTTTCACTAAAAAAAACTTGTTAAAAAATATATATATATGTATTCGCAAGTGATACTCACAACAAGAAGGGGAGGGAAAAAATCAATATTAATATGTACTATTTAAAACTTTATAGGCTTTTTTTTTTTTTTTTTTTTGGTCTTCTAATGTATGTTTATCTATTTTTATGCTGTCAAATTTGGATTTTTTTAAAAGTAGATTTTAATACATTTAAAGCTTTGTCATATTGCAGTTGTAGTGTGAAGTTTTGTTTATATTATAATTAGCCATTATACTTCTAATTTTTATCTAATTTTTAATTTTTAAAAAATAAATTTAATAATATAACTATATTTTGTGCAACAGTACTTTTACTTTATAACAAGAATTAACACCACTACAATTGGGGGTCACGAATCAAAAATCATTTTGCAGGTTGGGAATAGGCAAGTTTTTACGATTCGTGCAGGATTCTAATCTTTACTTCACCATTTCCGTAGTTATAGGTGAAATATTTCCTTTTTAGGTAATGAAAACCATCATTATTCTGCCAACTTTAAAAGCATGCCTTTTGATTGTCATATACATTACTAACACGTTTTGATTAAAAAAAAAAAAAAATAATAATAATAAATGCAATTTTAAGATAAATAGATAATAAAAAGTATTTATTTTATTTAAATAGAAAGAATATTTTTTCTGCAGAGTCACATATTTGGCTTTCTTTCACGCTCTCTCTCTCATACACACGTACACTTCTGTCCATAGACCATAATTGACCAAAAGAACTTTATATATCCCTATAAATGAATAATAAATTTTAGCTTTATACAAATTTCAATAGAGAAGGCACTTCTAGAAAAAGGCGATGCGTGGCTTTATAAAAATACTTGTGGTAATGACACGTTTTTGTGTAGATAGATTAACCAAAGTTCGAAATATCTTTTTATACCAACTATTTGAAAAAAAATCAATAAAGATCTGTAAACTATCTGATGAATTGTAATTGACGAACATCTTAAATTAATCATCATTTGTTAAAATTCTTCATATATATCCCTGTATTATATGCATAGTTTAAAACAGGCAGTTAAAAAAACCTTTTCAAAAACTAAACGAATATAATTTTATTTTAAAACCTTATATATATATATATATATATATATATACATATATATATATTTTTTCTCTCTCTGTTAAAAGTAAGGAAATGTTTTTCATTTTGAAAAACATTCAAATTTGTAGTAAATGTTTGTTTTAGATTTTTATTTTTACTTATTTATCTAAAAGTATGTATAGATCTGTGATATTTTCAGAAAATTTTCAGTTAAAATTTTCGATAACTCTCAACTTTACAGTTTCAAAGATTGCCTTTTATAGCTTTGTTTTTCACATAGAAAATTTTATTAAAAAATAAATTGCAATATATATACACATTAAATATATAAAGTAAATAAAAACTTACCAGTTGAATATAAGTAAAAGGTGTTTTACAGCTTGATAATGATAATGCATGAAGAAATATATATGGAACCTAGAAGGAAAAAGTTACAATCCTCGTAATAATATGAAATGAATTGCTATTTTTCTGCTCTTAATATAACAGTGACTGTTATTTATTTGTATTTCCATTTCCACACAATGTCATGTGATCTGGGAAGGTGGGAATATAAATGATTTAACTAACTCGATTAAAAATAAAATGGCAAGGATTGTTATTCTCAGGTAAGTATTCCCAGAAAGCGATTTAAAGTGAGAAAATTAAGTAAAAGTGGTTAATATTATAATTAAAAAGCATTTCTATTTAGAATATTATATCAAAATAAAACTAAATATACTAATATTAAAAATGTGTAATTTATTTTAAATATAATTTAACTGAGAAAAACCTAACTAGAATTTTTTAATTGCCTGCTTATTATATAATCCCCCCTTTTTTAAAAATAAGTTTGTTATTATTAAAGACAACACTTGAAGTGGTTACTGTATGATAATGTAGTTGTAAATAAATACACTCAGTAACTCTATGTGATAAATAAATATGCAAAAGATTTTATTTATTTATTTATTTTAATTTTTTGTTCTTAGCGAAAGTTATACACAACGATACTTATTACTTTCGGCATATATATATAGCTTCAATAAATATCAAATTTTTTTCGTCAAGAAAAACTTAAAAAAAAAAAAAAAAAAAAGAAAAAAAGTCAAATTTCCTTTAAAATCTTTACTGGAAGTACATATACAGGTAACAACTAACGACTCATATTTCTGAGGAAATATTCAAAACTATCCAGAAATTACATAAACCTAGTCTGATGTGGCCATCATAAAACTTTCTTCTATACGAATTTTCCTATACGAATTCATTCACAACAGCAAATAACTTAAAAAAATATTTTTTATTAAAATTTATCCCCCATGATGAATGAAGACTATTATCTTCCCAGAGATTTTTATGCTAAACAGACAAAGAAAGTCAATTTTTTGTTCTACAAAATAACATTTAAAAAAATCAATTTTCTATGTTTTTTTTTTTTTTTTTTCCTTTAAAGAAAGGGGAAAAAATCGATAACTTGATTTTAAATTGTCCCAGATCAGTGGTTTAGCAATTATTTTAAAAGGTATTGACGAGTTCTTTTGAAAGATACCCATATTAAAAACTTACACTTCTTCCCCAACGTGGAAGGACTTCTCTATGAAATTTTGTACAATACGTTACGTTAAAAAATTAGGGTGGGGGAGGAATAGTAGCACCATTTGTTAGCTGAATTTTACCAAAAACTGGTATGCACTAATTTATGTCATGATGTAACTACATATCAATTTGTATGATATTTAGTTCAGTTATTCTTAAGATACAATAATCTGCGCAAAATTTTGTCACATACATACACAGGCTGACGGACAGGCATATTTCTAAAAATGGTCAAATATGTTCTGGATCTCTCAAAGCGTGTAAATCCATTGAAAACTATAAATATAAAATTTTTACAAAATCAATACTTTCTTCCGTTGAATATAAAAGAAAGAATTTATTATTCATTTATTCATTTTTATTTTATTTTATTTAGATTTAGTCTGATGCTTCTCTGACATGAAAATCGCATCTGTACATTATTCATCATGAAAAACCTTTTTAATGAATAATAATTTTAGTAAATGTTTCGCACTGCAGGAATTCATATGGTAAAATATAGAACAAAGTTTTGTAATTGCCTAGATTTTTTTCTCCAGCTGTGTAGTAATTTTTTTGTTTTTGTTTTTAACACTTTTCAACAATGTTTTAAAAAAGCAGAAATGGCTTCGGTTCATCTATCTGTCATGAGCATGGCTTCCGCTTATCTGTTTGAGATAGATCCCACAAGCGGCTGAGCGGTTCTGCGCGCAAAGCTGAGAGATAGGAAGTACTGGGTTCGATCTCAGGTCACACTCATCAACCTAGTCGTTTGGAGTTTTCTGGGATTTTCTCCGAAACTCATGTAAATACAGATTATGACCCCTTACAAAGACCCATACAGAGAGCATCACACCTATAGTACTAAGACCCCTGTGTAGCCAATCGGACTCAAACCCTACAACCAATCAACCAAGCATCTGTTTGAGATCTCATATTCATAAAAACATTTATTTCTTTGAAATTGATGGTATACATATATATTTTTATCATACATCAGCAGGTTCATTGTGGCTTGTTTTCAGTTGAAAATAGCATAAACAGCATTAGTAGTCCAGTCAATAAATACATTTTACCTTGCAAAAGGTGGGGTAGAAGATTTTATTTTTTTAATTTGTACATATTAGTACTAATATGCAAAATACGAGTTATCCAACATGATCGGCCCCGGGAGAATTTTTGTCGGCTGAAAAACCTCGAAAATTTACTAGTTTTTTGGCTTTTTTCGAAATATCTCAGAAATGGCTGAATTTAGCGATATTTTTCTATTGCAATGTTTAAAAAGGATTAAATTTCCTACAATTTCCTTCATTACACCTTTTTTGTAGTACTAATAGCAAACACGTAACAGCTTCTTGAAAATAAACAGATTTCTCAACTTCGTAAAAAAAGCGCATTACTCCTTATAAATAATGTATGGTAATTATTAGAATTAGAAGCTTTATTTACAGTAAGCTTAACAACTTTTAATGGTATAGCTCTGATATATGTCGTCCTTGGGATTTTTGGATTTGGTGATCAAAAACGTACACGCCAGATACACACGCCAGAAATACACACGCCAGATGTATTTTTTTTTACAATATATATTGTAAGAAATACTGTTTTATATTCTTGATTGTTGTCTTAACATAAATAATCGTGATTTTTGAAAGGAATTAAATATATTCGCCAGATAAATTGGCGATCATTTATTTTTTTTCACTAAGGACGACAGATAACAAATCTGCTTCCTTTTAATTTTTCCCTTCCCCTTTTTACTAACCCCCCTCCCGGCCATGAACTGACAATTCTGACCTAACAACAGTAGTCATCATCAGACACCAATAACTGCCGATGTATAGTATTCTATCACTGCAACACATAATACAAACTCAAACACATACAAAGAAAAATAAATAAAGTAAAAAACATTTGTATATAAATGTAAATGAATAAATATTAGGATGCTAATAAGCAAAAACACAATGCATTGAAACATAATTATTTTAATTCTACTGTTTATTAAATTATAAAACATTAATGATATTTAGATATAATACATAATGTTATAATGAACATTAATTACTGCTATATTAGTATTGATGATAATAACAATATACAATCTTAATTTTAAATAAACTGCATAAATAGGCAAACTTGTTTGAAGAACAATAGTGAATAATTACAAAAGTAAATTGTAGAAATTTAACTTTATATATAAATTATAGGGAGATTCATTTAGCCTTGAAACAAATAAAGAAAGTACATTAATGTATAATATACATGTTCATTTTCTTCGTGGTTGTTTTGAAAGCCCGGGTTCTTAAATTTCAATAGTCATTAGAAGTAGAAGGAAGGTGTGTCGTCCTCAAATTGCTTCTCTCCGTCTTGCAGTAATTATATAAGCTCTTAGAATAGCTTATCATCTTCTTCAGCCTTGTCCAATGATGAAATTAGTACAGCATTTTCCTGTTGAGGATCAGAGTCCTTTTACTATACCAGTTTCACTGACTATTTTATAGCCAACATTTTGCCAGCAAACTGCTTTCTCGTTGGCAGCTTCGGCTATTAAAACATCTTCACCATATTTTTTGCAAAGGCGATATGTAACCGTTCTGATGCCAAGATGAAAATCGCCCTCTATTTTATTCATCAAATACTTTATAAGACTGGCACTCCCCCGAGTCGTTTTCAGGGGGTGTAAATTGATCCCATTGCCTCATCAGTGTTACTTGCAGGGTAGTATCCTCGTTTCATCTCACTTTTAAGCCTCCAGTGCAGTTTTTGATGACAAAACCAGTGATACCCAGCATTTATAGCAACTAAACCTTTTACATTTCCGATGCATTCAAGTACTTTTTTTCTTCTCTCATTCCCACGATTTTCGGCACCATTTACAATTGTTTCTTTCACACCCAGTTTCATAGCATGGTGTATAAAATCTCTTCCATGCTCAGGAAGTCGTTCCTGTTTTTTAAAGAAATCTTCAAGTACCTCCTCTCCACACAAGAAACACTGATCTTTAAAACTGAAACCTTCAGTTCTTGATGGAAGATATGGAGCCGCACTGTTTGGACCAGCTCCATCACCAGTTGTATGACGTCGTACATATGCTGCAATAATTCTCTCATTTATGTATGGTTTGTAACAGACATTGTGAATTCTTACTTGTTTTAGGTTCTTCAAAGAACACTAATGTTCTTCATTTTGACGTTTTGCATTGCATTGTTACAGATTTTTTGTATACCTTTCTCCTTCAGAATCTTTACTTCACCTTTATTCAAACTGATTTCGAAAATAAAACAAACACTCCGGTTATTGTAATAGAAAACGCTCACGGGTTGAAACAGTACGTTCGCACGTTCGAATTGAAGTGAATAACATAGATAGATGTTCAGGTTCAGCCGAGGCAGCGTACTACAGGATGAGAAGAGGCGGGAGGAAAGGGAGAGCTTTTTAATTGAAATGGGGGGAGGCAGTTTTTTTTTTTAACAACTTCTTTGCTACGAAGCAGATGTCATTTCCTAAGGTCAGACAGCTGAATATCCCCCCTTCCTATCTTTCCGTTTTCTAATAAACGTTTATGCACCGACCCATTTCTTTGAGTTGTATTTTATTAGCTTAAAAATATCGCTAAATTTAGCCATTTCTGAGATATTTCAAAAAAAGCCGAAAAAGTAGTAAATTTTCGAGGTTTTTCAGCCGACAAAAATTCTCCCGGGGTCTTTCATGTTGGATAACTCGTTTTTTTCATATTGACACTAATATGTACAAATTAAAAAAGAAAAATCTTTTACCCCACCTTTTGCTAGGTAAGCCCTTTTTTACGTACCTATTGACTGGACTATAGTGATTTAACTACGGAAATTAATGGAATGATTCAAATGCATTATGATCTAAGAGCGACATTTTTTAAAACTTTGAAAATGACATGTAACAAAATTATCATTTAATTTTCAGATGCAATAAAGTACGTTTCCTATGAAAACAGCATGGTTTCCTTAATGATTCATTTACAGGATGAGATGGCAGATTTATATCGCTGCCGCCTAGGGGCTAACAGCAAATTGCCGCCCTACGCCCTTAACCCCTTCCTCTCCAGGCTAGCTGTAGTGTAAATGTCTGAAATACCAGATTATAATTTTGAAATAGTATCGTATACTTTCTTTGAACGTATGCACGTACGTCCATGGTATTAATGGCCATTAACACTAGGACGTACGCACGTACGTCCCTGGAGTGGAAGGGGTTAATCTTCTTTTTAAAGTTATCCTCGGGAACGCAGAAATTTCTAGCATATTTACCGAGCCGTTTACAATACAAATGTGTGAAATTCATTGACATAACAATTAAAGTGTTAAAGAATGAAACTTTCTTGTAATTTTTCTCTAATTATAATTTTTCTTATGTTATAAATGAGCACCCCTCGATAACTTTTCAAAAACATTCATATCACAAGAAATCGCTGTAACGCCAACAAACAGCAAAAAAAAAAAAAAAAAAAAAAAAAAAAAAGATCAATTAAATTTTGTGCTATTTGAGTAAGAATACCTTAAAATTTATAAATAAAAATAGCTTCGTGAATTTCACAGTTTGGACCAAAATATTGTCTTTGTTCACTTTGGCACTTTTTTCTAATAAATATGATTTCATTACTAAAAATAATATTAATTTTTTAGAATACAAATAAAAACATTTGCAAATTTCATGCATTTCAAATAAAAATTAGCTTCGGAAATACATCAGATGGTAGAAAACTTGATTTTGAAACCTTGCCATTTTTAAGGTTTCTCTTCATTTTACAGAAAGCAATTTTTTGTGCATATTAATTGCATATTTCAAATTCATTAAGATTTGTGCACAGTAAAGTTATGGAAAAATGTTTTATAGAAATACCTATCATAGAATGCAATACTTTTGGGTATACTTGCACGGAAACCAGTAGTGGTATTTATTCTATTTTTAATACAAAACATCTGACAGTGAACTTAAATAACATATATCAGTTTCAAGAAATTCCATGTATATTTACGAGATTTAGAGCACAGACAGACAGACAAACCAAAGTCATTAACACTTGTTGGGAAAAAAAAAAAAAAAAAAAAAATGGAATACGATTGAATATTTACCAAATAGCTTCAAAATAAAATTAGTTCAACAAAAAGATAAAAATCTATTCTATAAGAATAAAATTATTCATGTAATTAACTTAGAATAAACTCACCTCTACTTAGAAACTGATACTTTTAATGTCGCTTTTGTTTTTGCATGAAATAGCAACATGATTCTTAAAGCAATATTTCTGTACTGATAAGTATACAGGATTTAAGTCCAAAAATGTCGATTTTGAGTTAAGTACATAGTCAGACTCAGAAAAAAATTGTCTATCGATTGGTATAAAAGATTTAAGGCCATGTCATTTAGTCTTTGAGAAAATCCATTGGTAAAAAAAAGATTCAAGTCAGAAATTTAGCATTCATCTTTGGTATAAAATATTTAATTCAATTTTTTCCATTTATTAAATGAAGGTTGACAATCGCTAAATGGTATAAAGGGTATAAATCAACCTAATCCCTTTTTCCTAATCGATTCTTCTGATTAGTTTTTAGTTAGTTTAACTTTATTTTTCGTCTCCTGAAAAATCAAGAATATGGACTTAAATCCTTTATACTTATCACTACAGATTTTAACACGTATTCAGAAAAACAGATGATTTTTAAGTAATTATTTTTCAGTTTCATCTGCAGATAATTTTAACTTTCTTAATTTAAATCAATATCTAAAAATTATTTTCACCATGAGATTAAAATAAAGCAGACAATATTCAAATTTTACATGCAACTGCTTTTCTGCTTTGTTTATGAAAAATAAATTCTTTAAAAATTGTAATTAAGAATGAAAGAAGAAATTAGGTCTGATTGCTGGCTGGGCCTTGGAAAATAAGGAAATCTTTCTACAAGAAATCATCAGATACATAAATAAAAATTTATTAATAATAATAATGTACAAACATCTTATTAAAAATAACTTACCAAAATTATTCTGGATGCTTGAAAATGACAAATAAGCACTTCACTGGTTCTAAATCTGCAATAAGATGCGGTCCAACAACGTGCAACAAATGTCTTTACTTTGAAACTTTGACATTCTTGGAACTGACCTCTCCAAAATGCAGCTGACTATTTCGCCCCTGTTTGCTTCCGAGAATCAAGAGTGTACTTGGGTCACAATTAACAAGAATTTCTATTACCAGAGAGAGGACACAGGACAGATTTTTTTTTCTCTGCCTACTACCTATCATATGCATATCACCCTTTTTTCCGCAACTCAGTATTGAAGAAAGAAAATTCCGTTGTGTTTGTATGTTGCAATAGTTGCAATTTCTTTATCGTTTTTCTTTTTTTATGAGTGTGCATAGGTATGAACTATTTTCATAGCACATTTTATGTCTTTTAACTTAAAAAAGGGAAGAAATGGTAATTTGGATTTCTGAAAAATTCTGGGGGGGGGGGGGGGGGGAAGATCTTCTTGGACCCTATCTAGTTACGCCAGGTTTCATACACATACAGCTACATGTTTCATACAGACTTTGAAACACAAAAAAATAAGGACTTATTAAAGGCTTTCTAAAGTTTGTAAAAAAAAGCACACATACATATTTACATGAACATTTATCTCGAAATCAATTATCAAATTAAAATTTTACCAACAGAAGATAATAACTATCCCTATAAGTTTTTTACTTTAAAAATGCTAAAAAGTTTAAAAACATATTGCAGAATGAAAATAATTATAAGAACAAAATTTTAATAATTGTTTATTTTATTATTATTATTATTTTAATCAATTTCTTTAGATAGGTTAGAAAAAAAAAAAAAAATGTGAGGGAGTCTGTGGGCACAATCAGGACGGGCAATTTTGCAATTAAGAATTTTAATTATAGTTTCCAATACATATAATATGTACACAGTCATAAAGTAGCTTAGCTCAAACGAAACATAAATCACAGGGCTGTGCGTTCTTCATAACGATTACAAACATTATTCTCATTTAAATGTTCAATTTTTGAAGAAGCGAAATGATTTGTCTTCCTGAGACAAATCATGCTGCTAGTACAATAAATCGTCTAACAGCAATTTACAACTGTGTCTTCTTGCATCGACTGTCAAGTAGGTTGCTCTCATCAGCTTTCAACTGCATCTCCCAACTTTCAAGTCGATCTCCGAGAGCTTTTCTTTTCGTACAAGTAAGCTGCCGGTGCAAAGGGAAATGTGTATGCATTCAGAGAGAAAGAGAGACAATGAGTGACATTACTGGCTGCAATATCCTCCATTTCAAGAGAGAGAGGCATCAATATAGGTTGACTAGCATGACATATATATAAACACTTTTTCTACAATTATTGAACTTGATGAATAATTGATATTTTTTATTGCTTCAGCACTGTCTGCCAAATCAGCCAGTCTCCAACTGCAATGCCTCTATTTTCAATTACTGTAAAATCCCGATTATAACCCCCCCCCCTCAAAAATAAGCCCTCTCGCCACTTTTAGGCAATTTTGGATTTTTTGCATAATCCTAAAAATAAGCCCCCCCCTCTCCAGTTTTTTCATTTTGAGTAAAAAATTATTTTTTGAAATCTTATGTATATTTAAGGATTTAAAAAAAATGTATTCTTTTAAAATATTTTTTTTACCGCAAAATTTATTAACTCCCTTCTTCTCCTTTTGTTTTAACAAAATAACAATGAGGTGGGAATGAGAACTATCAAATAAATATAGATCTATATTGAAAGTGTAAACCTATTTTCCGATAGATGGCAGCACCAGTCTTAATTCCAGAAAATGTCCTTACAGGCTTCCTCAATATTCATTAAAAAAAAAAAAAAAAAAAAAAAAATTGAATCTATAAGTAAACTTTTCTTTATTTACCTTTTATATACTAAAGAATAAATAGAGTTCTTTTATTTACTTATTTAATAAAGGTTACATTAAAAAATATATATATTAGTAATACTGTACATAAATAAACAAGAAAATAAACCAGGTTCATACATTGGTGTAACGAAAAGAAAGATTAAAACTAGACTCAAGGAACACAAAAATGACATCAAAACAGGAAAAACAAACACAGCTTTAGCCAAAACTTTCGAAAATGAAGAAATTACAATAAATTTTGAAAAAAACAGAAAGATAGCTAACTACAATAACCATAATTATGCGATGTTTAGAGAAGCAATAGAAATCACAACCACGCTGGAAGTATGTAATGATAGTGATGCAATGGCACCAAACCGGATGTGGAATCAGCTGATAGAATCCATAAAAGACCGCAACTTGAAGAGATCCAGCACAGATGATCGTTTGAGAAGGTCTGGGTGCCCAGATGAAAATATTCACGAAACATGAGGTACATTTAAAGGTTTTTCTCATTTATTTAATTATATATATTAGTTTCTTTTAATTTAATTATTTCAATTAAAAAGATTGATGTCATATTTTTGTAAAATGTTATGTTTAACAATAATATATAAAATGAGTTTTATACATTTAATATTCACCTAAATATATACTCTTATTAATTTATAAAGACTAAATTAATTAATGTTCGATAACCTTTCAAGATTTACCTTGCCATTACTTTACCAAAATCAGTCTAATTTTTTTTTATTAGTCTTTCCTATTAACCATATGAAAAAATTAATTTAAATTATCAATTTAAATTAATAATAAGATAATTTTAAATTAATGATTTAAGATTTATTTCTGTAAGTTACATTCAATTCTGGATTAGATAATAAATATTAGTTTTATTCTCTGGTGGTAGATGGCACCACCACAATTTTTTAAAAAGAAATTTCTAATAATCCTGATTATAAGCCCCTCCCTACTTTTTACTGGTTTTGTATTTGAAAAACGGGGGGCTTATAATTGGGATTTTACAGTAATCATATGATATCCAATTCACTCCAACATCAAATGAGAAAGAGGGGCATTACAACAAAGAAAACAGCAATTTAAGATCCCATACTTTATAAAATAAGCAGCTTTTAAGGACTTTTAAAGTCTATATGAACCATTCAGAAACCTTGGTTTTTGAAAAATGATACACTGCTGAACTCCTGTACGTAATATTTAGTTATCTTAGTTCCCACGCGTTCTGCAGAGGTGAAACTATCTAACATTCAAAAACCCTGAAAGTTACTATTTCCATGCAGAATGAATGGCAATGGAAAACTTACTAATACTGTACTGTACGGCTATTATTACAGTAATTTATTTATACCCATAAGAAGTGATATTTGGAGAGTTCTTAATACATCATAAGGCAAATTACACATTCAGTATGAAAGATTTCTATAAAAACTAAATAATTTAATATGAAATTCAGAAATAGCAGAATTTTTTTTTTTATCCTGAATTCAGGGGTAGCCCCTGAAAAGTTACACCCTTGATTTTGTCTAATATGCTAAAATTCATTAAAAAAAAAAAAAAAAAAAAAGTTATTTGGGAACTGAGTTCTAATATGCTTCCATGCTAAACAAGCCTTAGTCCTATTTCATAGAAAGACAGAACATTCTGACCAATTCCTCAAAGATATCATTGACCTCAAAGTTATATATATATACAATTTCCCTTTTATTATACTTTTTATTATAAATTCTTGAAAAAGTTAGATTTGAGTATAAAACACAAAATATAGTTTTAGTCTTAATAAAATAAGATAAATAAAAAACTTGTTTTATTACAAATGCTGGTAAATATACATATAAAGTAAAATATTCTACAGATTTTGAATACACCATTGAATTTATCATAAATAAAATATACACCCAAATAATATGCACATATATTTTTGTTATATGTAGTAACTTAATAAAAATAATTTTAACAAATAAATTCACTGTATTTTGTAACAGCAGACATATTTTATTATTTACATGTTTCTTTATTAAATAATAGTAAAAAATCAACCGAAATAATGAAAAATATTTACACATTCAATGATATGTTACATAGCTGGCTGCACTGATGTAGGACTTGTTTCAAGAAGTGCCTTTCTTCGAGCTGTTTCCCGGGCAATACTTTGATGTAGCCTAGTCAGACGTTCCTGAATAAAAAATACCATAATATATATACTTATATATATCAATGGCAGACTCTCTAGGTATGCTAGGCATGTGCCACATACCTACTAAAAGCTATTTAAACTCTAAGTATATTTTCTCTAAGTATCCTTTCTCATGTATTACATGGGTTTAAAGGAAAATTATCAGTCATCCTGATTACGTAGATCAGTTTTAGATTTCGGAAATTAATGTTTCAACAAATGGCTAAACTGTTTTTATTTTTAAATTCACTATAGATTTGTTTTATTACATGTCTATCAGCTTTCTCTTACCAGAAAATTTTTAGATGTCTACCCCAGGTAACACATAACGTTGTTATAGCGTTGCAAATAAATCTGAACAGTGAAAAATTGGTTACGTTATTTTATATCCGTTGAAAAATAGTTTTTATTTCGCAATATTCTCAAGAACAATTTCGAAAATTTATTCAGTAATAAAGAAAACCTATAACAAACATTGTTTTTTGGTTGTACTTTTTCTGTCATTTTTTTCGATGTTTTAAAATAAGTATTTTATTAGTTTTTGTTTTCCTTTTTGATTCTAAAAAAAATATGTTTTTTCAATGAATTAATAGGTACTTTTCACAAGTCATTATTTTCGTCAAATGATGTTGAATCTCTTCAACTATTGATATGATTGTGAATTGGCGGGATGTGCGTATTGTAAATTTCTTTAGAGTTTTAGAAGATGGTGTGCTGCCAAAGAACTTCTAACAGATAAGAAGGGAGAAGCTTTCGGCAAAGTATATTAACTAGTAGTAGATGTTCTTTGGCTTTCGGAAACCGTAACTAACGAAGGAGTTCATATTGAACGCTTTCTCCCGTTCTACATGCGAAATTGCCAAGTATATTGTGACAAACCTTAAAAGCATCTTATGATACGATGCGTGCCATTTTGAAAGTGAATGTGAATGAAGATGAAGTTATCGCTTTCCTGTTAAAGTGGTATAGAAGTTTTCTGTGAAACAATAATGGATTTAAAAATACTTTTAGTTTCATTGAAAGAGTAGTGAAAGGAAAAGGATATTTTACGTAACTGCCAAAAACTTGCAAGCTGGTACAACCCTTAAAAGCTCAAAGTTTTAATATTCTTTGGTTTTGGGTTTGTTTACCTGCTAGCACAATATTAAAAATTACTTCTGAGTTCTCGTCTAGTTGATGAAGCTGTATATTTATTTAAATAAGATTTTTCAAATAGTGAAGTGAGTGTTTCTTTATTCCTTTTTTAATTTTATGTTTGAATTCTTGTCTTAAATTTTCAGGGGTCGGTCTAAGTTTAAATATTTAATACTTTTTTTAAAAACTATTAGAGGTCTGCACGGGCCGGGCCTGAATGAAATTTTCTCCGGGCCGTGTCGGGCCGAATTTTTTTCTGGTTTCCTCGTTAATCAAGGAAAAAGGAAAATGATAAAAATATTTTTTCAGTCATTTATTTTACATAATTTTACAGGTTAGTATGTCACATAAAGTTCTATTTAGTTAAAATGTCTGTAACTTCAATTTAATTGTCTATCAGTCTGTCTGTTCGAAATCTGATTTTTCGCAAATATTTTTAGCATGTTTCGAAATTAATATATTTTACTTAAAGTAATATTAGATGGTTTCATATTCAAAATAGTATTCATGTCACTACCAGTTTGCGAAAATGTACATAACAAAATAAATTAGATACGTTACTGTGAAAAAGGCTTTGTTTCCTATGATCTGTTGAGTTTAGATGGTATGAAGGCTATAAAAACCCTTCCGTTGTAACTTTTTCTCTAAGGCTCCTTTTTCTTTTCTCCAGTGGATGAAAGTAGCATCATTCTTATCATGGTCAAAAACAACTTTTCTATTCAATATGGTTGGATTAACAGTAAAGTTTTCTTTACCGGATTACATGAAAGATTCGAATACATTATGGTATATAAGAGGAGAGTGCATTTTTAGTAGTATTAACCATTTTAAATACTTTCCTGTATTGTTTGGTGAATGCTAATATTTTCGATTTGACTTTTTGTTTGTCTTTGTGCCTTGTCTATAATAATGAATTTCTGTTATCTTGTAAAAGTTCAGCAGTTTTGTTAAAGAACGTACTATTGTTTGGTTATATAAAACCTCCGCAAAACACACACTAAAAATCTTTTTCATAGAAAGGCATGAATTTCTTTTTTTTTTTTTTTTTGTTATTTTACATATTTTTGAATCGGGCCGGGCCGGGTCGAATTTTTTTACTTCATCCCGGACTGGGCCGGGTAAGCAAAGCTTCCGTACGGGCCAGGCCAGGGCCTCAAAATTTCGGCCCGTGCAGACCTCTAAAAACTATACTTTTGTAAAACTTTACTTTTTTCATATTTACTGAAAAAATATATATATAATGTAACGCTACTATTGTTTTATTAAACAAAGTATATGCAGTAACTTTATATTATTAAAAACAGGTCTTATGTATACAAAAATTATACTTTTGAAAAGCTTGTTTTCTACGAATTTAAATTTTGTGAAGGGAGCAAAACTGACATTATCAATTTCCACTTTGATTTATTTATTTTATTTTATTATTAATAAAATTATTACCTTTTTGATTTTCGTTTAATTGCAAACTGTAATTTTTGTTTACATTAATTAACATTCCCATTTTCTGCTTTGATTTTATTTATTCTATTATTATTAATAAAATTATTACATTTTTTATTGTCTTTTAACTGCAAATTTTAATTTTTGTTTACATTAATTAACATTCCCAATTTCCGCTTAGATTTATTTATTTTATTATTATAATCACAAATTATTATCATTTTGATTATCCTTTAATTTCAAATAAATACTCTTAGCTAATAAATAGACAATCACAGGGATCTAAATGTTGGTTTATGGAAATTTTAAATATTCGAATTTTTAGCTTTATTATTATTAAATTGTATGAATTAAAACTAACTCAAATTTACAAAAATAAAATAATTTTAATACAATTTTAAAACAATGTATATAATTAGTATAGTGTTTTTTTTATTGAAATCTATGAATGTTATCTATGAACTGTTTTCCACATAGGTACATCTCAGCATATGTTGATTAAAATTACACCAAACTCCATAAACAATTGATTAAGAAAATTAGTATGTTCTATCTAAAAGCACCACTTGCAGTTATTTAACATGCACCAAAGTTTCATATAGCTTCTCAGAATATATGTTTTATATACAGAATTTGCAGCAATTTTAAATAACAAATGTTGAGATGTAGTCATGTAAAAATCTCTGAAAGTGAGTAATGAGAGCATCGCCTGTCGGCTGAGACACACTCTTAACTAATTCAGCATTCGTTTTTATATTGGTTGTCTCACATATCAAATTTAATGCAGTTGTATGTGCTATGAAATTTAGCTTTCCTCGAAAAACGGAAGTTGAAAATTTTTACGAATCTAATATTTTCATATATTGAGTATCAAAAAAGTAATAAAATTAATAATAAAAAAAGGTCTAAAAATTAAGTAATAAAGAATGTTCCAAAAAATTTTTTTAACAAGGGAATTTTTTCTTTTTTAAATTATTAGCAATATTTTAGAAACGAAAATTCAATGGATATATGGAGCTAGCTATTTTTCTTGGTTGGTTGGTTGGTTGGTTTTTAGTGGCGCAAGATCCAGTATTGGACATACTGCGCCAAACTTTAATGTCTGGATGGGGGATCCCATCCAGAGTCTAAAAAAAACAATAAGAATAGTAAAAAATGTATATAATATTAGATATATATGATAGAAAATAGAGCAAACAGTGTATAAGATAAAACAAGATGTAAATGTTATAAACAATGTATATAATAAAATCACAGGTAGAAAATGACAGTGTAAATGATAAAATCAGAGATGAAGAATGATAAAGTAAATAATAAAATCATATATCGCAGTAAAAACCTGCCTCTTTTAAAAAGTTAGTCAGATGACAATGAGGATTGATACCCAACAGGTTAGTCAAATTTGGTGATGATGAATTAAAATAGTGCCTGTACAGATGACGAAGGCAAGAGCAATCGGTGAGGATATGGCTAACGGTGAGTAAGCTGAAGTGGCATTTGGGGCAGGTAGGTTCCTGTTCTCCAAGAAGTAAATGTTTGTGTGTGAGCCTCGAATGCCCAATCCTGAGACGAGTAATTATCACATCGTAACTCCTAGGAGTAAGTGTAGGCCAGACTGAAATGTGTGGTTTGATGCCCTGTAATTTATTATTGGTCTGATAATTCCACTCTCTTTGCCACATATTTTTTAAGAAACCCCTAAAGGAATGCTTAATATCCTCATATGGAACTGGACAGTTAATATCTACCAATGCCTGTCTTGCTGCTTTATCTGCTAATTCATTGCCCTTGATGCCAACGTGACCAGGAACCCAACAGAATAATATGTCAAAGCCTCTTTTTAAAAGATCATTATAGGTTTTAAAAACTGACATAAAAGAGAATCTAGGACACTCTTAGAGTCGGTGTAAATGATGAAATTCCTGTTGGGATGAGATGAAATAAAATTAAGTGCAACTTCAACTGCAAAAAACTCTGCAGAGAAAATGGAGAATGAGCAAGGAAGTCGATAACTAAAAATGGTTTCACCTGAAACAACACCACAACCAACCTGATTGCAAGTCTTAGAGCCATCAGTAAAAATCTCAATATAATCCTGATAAACGCTTCGATGAGCAGCATAAAGTGCCTTAAAAATTGAAGCATCTGTGTCAGATTTCCTAAAAACACTAAAAGGATGAAGGTGAGAAATAACTTGGAAGTTCCAAGGAGTCACATTTAAAAAGGAACGAGGACGAACTTTAGTGTGAAGATGAGGGGTGCCAGCAAGAAAGTTTTTAATCCGAAGACCAAAATGTGGAATGCAAGATGGACGAATCAGAAAAAGATTTTCATTGTTGTTATTTAAATGAGGATGAAGTGGATGATTAGGATGTGAACGAATGCGATAGTAGAGATCCAACGATAGTTGTTGTCTAATATTGGCAAGAGAAGGCTCCACACAGTCAGCATAAAGACTAAGGATTGGAGAAGTGCGGAAAGCCCCTGAACAAAACCTAAGCGCACTATGATGTACTGTGTCTAATTTCTTAAGATAGGAAATGGGAGCTGAGCCATAAACTTGACAGGCATAATCTAATTTAGAACGGATAACAGCTCGGTAGATTTTCAGTAAAGAAGTGCGATCTGCTCCCCAACAGGTATTTGAAAGTACCTTTAAAAGATTTAATGTTTTATCACATTTTGTCCTTAAATTTAAAATATGTGGCATAAAATTCAGTTTTTTGTCAAAGATAACGCCTAAAAAGCGGGCAGTGTCAACTACAGTTATAATTCTATTGTTAATAAAAATCTCTGGATCGGGATGAAGACCTCGTCTGCGGCAAAAATGCACACAATGTGTTTTGTCAATTGAGAAAGTGAAACCATTTTTATCTGTCCATTTGGTAATATTATTGATGGCTAGTTGAAGCTGGCGCTCAATAAAACGCATATCATTTCCCTGGCAAGAAATCTGCAGGTCGTCAACATACAGGTTCCCATGAACATTTTGAGGTAGTTGTTTTAGTATATTATTAATTTTTATAGAGAAGAGTGTTACACTTAAGACACTACCTTGAGGAACACCCTCTTCCTGGAAGTAAAAGTCTGAGTACACTGATCTAATTCAAACTTGAAAGCGTCTCACCTTTAAAAAATTCTCTATGAATATAGGAAGATTGCCCCTTAAACCCAAATTAAAAATGTCCCTTAAAATGCCATAACGCCAGGTTTTGTCATACGCTTTTTCAATGTCGAAGAAAACTGACACCAAATGGTTACGTCTAACAATAGCATTCCGTATATTAGTCTCAAGCAAGAGAATATTGTCAATAGTAGAACGGCCTTGTCTAAAACCACTTTGCCATGGAGAAATTAGATTATTTTTTTCAAGATAGAAAACAAGTCTAGTATTTATCATTTTCTCAAGCAATTTACAAAGGCAGCTAGTGAGGGCAATAGGTCTATAATTTTTTGGGTCAGTAGTATCTTTACCAGGTTTTGGAAAGGGTATAACAATAGCATCGTGCCAAGCAATGGGGAAGACATTTTCGGTCCAGATTCTATTGAAGAGATGAAGTAGATTTTTGAGGGAAGCTTTGGAAAGATGTTTGATCATAAGGTAACTGATACCATCAGGACCAGGAGTGTTTTTCAGGCTATTGTTCAGTTCATTTTCTGTAAATGGGCTATTGTATTCATATAATGAGCGAGATCTGAAGTTAATTGTAGCGCATTCAGAACGTAGTTTGTATGATAGAAAGGGCTCCGAGTATGAGTTTGAGCTGGAAATGTGGGATAAAGTTTTACCAATAGTGTTTGCAATGTTTTGGGTGGAAGTGATTGTCTGACCATTATCTTTAAGAAAAGAGATACTGTCATTAGAGTAAATACCCATGGCCTTCTTGACACGATGCCACAATTGTTTGCTACTGGTATTCGAGTTAATGCTGGATACATAGTTAATCCATGATTCCTTTTGGGATTTTCTTCGAATCCTTCGTGCACTTGCTCTAGCTTGTTTATATGCAATATAATTTGCTGTAGTGGGATATCTCCGAAAAATCCCCCACGCTTTTTGTTGGCGCCTTTTTGCAATTTTACAGTCTTCATTCCACCAAGGTCGAGAGTGTTTAAAAGAATATCCAGATGATTTTGGAATCGAAATGTTAGCTGCATTAATGATACAATGGCTGACATTTGAAACTGCACTGTTAATATCGCCCTCAATCATGGTAGAAGTAATGGAGGCATTATAAGAGAAAGTAGTCCAATTGGCTTTGTCATAAATGTAATGAGGATTACTATGATTAACTTGATTGAAATTATAGAGAGATAGAAATAAAGGAAAATGATCACTGTTATGCAGATTGTCGGAAACAAAAAAATTAAAATATGGGTAAAGAATTGGAGAACAGATTGCGAGGTCTATTGCGTGAAAAGTCCTAGATGGTTCGTGGAAATAAGTATTGTCCCCATTGTTTAAGAGACATAAGGAATTATCATTGATGAAGTCTTCAATGATTTGGCCACGGGAATTAACATTGGGGCTCCCCCAAAGCGGGTTATGTCCATTGAAATCACCGAAAATTAAGAATGGGGTAGGGAGTTGCAAAATTAAATTATTCAGATCTTGTTTTCGTACAGAGATATTAGGTGTTAAATAGACAGTACAGATGGTTATTAGCATATTGATGTGTGGGCAGCTATGGCTTGAATATTTGTGTTTAAAGGTATATTTGTGTGAGGAACATTATTGGAGATTAATAGAGCCACACCACCTGTAGCTCTGTCAGATTGAATGTAATCTTTCCTTAGACAGTTGTAGCCACGAATTTTAGTATTATGATTTTGCTTTAGATACGTTTCTTGGAAAGCAAAGCAAATTGGTCGATGATCAAAGACAATGTCTTTTATTTCATCCCGTTTATTGTTAAAACCTCTGCAATTCCAGCAAATGAAATTAGTCATTATAATTTGGTTTTTAGATTAACACATCTACGTCATCATCTTCTGATGCAGTAGACATACCTTCTCCATCAGAAGGATGAAGGCTTATTAAGTCCACTTGTTTAGCTACATTATTTTGTTTTGATTTTATAGACTCTGTTAGCTTAGGTATTTTTTTTCTTTTAACCAAGTTGTTTTGAGAATTTCCATGCTTTAGTGGTTCAGAACTGCGATTTTTATGAGACATGGGTTTTTTCAAAATTTGTGAGCTTTTTCTAGGATATGTTGGCTTAGAAGAATTAGGTGTTTGTTGTGATAAATTAGGTGTTTGAGTAGGCTTTTCTTGATCTTTTTGCAAATTATTTTTGGTTTCTACAGGGGGGATGCTCTTAGTATTACTATCTGTTTGTGTGGAGATTGTTTTGTAGTTTTTGGGTATTTTAATAGAAGCAACAGCAGCAGCAAAGGATTTTCCAATTGTGGGTGTTCTGGCTTCAACAATTTTCCTGGCTTCAAAATATGATATATTTTCTTTGGTACGCACAGTTTGAATCTCTTTTTCGAATTTCCATTTTTCACATATTTTAGCATAAGATGGGTGGTCTTTTTTACAGTTTACACAACATACGGGAGCTTCACAGTTTTCATTATCATGGCCCACTACCCCACACCGGGCACACGTGAGATTACCACGGCAAGAATTTTTTGAGTGACCAAAACGTTGGCATTTGAAGCAGCGCAGAGGATTTGGGATGTATGGTCTTAAAGGGCATTCCAGGTATCCAGCTTTTATAGAGCGTGGGAGTTTCGGAGAATCAAATGTAAGTATTAAGTGCTTAGTTGGGATTTGTTTATTTTCACGGGAAATTGAAATGCGCCTAACTGCTATAACTTTCTGATCTTTTAAATTCTCAAGTATTTCTACTTCTGGTATGTATTGAAGGTCAGGCTCTGAAATAACTCCACGACTGGTATTTAATGTTCGGTGAGTAGTAACAGTAACGGGAATATTAGCGAAAAGTGTACATTTTTTGAGGTTACTTGCTTGCTGAATGCTTTCTACTTCGATTAAAAGTTCTCCTGATTTGATTTTTTTAATTGACTTTGGTTCACCCGCAACTGATTGAATAGCTTTATGTATTAGAAATGGTGACGTTTTAAAAAAGTCACCTTCATTACGCTTGATTACAAAAAATCTTGCCTCGTCGTATGCGGAAATTACTTTTTCAGGTAAGGTGGAAGAGAATTCTTCCATTCTATCTGCCCATGCAGTATTATTAGAGTTAGCATTGAGGGATAGGCCCGAGCCAAGCGCATTATTCGTATTTCCTTTGTTTGTCACCATATTGAGATAAGAAAAAAGGGTCGAGGGTTTCCTTAGTCCCACAAGTCAGCCCGTTTCTTGAACAGACGGAAAAGCAAAGGGTTTTCAGAATCGCTCCCTGGGACACCCATAACCACTCACCAGCTACCAGACCGTCGACCCAGATCGGGAATCACATGTGGTAGTCGTGTTAGTCCGGTGTTTCTCGTTCGAGTAGTCACCGTTGTCTCACCTTCACCAAGGGCACCAGTCTCCCAGTGGGCTCCCAAGGCTAGACTACCGTGAGACCCTCACCAAATCGCCAACCCAATAACCAGCGCTACATCAACACCGTTTACAGCTTGGTTAATGTTTTAGAAGTTGAGTAATTTTAGTAAATTCAACAAGAACAAGACCAAAGATAAAGGTGAGTGAAAACAAATAAGGTAAGTAGAACACAAAAAGGTGAGTAAAACAAGGTAAGTAGTTTCATTTTTTTTTTTTTTTAAGTTTTTCAAATTTTTATTTATTTTTTATTTTTCAAGAACAATGAACAAGAACAAGTACCAAAACCTTATTGGCAGAAAAGACCAAAAATACAAACAAGGACGAAAACGCAAAAAAAAAATAAATAAAATAAAAAATAAATAAAATAAAAATAAATAAATAAATAAAATAAACCAAAAGTGAAAAAAATAAAAGAAAAGAAGGTTAAAAAATAAATAAATAAATAAATAAAAAAATAAATAAAAAGAAGAGAAAAAAAGATCACTCGGGCCCGGGGGGCGTGACTCCCCCTGAATACCTGAAGAAGGTACCCCCATGGGGGGCTATTTTTCTTGGATTTTAACGTTTATAAGACATAAGAAAAACCGTTGAAAACTGATATAAAATACACGACAGTATTGCGATTTCGAGCAACCCTTTTACAACGGTTTTATTTTTAGGTTGTAAAATGTATTAAAACAACTGTTGAAAGATGAGAAAATCAACAAGACATATTTTCAGATTATTAACGTTACAGAAAAACGATCATTCAACGGAATGCATTGCCGTTTGTTCAACGTTTAAAATACCATACTGTGCTACCTGGGACTTTTTTAGATCAATTTTATGTCTACATAAATTTTATGTCTACATTTCTATCACATAATCTCCAAAAAGTGCATATAATACGTGTAATATTGAGTGATAAAAGTTGCGTGGTTGTTTCACACCAGATTTTTTTATATTTGGTTTAATATTTTAAGGGCTATGAAAAAACTCATTTATTATCAGAATAGATTTAATAAGGATTTTCTCATAAAATTAACAAAGCAAACAAATTTATGAGAAAATCCTTGAAATTACTTTCTTTTTTTAGAGCTTTTCCCTGTCTGCCAAAAATAAAGTTTGTAGAAATTTCTACCACCAAAATTTTAAAATTCCTTCTGTTTTGCTTTGTTCTACAATAGATAAATAATTAAAAATAGATAACACAATGCACACTCTCTCCCCTTTCATTCTATGCACTGTTTGAAAATAAATTATTTAATCTTAGTTGTTATAAATGAAAAATTACATTTGACGGAAATAAATTCTTACATTACCAGAGGAGGACTTAATTTAGATTGCATCCTAGGTCCATTTATATATGCCCCCCCCAATCTTCTGAAATATTATGTATAAGTAATAATTGCAATAAATATACAACTAATGAATTTTTTTTTCTTAAGTATATAAATCACTGTGCAACATATAATTAATCTGGTGTGTCCCTCACATGCCTTTCAATACTATAAATAGAGATTGCAGATTAAGTCATAAGGTCTATAAGGTAAGATAATAAAGTTTAATCTACTTTTAAAATGATCTAAAATGTGTTTACTTGACAGTTTTACTTGGCATGTATGAGGTGTGGCTATTAAATAACGAGACTATTGCTGCTACAGATGAACTACATATGCGACAAATCTGAATGACTGAGAGCTGTGCTGCATAAAGCCTTCTCTTTCAATTGCAGCACCTCCCATGTTTGTTGAGAAATCAGTCTGAACGTAACCTTCGTTTGTGTAAGAGGTGTTTGCTTCGTTTTGCCGAAAACATGATAAGCGTAAAAGTAGAGCAATGAATTGTCATGAAATTTCACATGAAACTTGATTAAGCCACTAGTGAAACTTATATTTTATTGAAACAAGTTTATGGCGATGAATGTTTATCACGTTCACGAGTTTTTGAGTGGTTCAAGCGTTTCCAAGATGGCCGAGAAGACGTTAGAGATGAAGACCGCCCGTATCACCCTTCCACGTCCAAAACGGAAGAAAATATCAAAAAAGTCGCTAATCTGGTTCGATCTGACTATCATTACTATTTTGAGGTGCTTGCTCAACTCCGTGAAAGAGTAAGAAAAAAACGACCTGAATTGTGGAAGAATAAGTCATGGGTTCCCCATCAAGACAACGTGACGGCTCACACTGCATTGTCTGTCAAGACGTTTCTAGCCAAGTACAACATCCCAGTTTTAGACCATACTTCTTATTCGCCTGACCTGTTCTCATGTGACTTTTATATGTTCCCCAAAGTCAAATCTGCATTAAAAGGAACAAGATTTGAGTCAGTTGAAGATGTGAAAGAAAAAGCGGTAAGCCTCATGCAAGAGCTCACAGAACAAGATTTCCAGCACTGTTTAGAACAATGCAAAATTCACATGGAACATTGTAAGGATAGAGGAGGGGGTGTATATTGAAGGTGATAATAACTAAATATGTATAAATTTAAAATAAAATGTTTTACAGCAATAGTCTTGTTATTTAATAGCCACACCTCATAATTCTATGTGAGGGGGGTGGGGTCTACTAACATCAATCTTCCATTCAACTATAGTTCTATTTCTACATTTATTTAAAAAAAAAACAAGTCTGTTATTAATTTGCCTTCAAACTTGCCAATCCTGATAAAATTTTTCAAGTGACAATCTAATTCAAATTTCAATATACCAAATTTTACTTTACTGCAGTTATTTGTTTATAAGTTATACTGATAACAAATATAAAAACACATCAACCAATAAAAATTGGAATTTTGTGTTCGAAGCATCTCAAAATGTGCTATACAAAAAACTAGAGTTAAAAATAGAGCATCAAAAAATGCTTTGTTCAAAGTATGGATGTGAAAAAATTATTTTTCTATTTCAGCAGTGTCCATTGACATTGTAAAATGTAGCAAAGCACTTCTATCAATTATATTCATTAGAAAAGAATGTTTAGCTTATTTTTGAGTAGTCCTGTATATTGCCCATAACTATATGCATATCATATTATGTACTTACATTTAATTTTATGTGAAAAACACCTAATACAAAATGAAATAAACTCAAAGCAATTCCCAAGTATAGCCCCAATATATCCAAATACTTTGGTAGCCCTGTAAACAAATGATGAATGATTTCTATACAATAATCTATACAAAACAATTGCATAGATGCATTAAAAAAAAAAAAAAAAGTTTTCATTCTATTTTGTTTAGGGCAGCCTACAGTGCCTGATTTAAGGCAGGGCATTCGGGGTATGTGCCCTGGGCCCTCACACTAAAGGGGCCTCTAAGAAATTCCATCATACATTAAAAAAAAATAGATAAATGAAAAATTTTTAAATTTTGCTATAATGATCGTTGTTTTTTGTTTTTTCGTCAATGGATTATTAGAATTTATGCTGCATTGTATTACTTCACATATACTACTAATTGTATTACTGCACTGTTTTATATGGCGGTAAGATCTTTCAAGGAAACTATCAGCACATCAAAAAAATTGCAATATTTTCGCTAAACGCAAATACAACTGTTTACTACAGATACTGTATTCCAAACTCTTTCTGAGGATAACAAAATCCAAGGCACGCACTACAGCGCAGATACATGTTGATTTGATAGACAAGCATCAGATCTAGTTAAGCCTCACTCTTACCAGTAAAATGAAAAGTGATGTGAAGTGAAGAGAATTTTTAGACGCATAATTTAAAAATATGCAGTTTTGTTTGTTGTAATATTAAAGTACGAGAAAAAGGGGCACATTGAACATGAGTGCCCTGGGCCTCCAAGTGAGTAAATCAGTCCCTGGCAGCCTATAGATGTTACACTGTACTTACTAGAAATTTCCCTCATAGATGCAATGTATTTGAATTACCTTGTATGTCCCTCAAATCAAAAGAGAATAAAGGAACATTAAAATGATGCCAAATTCAATAAAATAACAACTGTACCTGTACTAACCAAAAAGAAGATATTATAATAGATTTTAACAATACTAAAAAACTAGCCAATAGCATAATAAAAATTATGCACTAAAAAGAGCAAATGAGGAGGCTCTGTCCAATCATATGGCATACAATCAATCACCATGATCTGACATTAATTGATGCCAAATGATGAAGTATACTCAAACCTAGCTATAAAAGGAAGGAGGAGACTCAGGACAACACTGCACCTGAAAATGCAGCAGACCCATTAGCGAAAGGTGTCTAGTAAAGACATAAAAGATAAATAAATAAAATTTTAAATTAAAGATGTCTTCAAATAATTTAAATTTTAAAATATGTGATAAATATTATTTGGTATTTTTTCTTTGGCTCTTCTTTCATTGATGCAATATAATTTTTTATTTATTTGTTTTTTTAAGCATATTAAAATTATAAATATCAATTAGATAACTTATACAAAGAAGTATAATTTTGTAATTATTGATAATAGAAAATACTGTAGTGGCAAATTAAGAATGCAGAATACACAAAACTCTTATTATGAATATAGGATAAATTAAAATTTAATACACATGAATAAGTAGAATCAAGATTTGGAAAAAAAAAAAAAAAAATGTATATAAATGACAAACCTGTGCATTTTGAAGAATATTATTCACCAGCATAACACGCCGTTTGGCATTCATAAGCTTTTTCACATATACATCAAGGTCATACATTGAATTATATGTTTCTGATATTTGTCTCAATTCTGAGAAAAAAAAAAAAAAAAAAAACTTAATTGAAATATCTGAAGATTATAAAGTATTTTTTTTTTTTTATAAAAGTGATTAAGGTAACAGATCAACATATTTTTTTTTTTTTTTTAATATATGTTGTTTATAAAGTACAAGATGTTTTAAAATTACACACATATATATATATATTTCTTTTTTCAAAATAAATAGATAAGTACTGTGGTATTTTTGCAAGAATATTACTACATGCATGGGAGAATGCAAAATTATTATATATGTGAGAACAGAAAAATATGCAAAGTGAATTTTGAAAGATACAAGTAATTTTAAGCTATTTAATATTGAGCAAGGAAAAATGATTAAACATTTAACAGAGTGTTTAGTTTCATATAAGTATTCTAATACTTATTTTAATGTTTGTAAATCAAGTTACTATTTCCAGTACTATTTAAAAAAATAGAAAATGTATTTTAGAATATATAATGTAAGATTTTTAAGAACAAATGTTATGTTATTGAATGTGTTTTATTACATACAAATGAGAGAGAGAGAAAAAAAAAAAGATAAACCTAAAAAGTATTTTACTCCATGCAATAAAACAACTATAAATATAAATAAAACATATTTTACAACAAATTACCTATAAACAAGGTTGCTACGCAAACATGAGATAAAGAAGAAAAAAAAAAAAAAAAAAAATGACTTTTTCCAGTGAATTTTAAAAAGCATATTTTGTTTCCAGTAAAACAAAGTGCATTGGCCTTCCACAAGGGTAAAATAAATATATTATTTGAAATAACATATTAGCCGAATGAGATTAATAAAAACTTAAATTTTAAACCTCCTCAAAGCTTTCTTCTTTAAATAATTTATAGTTCACTTCTAGATATTCCAATTCAAATTATGTTTTCTTCAAACAGTACCTTCATTTTTGTTAATTCCATGAAAACTTTTGATATAATATAACAGATATGACGCCACATTTTAAAGAGTAAACCTGCGTCATATATTTTAGTTCATTGTCATTACTCAATGAAAAGTTAATGTAGTTTGACTATGACTTTTTTTTTAATTTTTCATTCAAAATGCAAAATTTAACAATTCAGTGTTTTATGGTTTTTCTGCTGAGACTCCAGAGCTAAAATTTATATAAAATAAAGTGCTTGAATCAATTCCTTTCACACATTTTATCAATATTTTTATCCTTTTTTGCTCACAAAATACTATTCCTAATCAAATTGTTAACAGTTACAATTATGCCAACTCTTTATGCAATGTTTATAAAATTCTCACAAAATTAAACTGTAAAACAATTTTTTGACAGGAGTACTTCAAACCTGCTTAAACATCAAAAGTACTCTCTTAAATTACCAGAGCTACTTGAAGCCTCCCACTCTTTTCAAATTGAACTTACATACATTTTACTCCACTAATGAAGGGTTGTGTTAAATTATTTGGATTAAAAATGACTGTTGTTTTTGCATTCTATGGTGTCTGATTACTTACATCATCTTTCAACATGTTTTTCAGTGCATACAAATGCAAATTTTTATTGAAATACTTTTTGCATAATTTAAATATCTAAATTTAAAAAGAAAAATATAACGATTTTGTGTTTATCATGTCTTAGAGTTTGTCCCATTTCTGTACAAAAACATAGATATAAGCAACAATAAATATAGATTAAAAGTGTGTTTGCATATGTTTGTTTGTTGACCATTTTACATTTTTTAACTACTAAATTGTTACCTAAAGTCTGTTCAACTTAAACTGATATCAAAAGTAAACAAAACTGTATGTTATTTGGCGACATAGATAATATCTCTGTTACTGTTGGTGCCAGCAAAGGCCGCTCATTCTTTCCCTTCTTTTGTTAGAATCTTCCCACCTCTTCTTTTGTTATCTTAACAACTTTCTCTTACTTTTATGGGTATTTCAGTGTTATATCATCTTAGAGTACAAGTTATTATCATAAACACCAAAAAACATGAAGAAGAGCGTGGTGGGATAGTTTTATTTCTTAAAAACCTCTTCTTTGTTTAGAGTAAGGGTTGACTAAGGAGTTAATTTTAACACTTTTTTTTTCTTTTAATGGTTAACAAAGTTGCAACTTCTGCAAGAAAGACCCAAAAATGGAATACCTTGATAACCCATCAGATAAATAGTTATTTTGGTCTCTACAGACTATAAATGGTCATTTCGGATCACTAAATTTTTATTAATGGTTGAACTTCATTGTTTACCAAATTCAAATTCATTATATTTATAAATATATAAAGTTATTAGCTGACCCGACAAATGTTGTTTTGTCATATAAATTATTTCTAGAGAATATTTTGCTAGAAAAAAAAAAAAAAAAAAAAACTAATTTATTGTAAGTGTGTAAGGATGTGGTATATAAGTGAAACAGGTATGGAGCGCTGTGAACGGTGACTGTGAATTCCGATTAAGACACACAAAAAATTTCATTAAAATCGGTCCAGCCATTTAGGAGGAGTTCAGTGACATACACACACACAAAAGTATGGGACCCCTTTGGTGACTTTAAATATTTTAAGCCACTTTTGCGATGAATTGAAATGGCTATTTCAATTGTGGAACTTGTTATTTAAGCGTACAAAAAGAAAGTTATTTTAACTCTCTAGCTTACTATATATGTAATTGCGGATGCCAAATAAACTTAAAGCATACAAAAGAAGTTATTTTAAACTCCTAAGCTTTCTAAAAAACTAAATAATAATTTCTAACAACAAAATCTACTTGCTGCTTTTATTCCATTGAAAAATTTGAATACTGAGAAAAAGAAACTAGATGCACGCGCACGAGCATCATCTCAATAATCTTTTCTTTTTTTTTTTACAATAACAAAAATACATCACGTGAGTTAAAAAATATAAAAATGAGAGAATAAAATAAAACATGGACAATATCTAACATCCTCCCACCTTTTGATTATATCTTATAATCAAAACTCTTCATTTTGATATCTCTAGAAGATTTCTTCTTCATAAAATCAGTCTGTCTGGCATTTTAATTAGTCTTCCAGATCTAGTCTTTCTAATTTCCCTGCAGGACTTATCCTCCAAAGGCTTTTTAATTTGTGCTTCCTTCACAGCTGGATTAGGAAACGTATTTCCAGCACCGTCACTAGATGATACTTCTAGAGGATAGATTCTTTGTATTGGTCGAAGTATCTCTGAATGAGATGTTTGTAACTTTACGAGTCGCACTTTACCATCTTTGCCATGAATAAGCTCTATGATGCGTCCTAATGGCCAGTGCATCCTTTTTTTATTGTCCGCTCCCACCAATACAATGTCTCCTACAGAAACTGTCTGTTGGCTTCTTCTCACATTCGGTCGCTGAATAAGTAAACCCAAATACTCTGATCTAAATCGATTTCTTAAACTTTTCTGCAATGCTTGTCTGTATTTAAGCCTTCGTTTGAAAGAGTTTCCCTCGACTGCATCAATGTCTGGCACAATATATTCATGAATATCTTTCAAAAACATGGCAGGAGAAATTGGCTTAATAGATTCTTGCTCTGACATGTAAGTCAAAGGTCGAGAATTGATAATGCTTTCGCAATCAGCCAATACAGTAATCATTTCTTCATAATTCAAGCACGCTCGCCCAAGGACTCTTTTTAATAGATCTTTCATCAGTCTGATGAGCCTCTCCCACCATCCGCCCCACCACGCCGCAGTTGGCGGATTGAATTTCCATTCAATTGAATTGGTTGCTGCATCCTTTTGTATATGATTCCAGTTCAGTCGTTTCAAATAGTTGGCTGCACCAACAAAATTAGAGCCATTATCGCAATATATAATGGAACATCTTCCTCTACGAGATATAAATCTTCTTAAAGCCATCAAAAAAACCTCGGTAGATGCTGATGTAACAAGTTCAAAATGTACTGCCCGATAGATAGCACATGTGAACAAGATAACCCAACTCTTTTGATTGTCTTTCAGAAACAAAGGACCAGCCATATCAATACCAATGATCTGAAACACAGCTGCATCTTTTACTCGATTTTCTGGTAGAGAAATAGGCGAAGATTCCACGTTCTTAGAGTTGAATCTTTTACAAGTAGTACATTTAGATAAAACAGATGTCACAGTTCTTCTTCCATTCAAAATCCAATATTTTTCTCTAATCAAATTTAAAAGAATCTGAGGACCTGCGTGACAATTTTTCAGATGAAAATATGAAATTAGTCGTTTAACAACTTCATGATTAGATGGTAGAACGATAGGTGTGAGAAAATCCTTCTTGTCTTGTCTATACAAAATTTTAGTTTTCACGCGTATTATATCTTCCTCATCTTTGAAAGTCTCAAGAGTTTTCAATTTCTCATAATCTTTAGAGGAAAAAGCTTCTTTCTGAATAATCCAAGCTATTTTCATTTCTGCTTTGTGAAATTCCTGACTTGTCAATTCCCCTTTCACTTTATCCTTTGGATTACAAGTATTGTGTTTAAAACGGAGAATCCATCCCACAAGGCGAACGATTTTCTCATAACATGAAAAATAGTGATAGTACCAAGTATTCTGTGAATTTTCATCTACATTTATCAGTAATTTTGTAGATTTTAACTTTTCTCTTTCAACGTCTTCTTCATTTATATTCTGGCAGATGAAATCCATATGTTTATTATACTCATATGGATTCTTAAGCCACGATGGACCCTCCCACCATTTGAGAGAGACAAGTTGTTTGGCTTTACAACCTCTAGAGGGTAGATCCGATGGGTTCATTTCACTGGGTATATATTTCCATAAAGAAGGATCAGTCAAACTCCTGATTTCTTGAACTCGGTTCCTGACGAAAACTGACCAGTTCTCTTCTCTGATTATCCATGCAAGAACTGTCGTGGAATCACTCCAAAAATATCTTTCCATATTTTCCCAACTGAATGCATCTGTTACTGATTTCGATAATCTAGCACCAATCAAAGCCGCTAAAAGCTCCATTCGAGGTATAGTTGGGCACTTTAAAGGACTGATGCGGGATTTGGCAGCCAGAAGGAATAATTTCACTTGATCAGCTTTTTCTATTCTCAAAAATACAACAGCAGCATAAGCCTGATTACTAGCATCACAAAATGTATGAAGAGTACATTTTTTTAAATTATCTGGCGTGACTTGAATGTATCGCGGAATCTCAATTTCTTCCAATATATTTAATTCACGAAACCATCCGATAAACTCGTTTTTTAGATCCCCGGTAATTTCTTCATCCCAGGATAAACCAATTTTCCAGGTTTTCTGTAACATCATCTTGGGGCAAATCATGACTGGTGAAGTAAAACCAATTGGATCAAAAACTTTATGTGCCACTGATAACATAGTACGTTTTGTTATTTTCTCCAGATTTACATCTTTCGTCCAGGATACATTGACCTTTAAAATGTCCGAAAATCTGTTCCAGTGTAATCCAAGTACAACAGCTTCTTTATTGTGTTCCGAGTCCTTTCTCTCTTCTGTATGTTCCCATCCTCTTAGGTCGAATCCGCCTTTAGACATTAGGTTTTTAGAGCAAGTAATAAATCTCTGTAACTCTTCCTCTGTACGGACACTCGTAACAACATTGTCAACATAGAAGCTTCTCAACAATCTTTGCTTAAGTTCTGGGTCGTATTCTTCATCATTTTTAATATGGTATTCTATTACTGAAGCTAGCAAAAAAGGTGAACTCTTGACTCCAAAAACGACTCTAGCATGACGAAATATTCTCAGCTCACTTTGTTCTGGATTGCTCCACCAGAGGAAACGTAAAAAATCCCGATCTTCTTTCCGGATGCTTATTTGCAAAAACGCTTTTTTGATATCAGCTAAGACACCGAATTTATTTTCTCTAAATCGCAAAAGTATGTCAGGAATTAATTCAATGAGATTTGGACCGCAGTGTAGACATTGATTCAAAGATGGATGGTTTTGGATTCTTGCTGATGCGTCAAATACTGGACGAATTGGAGTAGTGCTATTCTCCTTTATAACTGGTCGATGAGGTAAGTAGTGTCCATAAATGGACCTTTCACATTCAGGGACCTCTTCAATAATTTTGTCGCCAAGCCATCCTAAAAGTACTTCCTCATATTTTTCATAAATATTACTTGCAAGTAGTTTTTGTGTGACATTGGTTAACCTTTTCTTGGCTAAACACAAATTATCAGGTAAAGGTGGTTTATCTTCAGCCCATGGTAAGGATATTTCATAACGACCGTCTTTATTCCGTGTTACTGTCTGTAGAAAGTGCTCTTTTACTTGACGATCTACTTCCATCTTACATAGCTTTTCGATTGGATCACTTATTCCAAGTAAATCTAATCTCCATAAGTCAGAAATTTCTGCTTCTTTTACAAACATGGAAGTAACTGATAGAGCTAAATTTTCTTTAGATGAACTTTCTTGAGGAACTTTTCCCATTAATGTCCAGCCAAAAAGTGTTTCCATTGCAACTAGCCCAGAAGACAACACTTCTCTTCGACCTGTCAATAGTTTACCGATTATATCGGCTCCAATCAGTACTTGAATAGACTCATCTGCATCGCCAACATCTGTCAAAACAATGCCTTTCTCGGCCAATTCTTTCAGCCAAGAACCTTTTCCCACAGGCTTAACATTTTCACATATAATATTTTGATCCAAAACCTCAAAATTGCATCTGAATTTCCCTGTCAAATCTCTTAATCTTATTTTATAAAAGCTATGTTCATATTCTTTGGTTGAGACTCCACCAAAAAGTGAATGTACAACCTTTTCTTTTTTAATGGCTGCATATTTCATTTCTTCTGCTAATTTCTTCAAAATATACGATCTTTGTGAACCAGTATCCAAAATTAGACGAATAGCCTTTTCTTTATTATCAGAGACGACTTTTGCTTTGAGAGTTTGAAGAAATACCCTTGGATTTTTATTGAAATTTGCCATATTTACTTCACTTTCATTTGACTTTTCTTTCTCTTCTCGTTCATTTGTTTTGCCTTTATCAAGACTTTGGCACATCACGGTGGAATGTTTTCTATCACAGATAAAACACTTCAGGACAGCTTTACACTGTTTGGTAGTGTGACCTGACCCCAAACAGAGGAAACAGCACTTCTTATCCTTTAGAACATTCTGTTTCTCATTAAAACTCATCTTTCGTGTCGTAAAACAGTCTGAACTCATATGCTTTCCATTACAAAACACGCAATTTTTCTTTAGATCCTGTTTAAAAGAAGTCGTTAATAAAGTAGAGGCAGTGGGTATAGGCTTAACAACATCAGTATAAGTCCTTCTTTTTCTATAATTTCGGTCATCATTTTTCTTCGCCAGACCAAAACCTGCTACCGCCAAATTTATTCTTTCATCTCCTTCAACTTCACATTTGAGAAATTGCATCAAATTGTCCAACCGTTCTTTCGCATCAGAACTAGTAGAAACAATGTTACTTCTATTCCAAGCTTTCAAAAATTCAGCTGGAAAACAGGATTCTACCATAGGATATAATATAGAAGCGCATTTATCAGTAGTGACACCCAACGTTTCAAGAGCCCTTAAATATGATTCAAGTTTATCGTACAATGAAGTAAGAGAAAAGTTTTCTTTTGTATGAGCAACTATAATTAATTTTAATAATTCTCTAACGTACACTTCAACTAGAAGATCATCTCTTCCATAACGAGCTTTTAGACTCTCTATAACTTTGGCATAGTTGGCGCCAGTTGGCGGAAAACTGTCTACGACTTCTCGTGCTCTGGAACCAGCGACCGTTGCTTGAATGAGGTACTGGAATTTGTTTTCTGGAGGAATATCGTTATCTTTATCTATCTGCTCAAACTGACTCCAGAATGGTAGCCATTCTTTTAAATCCCCATCAAATTGTCGGAATTGTAACTTGGGTAAGGAAATTTTTCTTCTAGATGAATTATTTTCATTAACAGTTAAAATTGACTCCCCTTGAATGTAGGCCTGTGACTGTATTCTAGCCAATTCCAACTGTTGGTCTAATTCCATCTTCTTTATCTCTAATTCTTGATTAAGCTTTTCTAATTCAATTTTTTCTTCTTGTTCAAGTTTAAGTTTTTGTTGCTGAAGATCTTTTTCTTGCTCGACTTTCAATTTTTCTTGCTCGACTTTCAATTTTTCTTTTTCTTGCCTCTCAACAACAGCCGTTGATAGAATTTCTTGCACAAAATTGGGATCATTTTTATATTCGTTGCTATTCAAAATAATTTCCTTCAAGGTAGCAATAGTACATTCAGGAGGAATTATTTCGCCAAGCTCTTCCGCTACAAACTTCAGATCGGCTTTTCTAAAACCTTTAATTGCTTGAAACATTGTTTTACTTCGTCCTGTCGCGTAGACGTCACAAAATGTTATTTAAGCGTACAAAAAGAAAGTTATTTTAACTCTCTAGCTTACTATATATGTAATTGCGGATGCCAAATAAACTTAAAGCATACAAAAGAAGTTATTTTAAACTCCTAAGCTTTCTAAAAAACTAAATAATAATTTCTAACAACAAAATCTACTTGCTGCTTTTATTCCATTGAAAAATTTGAATACTGAGAAAAAGAAACTAGATGCACGCGCACGAGCATCATCTCAATAATCTTTTCTTTTTTTTTTTACAATAACAAAAATACATCACGTGAGTTAAAAAATATAAAAATGAGAGAATAAAATAAAACATGGACAATATCTAACAGAACTAAAGATCTTGGCGAGAAGCGTCCGAGCTACCTCGGTGCCAAATTTCAAATTTTGCCAAAGGGATCCGATACTAAAGATGTTCCATTCAAAAAATAAATAAATAAAATATAATAAATTAGCTACACAAATAAATTTGTAGGTTAGGGTGGTTGTTAATCAACGTGCGTGTAAATTTGATAGAAAATTATATAAAATACTCACTCCAATTTCGCACTAAATTTGCAAAATGTATAGTTTTTTATGCACACTTCAAAACTCTTCAAACACTAATTACATCTTGATGTAATATTTCAATTGGGACACAATTTTTTGAATAACAATAATAACACGAAGTTACAAAATATTTTCCTGAATTTGATCGCAGCACCAACTGTCGGGACAATCTGGAATTACAATAGAATATACACAAGCGAAGTGTGACATCACTGACCGTCAGTGGATGCAAGAAAAAGATTTCCTATGTTAATCTCCCATTGGATTTTTTTATAAAAAATTATTAAAAATCGAGGAAAATTATTTCTAGATTTTAATCCCCATATTTGGGTATAGATATGTATTAGTTATCGTATGCATGTGTTAGATTGAGTTATTTTGCTCTCAAATTGACAAAATTTTAATTTTAAATTTCAAAACTCTGTCTTCCTTGGCGTTTTTTGTATTTGGCGATCAAAAACGTAATACGAAAATGTACATGCCAGATGTATATTTTCGTAATATGTATTGTACGAAATTGTTTCATATTATTCATTACTCTGTTAATATAAGTTGTTGAAATAACCATTATTTTTGAAAGAAATTAAATATGTTTGCCAGATGATATGGCGATATTTTTTTTCCACCAAGAAAGACAGAGTTTTGAGATTAAAAATTCAAATTTTATCAATTTTACAGCAAAAACAACTCAATCTAACACATGCACATGATAACTAATACATATCTATAACCAAATATGGGGATTAAAATCAGGAAATAACTTTCCTCTATTTTTAGTCATTTTTTACAAAAAATCCAATGGGCGATTAACATAGTAAATATTTTTCTTGCATCCATGGCCGGCCAGTGACGTCATCACTTCGCTTGCGTATTATTGAATTATTATTGTGTATTATACGATCGTAGCGCAGTCAACCGGATCCAATGTGAAACATTCCAAAATCAACAACAATTTATAAGTGATAAATTAATTAAATAAACAATTTAAATTGGACTGAATTGTAAATCTAAACCATTCTCGAATCCACCTGAAGACACACAAAAAATTTCATTAAACTCAGTCCAGCCGTTTAGGAGGAGTTCAGTGACATACACACGCACAAAAGAAATATATATATAAAGATAGGCTACATTTAAATATCTACTGCTGTATATACATATTAATATAATGATATATAACTTGAAACATAGATCAATATACAAATCATAACATTAAAAAAGGCATACACAAAATAGTAGATCATATAAAATCATGAAAAGTTAAGATCCCATAATATATATCTACAAATATATATATAAACATATCTACCTTCAGATAAACTCTCTATTTGTTGACGTAGTGCTTTTTGACTCAAGCTGTAAAGAAAAATATTAAGATATATATTTTTTAAAAGTATGCCTAAATAACATATATACATGCAATGTTAAACTACATTAATATATATATATATTTAGCAATAGCACTTGATATTGACATCATTTGTCCAAAATAAACATGTTGCCATGCTAAAATAATAATGATAGTAATAAAAACAATAAAAATGGCTATCATGTACAGATTTAGATTTAAAAAAAAAAATAAAAACCCTTCTGCGAACATAACATATATATTAAGATTTTCTGCAAAAAAGGCATAACAGGAATAACTCATAAAACATCAAATATACAGATAAAGCATAAAATAAAAATAATGAAACATATGTTTTTATTTCTATGCCATATTTTTTTAATCAATAGTACATTGTCAGTTTGTGAAAAGTATTTTCATATTTATTTTTTTAATGAGAATGCTAAAAAAAAAAAATTCTTCATAGAAGAAAAACATTCCATGAATAGGCTTATGTATATTATGCATATTTAATCATGCAGTGAATCAAATTTCAAAAAATCCAACAAAATGTTTTTGAATGGCCCATTATCATAATACTTCTAGGTCACTTTCAATGAATTTTTTTTTTTTTTTTTTTTTTTTTTTTTGAACAGACAAATATTTAACTACAGTAGAGGACAGTCAAAATACTGATGTCAAAAAGTACATATATGAAACAAAAATGCTGTTGTCGTAGCAAGTTTGTTACGACAAGTAGATATGTAAGAAATAGAAAAAACTATTTATAATACAAGGAGTCTTAATTAAACTGACAGCATTCACAGTGTTTTGTAGTGTGAGTGATTCCATATCACCTCAGGCAGGGCATGTCCGGTCACCATCATAGATTATTTTGAAAAAAATAGAGTATTAAGAACTAAGTGAAATACGAAGTAACCCACAATAATTTTCCTCAAAAAAAATTTTTTTTTCTGTTTACAGCGCAATAAAACTTAGCCTAAAATTGAGCTTTTTCGGAAAATTTAAAATAATCTTCATTTTCAAATGAGCGCTGCTTAAAAAATATTTAACTTTTTCAATCATTTTTTTTTTTTTTTTACAAGTAGCTCTTAAGCTGAATTTAAATTTAGTTTAATTTTGAAAATTCTATTTGCCGTATGAATTAAGAAAAAAAATTCGTTTTGCTGTAAAAAAATTTGATCTTTACCGATTTTTGGAATTTTTTTCCTAATAAAAATTTTATTTGAAACTAAAATAAAAGTTGGGAATCTGAAGACCTTTTATGCTAACTTCACAGCAAATTTTATTTTAATCATAGCATACATGCAATCTTTAAAATTAATTTTTTAATTTTGCAATTTTTAAAAATATGACCATATTTGAAGTGCAATTACTCAAAAACACCATTTTTAAAAAATCTGAAAGTTTGCTAATTTGAAGCCCTATCTGTGCTTAATAAATAAATTATAACCAAATATTCCATTTTTGCCTAGAAGATTTTACGTGATTTTTTGAAAATAGCATGAATTGTAATTTTTTCGCAAGACTAGAAATTCAAAATTTTTGCTAATTATACTCATTACATGCGGAAATTAATTTTTACTTTTATAAAATTTAGAATTATGTCACAGAATTATGAACGTTGAGAAATATTTAACCTAAAATAATAATAATAATAATAATAATAATAAATAACAAAAAGCATTAAAAGAATTTGTATAACGATTTTTTTTTTCAGCTCTCCTTTATATACTTATTCTAAAAAATTTTAAAGGATTAATTTACTGATGATCTAAATTATTAATCCTAACTAACCATAATTAAAGTGAATTTCAATAGTAATAAATAAGTTTGGATTTTTTTCACTAAAAGGTCGTTTTATTTGTGTAAAATTTCCACTGCTATTTTCTAATATTTAGTGCAGAATTTAGGATATTTTCTTTTTATATGTTTATATAAATCTGTTGTTCAAAGTAGTTCTTTTAACAAACTGGGATTTGATTGTGCTTGCACAAATAGATTCTTGTGGTTTATGAAGGAAGGGGAAGAGATAGCTGCTCATTTTTCTTTACAAACAGATGTGTCTTTTTCAGCATCAATTAAACAATATTCGAACACTACATTTTATTCATTTCTTTGTAAAATGAAGTTCTGCTTTTATATATTAGGCAGCTAAATATGAATATTTACTATTAGATTAATAAGTGATTTTTTTAGTTTACAGAGTTAAAATTATAAAAAATAAAAAAATAATAATAAATAATAAAAAAATACTGATTTAAGTGAATTTTGCTATGTATAATTATGTCTGACATTTATAGTTCTCAAAGAATTCTGTGCATTGACTATGTTAAGAGACATAAAAATGTTCTGTATGCAACAAAGTCTGCTGAGTTTCGCACTATTGGTGATTCAGCTGATGAAATTAAAAAAGTTGTTGGCCCTTTATTTCTTTTAATCGAGATGACACATTATGTTCTAACTGTTTTGTGTTTTATAAAAAGAAATTTTTAGAACTTGAACACAAATCTGAAGAAGAAATATTACTTTATGAGGAACCATTTATTTCAGAAAATGATATTGTGGATGCTTTAAATATTAGTATTAAAACCCTTGATGCAGAAATGTCTCCATTGAAATACCCTTCAGAAATTAGATCAGACAGAAGAGAAAGTTATGTAAAGAAAAAAAAAGATAAAACTGGAGAGCACATTAATAACCTCAGCTGTTGACAAATTAGAAGCTGCATAAGAGGTCAATATTTCATTGCAGTAATCACCTTTTCAAGATACTAACTGCTCCGATTGCGATGAATGGTTTTGTAATATCAAAAAAGCCTTATATAGTTGCGATTACAACGAAAAAATACTATTACTTACATTGTTGCCAGATAATTTTAGTAAGGGAATAGTACAAGAGAAATTACCTGGTATAACAAAATATATGATTGATAAGTCTCGAAAGATCAAAAGAGAAAAAGGAATTTATGCACGAAGTGATCCTTATGTTGGACATCCTTTATCAGCAGAAACACTGGATGTAGCCCTCTCCTATTACTTAGAAGATAGTAAAGATTGCAGTAAAAATAGCCCAAACAAAAGTGATGTTATTAATATTAAAAATGACTATGGCGAGAAAATTAAAAGTGTAAAACGTTTTATGACAAGATCTATTAAAGAAACATATAATTTAATGAAAAAAGACAATCCATCAATGAAAATAGGCATCTCAAAATTTTATTCATTGCGTCCAAAATTTGTGAAAGTTCAGCCAATACAAGCAGTATGTTGTTGTATTTACCATGGGCGTCGGCAGAATGGGGCAAGGGGGGGCATTTGCCCCCCTCTGGAAAATTCTACTAAGGATTTTTTCTTTAAATTTAAAACTTATGCTATCAGAATTTTATTTAAAAAAAAAAATATTTTTTCAGGTTGTGCCCCCCACTGAAATTTTTTCTGGCGACGCCACTGGTATTTACTGCATTAATTTGCATAGCTCTAAAGAATCTTACAGGCATCTTAATTGATGAAGAAAATCTTCTAATGAAATGCTTATGCCATATAAGCAATGAAACATGTTGACTAGAAGAGTGTCCGGAGTGCCCCGGTACTGAAATTCTTACAGCAGAAACATTTGACTTGGATGAAGAAGAAGATGTACTATATGCTATATGGGAAGGTAGAGACTTAATAAAGAAATCTGTACCTTTAAGAATATTTTTAGAAGACATAAAGTACTGGGTTAAAAAGGGTATTTCGCATAAATATATTTAAAAAGTTCAAGGAGAAGGAATTGCAGAGGCAAAGTTAATGACAAAAGCAGATTCTATACTAAAAATGCATTTCGATTTCGCTGAAAACTGGTCTATAATTTTGCCTGATGAAATTCAGAGTTATCACTGGTAAAATACACAAATATCTTTATTTACATGCATTGCATACGTTCAGGATAAGAAGTTTCATTGCCATTTCCGACGACACAACCCATGATACAGCTCATGCTCTCTGTGCTATAAATGCAGCGAAAAATGAAATATTTCAGTTGTACGACTTGAAAAATATAAAATCTTTGGTATATATATCAGATGGTGCAGCAGCACATTTTAAAAACAAGTACCAGTTTCATGAATTTTTAATAAATCATGAAGTTGAAGAAAGAAAGTGCATTTTTTCAGCTACTGGTCATGGAAAAAGTGCATGTGATGCTATAGGTGGCTTGTGCAAACACCACGCAACAAAATATAATCTCCAAAAGGAATCAGTAAAAGCCATTCAAGACTCTGCTCCCTTTGTTAATGCACTCTCTAGTGTAGTACCAAACATAACATTAATACACATCGAGAGCAAAACTATTAAAGATTACAGATTGAAAACACGAAATGAATGAGCTAATGTTAAATCTATTACAGGAATACAATCAAAGCATTATTGGTTCTTTCAAAATAACGAATCCTATATGGGACGCACAGTTAAGCATTCAATAACAAAAGTGGAATCTTCCAAATAGGTAAAGAAAAAATATTTAAATTACTTCAAAATGTAAATCTTAATACTGCTAATGCTATGCTTTTTGAAATTTACTTTAATGTTTATTATTATTATTTATTTATACAAAACTTATCATTTTATCATATTATTTCACAGCTGTAATAGCTATCTACCATTATTTTATATTTTGTTAAAATAAAAATTAGTTTTCTCATGTATTTAGTTAGTAAAAATACAAAAATCTTGAATTTCTAGTCTTGTGAAAAAAATGCAATTCATGCTACTTTCAAAAAATCACATAAAATCTTCTGGGCAAAAATAGAATACTTGGTTATAATTTATTTATTAAGCACAGATAGAGCTTCAAATTAGCAAACTTTCAAATTTTTTAAAAATGGTGTTTTTGAGTAATTGCACTTCAAATATGGTCATATTTTTAAAAATTACAAAATTACAAAATTAATTTTAAAGATTGTATGTACGCTATGATTAAAATAAAATTTGCTGTGAAGTTAGCATAAAAGGTCTTCAGATTCCCAACTTTTATTTTGGTTTCAAATAAAATATTTGTTAGGAAAAAAAATTTCAAAAATCGGTAAAAATCAATTTTTTTTTTCCAGCAAAACGAATTTTTTTTCTTAATTCATAAGGCAAACAGATTTTTCAAAATTAAACTAAATTTAAATTCAGCTTAAGAGCTACTTGTAAAAAAAATTTGATAAAAAAAAGTAAAATATTTTTTAAACAGCGCTCCTTTGAAAATGAAGTTTTTTTTAATTTTCCGAAAAAGCTCAGTTTTAGACTAAGTTTTACTGCGCTGTAAACAGAAAAAAAATTTTTTTTTGAGAAAAATTATTGTGGGTTATTTCGTATTTCACTTAGTTCTTAATACCCTATTTTTTTAAAAATAATCTGTGATGGTCATATGACACATTTTGTTACTGCCTGCCTGAATTGAGATGGAATGACTCGTGTGACCTAATTGTAAGAATGGCTCTAAATTTTGTAGGAAGATTAAACAAGACGGGGGATGAAGGAATCAGAAAAAAAAAATAGTTTCCAGAAGTCACAGCTAGAGGACTGTGTCGTGCTGTTTTCCTAAGTAAAGCTTTTGTTGCAATTTATAATTAAAAACTGATGATTGTGCACTTTTTTCTAAGTAAAGTACTGCTTTTGTCCCCCTTTAATATTTTGAAATTGGAGAAACGACACTAATTTGTCCCCACTTTTTCCATTTTTAAAACACGTTTTTGATTACACAGTGCCACCCATGTATTCTCCTAGTAGTGACTTTCGGAATTTTTTTTTTTTTTACATAATCTTTCATTCCCCATCTTGTTTAACCTTCCTATAAACTTTGGTGCCATTTTTGCAATTAGATATCACTATAGAACACTGTGAGCATAGTCAGTTTAATTATGGCTACATTGTATGTTGTAGTGATTAAGTAATAAAAATTTGAAACCAATTTTTAATGCAAAAATTATCAGAAATAAATAATCTGGTGTGTCATTCACACAACTTTCTCTTACCCTGCATTTCAATACTATAAAGAAAGGTTGCAGGTTAAGTCATAAGATTAATAAAGTAAGATAAGTTCAATCTACTATAAAAATAATATAAAATATAGGTTTAAGAACAGTTTTATTTGACATATAATTCTGTGTGAAGGGAACTACTGCTACCCTCAATCCTCCATTTAATTACAGTGTCTACATTTCATTAATATATATATATGAACCACTTTATTTTAAAAGGGGACTTTTGCTGTTTTTGTAATTTTACAGGAGAGGCAAAACACTTCCTAACTTGTGGTTTAATTTATCTTAATGTGCAAATTTTTGCCAGCTAATAGTACTCATTGATATACATATTTTAATGTATTAAAACCAAATTTATGTTCAATACTTTTCTTAAAAAAAAAAAAAAAAAAAAAAAAAAAAGAAAGAAAAAAATTATTTATGCAGCAGAAGTCCCCTTTTAAAATAAAGCGGTTCATATATATATATGGCTGTTATTAATTTGCTTTCTAACTTGCCATTCTGGATCAAATTTGTAAATGGCAACCTAATATAAACTTCAAAATACCAAATTTGAATTTTCCACAGTTACTTGTCTTTAATTTAAGTTGATAACAGATATACCTTCATATCAACCGCTAAAAATTGGACTTTCAAATTCAGAGCACCTCAAAACATGATATTATTATTAAAAAAAAAAAAAAAATCTGAAATAGAACTTTTAAAAGTACTTTGATTACACTTTGGGTAAGAAAATTAATTTTCCTTCCTAATCAGTATTCATCGACACAGTAAAATGTAGCAAAGCACATACACCAATTAGATTTTTTAAAAAAAAAGAATGTTTTGCTTAATTTTGGTAGCCCTGTATATTCTCTATAAACTATATGTACAGCACTTTGTGTACTTAAATTTAATTTTATATGAAAAACACTTAACACAAAATGGAATACATTTCCAGCAATTTCCAAGTATAGCCCCAATATATCAAAATACTTTGTGCATACATATAAAAGAATGACGAATGATTTACATACTATTACTACAATCTACAAAAAACATGCTTTTATGTATATAAAAAAATATGTTCATTCTAATTTGTTTAGGACAAGCTATAGATGTTACACTGTGCTTACCAGAAATATCTGCTATAGACGTAATGTATTTGAATTATCTTGAATGTCCTGGTAGGTACATGAACCGTTTGCTTGATCTCACATCTCAATGAAAAGTTTAGTGTAGTAGCATCACTATATGATGCAGATTTAGAATACCAAGTTTGGACTTTCTGCTACAATTTGTTCTTGAGATATGCTGATAACAGACAAACAAACCAACCGCTAAAAACATGACTTTTGGATTCAGGGTTCCTCAAAATGAATAAATATAACAAAAACTCAATTTTGAATATTCGACCCAAAGCCAATGCTTTCTCTATTACATATATGGGTATAGGTAAAAAAATTAGCTCTACATTTTTACCAATTCCATACTTTTACCTTATTTTCAATTTTTATTCTACAGAATGCATTTTTACTATACGTATTGAATTTCATGATTTAAACTATCACTCATCTCACCAAACAAGTCAAGACAGTGGTCAATCTAAATTTAAATTTTTGATACCCATACATCAGTGGCGGATCCAGAACTTGACTTTTGGGGGGGGGGGGGGCTAAGATTTTTCAAAGTGTTATTCTAGACCAATAAAAAATTTACAATTGCAATATTCAATTGTGAATGTCAGTGTTTTTTTTTTGGGGGGGGGGGGGCTTCAGCCCCCTAGCCCCCCCCCTTAAATCCGCCACTGCCATACATAAAACTGTGAAATATGTTGGCAGTTATATTTTAAGTTTAATATCAAGATATACACTATTTAATATTGAACTAATAATACTTCATGGGATCAAGTATAAGCAGTTATTTGATTTGATACTGAAAAATAGGGTTTGAGAATGGAAAAAAAATTTAAAAGAGGATTAATTTATAAAATGAAATTTTGTGAAAAAGTCCATATTTCATGATGGAATTCTGAATAAACAGCATTAATTTTCACCTGGAATAACTCCCGCAAGATATTATAGGGTATAAAAAAATTATGTTTAAAGGATTTTATTCACAAATTTCTTCTCTGATAGAAAAGACCTATTAAAGAGTATGAAGCAACATGTATATGAATTTTCGATTAAATTTTTTTAAATTGTAAAACAAAGTACAAACTCATATATTTACCTGAGTTTTCTATGTCATTTTCAAGAAGATATTGGTAACACATTATAATAGTTATATAGGTTACAAATGTTGCCCTCGACTCGACAGTATTGAATTTGACTTTGCCTGATATTATTTTCCAATCCTTCATTGTTTTTTGAATAAAAAAAGGATGAGTGAATTTAACTATCAGTACTTATACATTTTGCAAAAACCATTAGAGAAAAGAAATAATGTACATGAGTTACATGTAAACAGTCATATTTTAAAGGTGGAAACAATGATAATGAAAATATCTGAATTATAAAAAATATAAATACATTGTAGGTACAGATTTTATACACACAAAACTAGTGCATTTTGTAACCTGCTAGTCAGAGCTGTCAAAGGCTACAACCTACTAAATAGATTACTATTTGCATTTCTATTCAGTAAATCCCACCATGATGTTATGTTATTGCCAATTACGGTAAAACTCTTTGAATATATGTTGCAATACTTTATAATATAAGTTGGGCTAAACAAGAAAAATATAAGGGGAAGGAACATAAATTTATTTTTTACGAGATTTCTCTGGGGTTTGGAAAAAAAAAATTAATTTTAAAAGAAATCTAGATTTTCCCTAAAGTGAGTGAACCCTGTGAAAGATAAATATATATATGGTAACACTTGGTGCAAAATACCTGTGCTCCTAGGTTACGAGCAGCAAAGTTTTCCCTACTTCATGGACCTTTAAATTTATAATATAAAATCTTGTAGACCACTAGCATTTATTAGCAGAATAATGATAAAAAAAAATATCAGAAATAAATCTATTTCATGTCTACTAATAATTAAAATTGCCTATGTGTACAGTCGGCAGCAAAATTATTCGAATGCTAGCAATAATTCTAATATAAATAAAATACACTTAACTCTGTTTTGTTAAATAAATCCTTCGCATCATCTTCTTAAGCAGTCTAAAAACATGATTTGACAAGGATTTATTTAACAAAACAGTATTAAGTGTACTTTTTTTTATATAGAAATTATTGAGTGCTTGAATAATTTTGCTGCCAACTGTATGTAAAGTCTGCTTGACGCCACATTTTCAAATAGAAAGAGCCAACTTAGATTCACTAAATATTGTACACAGGCATATATTTCTAAGATCTCATTGTATCTAAAACATGATTTTTGATTTTGTACTTCAGTTATTATATGTTTTCCAATTTGACAGATTTTTTTTATAAAAGGTAATATCATGATTATGAAGATATACATACTTCCATGTGCAAAATGAACTGTAAAATTGATGTCATAGTTGATTTGAGATTTTTGTCAAATCTCTGGAAAATGATGCCATGGTTTTAATACAGTTACATGTTGAAAATGAAAGTGAAAAAATACTTTACGAAATAGGGATTGTGACACTCTAGGAAAGGGAGAGCTTTTGTTGGCATTATTTTTAATTGCTATATACACTGCAACCACATTTCTCGCACCCATCCTTGAGAACAATTTGGTTTGGAGGGATGGCAAATTGACTGACAGGGTGGGATTTGGTAAATGTCCAATTATTTGGTATTCCCTTATTGCTTACTTTCTCTCAACAATAAGAGTTATCACCCACGTTTTAACACTAGACTCATCGAGTCAGCACATCTGCAAAGGATTCAAAAGTCGCAAGAAACATGGTTAAAGAATAGAAATGAAATTTCAGTGATAATGAACAATTTATTTTTAGTAATAATATTTTTATTTTAGGTAGTAACTGAACCCAGTGTTTAATGCAACACATTAGATTGGGATGCCAGCATGTGGGAGTTTGCACAGTAAGATTTTTTCATAGGACATGAACTGGCTAGTGATGTCCAAAGCCGATTTTGAATACATGGCATAGCAGATCCAGAGGACCTGGGCACCAGAATGGGATCGAAAATTTCGTATATAATCGCAAGATAATAGGGGAGAGGGGGGGCACCTTTGAACAATCTAAATATTTTCTTAGAAAATTATGTTATTTTTTTAATATAGATGGCTGCACATTACTATTGCTTCAATGCAACAAACTAGCCAAAGCTTTACCATTTTACATGCACACTGCTGTCTAAGCAAGGTTATGTATTTTTCTCTTTCCTGAATCTAAACTATAAAAAATAAAGTTGTAAGCTTTTTATTGATAATCTTGTATACCTATAATTTTAATTGATGTTTCAATGTTGATATAAAGATTTTAGCTTTAGCTTATAAGTTTCGTTTTATTCAAATTCTTAAACCTAACTGAGTAAATTGTTCTAATGCCAAACTCCATATGATGGGGCACCTTTGAACAAAAATGTTGGGGCACAATTGAACAAACAAAACTTTGAAGAAAAGAGTTATAAATCAATCTCAATACTATTATTTTATTTTGGATTTAAAAAATAAATGTGACAATGAAGGCATACAAATTATTTATGAGCTGGTTTATTGTTTACTTAATATTAAAGTTCTACTTATATGCATGTGAACATCACTTTTGATTACTACTATTTTTTTTTTTTTTTTTTTTTTTTTCAATCTTGCATGTTGTCATTTTTCCTACAGAAAAGTTTGCTTTCTTTGAAAAAAGTTAAAAATATTTATAGTGAAAAAAATTATTTTGATTATGGTCATCTACCATCATACTTAGTGGACGCAAGAATGGACGATCCAGGATACTGACTTAGACTCCTGAGAAAAATGCAATTGAAGCTGAAAACAAAGCACGTCAGAGCAAAAGAAAAAAAATCTAAACAGTATAACTCTGCTTTTGAAAAAACAACTAAGAAGAGACTGCATACATTTATTGATTCAAGCAGCGATGAAGATGGCACATTTTCTGTGCATGATGAAACTGACTTTGAAGATAACCGTTATGGAGGATGAAGAAGGAAAAACTCTTGTTTTAGAAGATTTGAATGTGAATGATTTTATTTTAGTAAAATTTGCTAAAAAAAAAAAAAACTATTCTTCTCTATGTTGGTCAGATTGAATTGCAATTACAGGATAAAACAGAGTTTAATGTTAAGTTTCTCTGTAAAAAGAAAATGACAAATTTTATTTTTCAGAAGCACCAGATATCAGTTTGGTGGATTTCAACGATATTATAAAAAAATTGCCTCAACCAAACATTACTGGAGGTACCCTACGTGCTGTTTCAGTAATGAGTTTTGATGTCAATTTTGATGGATATAAATTTGGTTAAATAATAAAAATTTAGTAATTTCAGTAAATGTATATGTTTAATTTTATTCTTATTATTTTATAATCTTTAAAAATATTCAGCAATTTGATAAAAACTCTGTATAATTTCTCTTTGTTTATGTTTGTTCAAAGGTGCCCCTAGCTTGTTCAAAGGTACCCCTACATGTAAAGGGCAAAACTGGGAAAATTCATTAGTGGCCAGTGGCCGGTACTGTCAGTTTCATTAGTAGCCACTTTTTTAAGTTAGTAGCCACTTTTCATATTAAGACTATTTCTTTTCATTAAGACTATTTCTTTCAGACTGCAAAAAGCATTTTTACCATTTTGCGGTATAATCACCACAAGAAAAATATGAAAATAAGAAATACATATAATAATAAAATTAACACAGGGACACTGAAATTGTAATTTAATTTGTAATTACGTTCTTTTTAAAAATCCTAAATTGTACATCCTAAATTAAAATCTGCTTATGGCTGTAATAATAATAGCAAAAGTTTTTATCTTTCAGATAATTCAGTAGTACGCTTTTTTTTCCTCCAATTTATTTAAGTGAAATAAGCTGTTATCATTCACAGTTCATAAACAAATCAGCTGATTCATCATCATCACAACCTTTTACACGATCATGTGTAAATACAGTTAGCAGTTTTATTATTGTTTCTTATTTCTAAAAACACACTTTTTTAAATGATTTTATTTCAATAGAGTTAAAATAATTGCTCTTAAAAAGTATAGATATGGAAACTTAGCTGCTTCATTAAAAATAATTTACTTGGCTGCCAAATTTGTAGCTTTAAAAATAGGGAGATTTCTACTCAAAAGAAAGCAAATACAAAAAATTTTGAAAAATACACATTTAAGCCAAATCAAATTTTTATATACACATTTGTCAAATATCTTAAATGGGTCTAAATAGTATGGAGATAATAATGAAAAAAGATTGTGCTTTGCAGGACATTTGATCATTAACTGCTAGTTGAAATGGAGCGCACATGTGTGTGTGTGGGGGGGGGGGGGGGGGAGGGGGCACATCTATATACTTCTTTATAGGTTCTAGAATCTAATCAAGAAAGTTTAAAATGAATATTTACATTTTGTTATGGATGGAGAAAGATTGTAAATCATAAGGCTTCAGTGGAGCATGTGATTGCCAATCGTTGGAGGGTAGCAGGGGGGAGGGGGGTTGGGAGGGATTACAAGAATTATGAGTAAGAGATATTAAACAATTCTACTTCTTTACAGATTCTAGAATCTAATAAAGTAAGTTTAAAATAGATATTTATATTTTTGCAGCAAATGGTGAATGACTAGAAATTATAAAGCTTTCTATAAGCTGTGTGATCACAGATCGTTAGGGGGAGGGAAAGGGGGGGGGGTCCAAAAAATTATATGAGTGAGATATATTAAACAATTCTACTTCTTTATAGGTTGTAGAATATAATAGAGCAAGTTTAAAATGAACATTGACATTTCATACTTGCCAACCAATTTTAATAAAAAAAGGGAAGATTTTTGTTGAAAAACCAGAAGATTTCATAAAAAAAGGGAAGATATATTTTTTTTTTTTTCTCTCTCTTTGATATATTAAACAATACAGTTTTACAATTTTAATATTTAGAAGCAATCTGTAAAAACGTTTTACTATAGATTGATTATTTTAAATATATAAAAGTTTTAAAAGAAGTTATTCCTCTTCAACATATAAATATCTACAAAACAGAATCTGTAAGAAATTTATTTAACAATAGACAAAAAAACTTAGTTAAGTTAAAGTATAACTAATTTTTTAAATAAATATAGAATATGATTTTTGTGTATGTACATTAATCATACATATAAGAAATAGAAGCAGTAGCTAATTATCAGTTTCAAACGTGCATAAAACCAACTGAGTATTAATAGTCTTAAATTGATTTGGGAAAAATGTTCCTACCTGAAATCATTATTCTTCATTTTTTCCCCATGTTTACACATTTGGTATAAATATGACATACAAATATTTAATTTAATTGATGAAAAATAAACAGATTCATTAAATTCAGCAATAAAGATCTAAAAATAATTACATACGTGAGAAATATTGAGCACTTCCATTGCTTTATTGTTTCTAGAATTGATCACAATCCAGGGAAAGGATGGGGGGGGGAATACAAAAATAATTACAGAGTAAGAAATCTTTCAACTCTACTTCTAGAATCTAATGTAATAACTTTAAAATTAATATTATTATTTATGTTGCAGATGGATAAAGATTAGGAAACAAAATACTTCTGCAGAACATTTGATTGCTGATCACTAGTTGGAGATAAATGAAAGGGGGGGGGAGGGGGGCAAAAAATAATTACACCAGCAAGAAATATTTAACAATTCTATTTCTTTAAATGTTCTAGAATCTCATAAAGCAAGTTTGAAATGAATATTGACATTTATGTTATGGATGGAAAAAGATTGGGAATCAGAAGTTTTCGTAGAACTTTTGGGTTTCTTTTTAAAACGAACGATATTCGCGATTTTTTTAAAAACGGAAGATTTCATCATCTGTCCGGAAGACTGGAAGATACGTTAAAAAACCGGAAGTCTTCCGGGAAAACCGGAAAAGTTGGCAAGTATGACATTTATGCCATGGATGGAAAAAGATTGGAAATCACAAGGCTTCGATTGCCTATCGTCGCTCGATTTTTAGAATCTTTTAATGATCACAAAAAGTGGCGACTTTAGTGGCGATCGATGCATAATTTTTAATCACCATCTTTTTTTATTTAGTCGCCATGTGGCCGGTGGCGACCGTTAATTTTGCCCTTTACCTACATGGGGCAGGTTTGAACAGAAATATTAGTTTTATAACATATTTAATTTATTTTTTTAAAAATTTAATTTTTAGCTCACATGATGAAGAAATTCCTACTTTTTCTTGTGCAGCAATTAAGATTAATAATTATCATTTACATAAAAAAATATGTTGATTTTCCAAAAAAGTGTTCAAAGGTGCCCCCCTCTCCCCTAAACAAAGTTTTATTAAGTATGAAGTTCTAAGCACTAAAAATATTTACACTAGAATTAACAAAAAAGCATACATATAGGACTCGAAATTAACGATATAATAGTTCGATGGTCCAGGACAACAAAAATATTCAACAGACCAACAAAATGTAAATTCTAATGGTCCACTGGTCCAGTCAAGCTTTTCAATCTTTTTTATTTTTCTCTAAAATTGCCCATAAATCTGTCACAAAATAGTATGTTATAACAATGGTAAGTGTATTTCTTTATAATTGTTAATATCACTTTTCTTCTGTAATTTTTCATTTAATTTCACATTCATAACCTTTTTTTACTTTTAATTCTTAATAGTAAATATGTGCCATGAAGCTCATTCATTAAAGCATAAATATTTGATTTATATAAGACTTCATTTATATTTTTAATTAATTTACAAAAATTTATCATATTTGACTTGTAAATTTATAAACAAAGTCTTAGAAACAAGGTTTACAAATTTTTAAACATTTAATAGAATGGAAGAATAAACCTGTCGAAGTATGTACGGACACTGTGAAATCCGAAAATTACTGGTCCTGCAGATCAGTAACTTTATTTTCTTAATTTCTATCCTTGTATGTATTCCCATTTATATTTTTCCATGTAAAAACCACTGCAGACTTGTAATTATGCACATGTTACAAGTGGGCTATGAGAAGAAGGTGGCGCCAAACTGCAACTGGACCTGGTCCTTAAAGTGGTTTAATCATATCCTGGTTGGCATCTGCTAAGAGGAGAAGATGCCTTTATCAACTATAAGCAGGAGTTTGTGATGGTCAGAATTGTTGAAAATAGTACACTGGATTGGGGCTACTACAGGTACTACCAGCAGGGACCGATTTACACACTTGGAGGCCCAGGGCACTCATGTTCGATGGGCCCCTTTTCCTCGTACTTTAATATTACAACAAACAAAACAAACTGCATATTTTTGATTCATGCGTCTAAGAATTCTCTTCACTTCACTTCACTTTTCATTTTATTGGTAAGAGTAAGGCTTAACTAGATTCGATGCTTGTATGTCAGATCAATGTACATAGCGCTTGTGCAGCTGCTCTGCAGTACGTGCCTTGGATTTAGTAAGCCTTAGTAAGAGTTTGAAATGCAGTATTGGTAGTATGCAGTTGTATTTGCGTTTAGTGAAAATATTGCAATTTTTTGGATGAGCTGATAGTTTCCTTGAAAGATCATACCGCCGATTTATAAAACAAGCGCAGTAATACCTCCATCCATTGATGAAAAAACAAAAAAAATAACGATTATTATAACAAATTTGGAAATTTTTCATTTTAACTATATTTTTTAAATGTATGATGGAATTTCTTGGAGGCCCCTTCAGTGCGAGAGCCCAGGGCACATGCCCTGCCTTAAATCAGGCACTGACTACCAGGTGGAAGCTTACTCCTGTCAGAATTTTCAAAAATTGTGAAACAGCTGGTCAATTAATAATATTTCTTGCATATTAACTGCTAACACTGCTATTAACAAATGTGGGCCTAGCATCATCCAATCAGAAAAGCAACAGCTGATGAGTGAACTGAAGCAAAAGGAAAGGAGAAGGAAGAGCTCACAAGAAAGCAAAACAACAGTTAGTAGTGCAGCTCCAAAGATAGCTATGGTGATAACAAAATGTATCTGCACACAGAAAAGGATTAATGTAAGATATTTTAATTTTAAATGAACTTAATTATCAGTACTTTAATTTTACTTTAAATAAGGTTGCTTAATTTAACCTGATTACGGATGTTTTTTAGTCACTAGACTTTTTTATTATTTTTACTTCTTTATGAGCTCATAAGAAGTAAACTGTTTGAGCTTGCAAGGCCGTAGGCAAGAGGGGGGGGAAGGCCACCAACTCCCTGAAATAAATGACAAAAGATTGTTTTTGTGTAGTCTCATGTATCAGGCAAACATTGCTCTCTGAAAAAAATTAATTCAATTAAACTTCCCATTATGTTCTTTCTTCTCCATATTTAAGCTCTAGAGCGTCGTAAAACACATTCAACCTTAATCTTGCTATATTTATTTGTTTAATTTCATCCACCTTCTTGCCAACGCTATATAGACTATCCTACACCATGAATTCAATCTTTTTACTTTCTTTTGTATTCAATAGAAGGAAGTATTGGATTTAAAAAAAAAAATATTTATTTCTGGTTTTCGATGGATTTACATGTTTTGAGAGATCCAAAACACGATTTGAAAATTTTTAGAAACTGTCTATCTGTGTGTGACAAAAATTTTGTTCCAATTGTATCTCAGGAACTATTGAATTGCCCAGAATTACATGGAGATTTATATGCAGCTGCACCGTGACATAAATTAGTGCCTATTACTTTTCAATCGTCCAACAGGTGGCATTGCTGTCTGGATTTTTCTCAGTTTTTAACCTGGCAGTATAAGACAAAATTTCTTATAAATGTACACAATAAGAATTATTTCAAACGAATCATTATAAAATTTAAAAAAAAATTATTTATTCTAGTAATAATCAAGTAGGCAAAAAATTTTGGACACATAGAAGTAACGCTTCTTCTCTGGGGGTGAAGTTCCCCCAAAAGGGGGACAAATATTTGATATGGGTAACTTTTAAAAGAACTCGTCAATATTTTAAAGACAAATAGTTAAACTACTGATCTATGATAATTTGAATCTAAGTTTTCTATTTTTTGCATTTTTAACAAAACAGAAAGTGGAAAAAAAACATTTTTTAAGATATCGTTAGTGAACATAAAATTGATTTTCTTTGGACATTAAGTGTTACATTTCTACTAGAAACAAATCATCTGCAATTATCATGGAAATTAATTTTAATGAATAAAAGTTTTAATAAAATGATTGGTACTGAGTGAATTTGTATAACAAAATATAGAAGAAAGGTTTGTGTGTAAGTACAAGGCCTGATTAAAGCAGGGACATGTAAGACATGTGACCTGAATAGCAGGTGGAAATGTCATTTAACATTTTATGCTCTAAAAATTTTATCATATAATGCAAATTCTGCCATAATACTCCCATAAACAGGTACATATATAGTACCCGTGTTTGATTGGCGCACAGTGCGAGGAGAGGCGAGCTCACGAAACTATGTGTGCCCCTGGCCTTGAATGAAGTTAATCATGTTCTGTTTGTGTAAGGACTGATTAACTTTGTGAAAGGTCTGGGGTAAACATACTTTTGTGAGCCCCCCCCCCCCTTCGGGCTGTGTATGAATCAGATAAAGTACACATATATACCTATAAATGAAACTAAAATGACAGAATTTTGCACTTTACACCATTTCTGTCATTTTTAGAGGCAAAAGGGCATTTCCAGGACCAGTTTTTAGGCCCTTTGCTACTCTGGGCCTGGGGCGCGTGCCCCTGTGTTAATAAGGTCCTCCTTTATGTGTGCTTATGTTCTTTTATTGGGTATGCATGTGTACATTATTATATCATATTTGATGATCTTGTATATTAGAAACATGATCCCCCCCTCCCCCCCTGAAAAAAAAAAATTCTGGCTACGGCCTTGTGAGCCTCTGTGATTTTTGCAAATAGTCTTTTTTTTTTTTTTTTTTTTTTCAGTACTCTATTTTTCCTCCTAGTCATCCGATTTTAGTGACTACGATTCTTCTGCTGAAAACACCATTATTTCAGAAATACTGAATTTCTAAAAACCTATTACCAGCTGAAAGGGCAGCTAAAGCTTAATGGAAATGTGTTAAAAATGCAATTAGGCCACAGTTCTTACACAGATGGCAGATTAATGTGATCAATTATATTTAGTCTTACATATACACATATATACTTTATTTACTGTGTTTTTGCGCTGTTTATTGCAAGTCAATTGACTTTATTTTCCATGCTTACTTCCGACATTATTGGCAACACCCACTTTTCTAGCATGAGATTTCTATTTTCTGACAAGAGATGTCCCTTAGAAACAAAAGATGGCGATGTTACTTAAAATTTTGCAGAGAAAAAAGTAAAAAGATATTAAGAAAAGCTACTCACTCAAACCCTATTGTAGTTCATTTTACACTTTACCTTAATAAAATTTAAGACAACTTTTAATGACTAAATTATTTTACTTAGCTTAAATTTATTTAAATTATTTTATTATAAGAGACAACAAAAATTTGACGTTACTGATATTGTGAAACCATTATTTCCCACAAGTGTGATAAACAACTGTTGTAAATTATAAAAATTCCTATTTACAGTTTGTAAATGACTTACAGTGTTTGTCTAACATGATCATCAAGTTGCTCAACAGAAGGCTTCAATAATTCCATTAATCCATCAGCCAGAGCATCTCGTGTTGGTGATTCCCCAAAATCCTCGGTTTTATCGTCAACAGATGTAGTGGTACTCGCCGTATCTTCCATAGCTATATAAAAAAGAAAAATAGGATACGTTAAATGATATAATTCTTCATTAAAAGTAAATTAATTATTAAAATGAAAAGCAAAATAGTACGCATATCATATTTGGAACTTAGAACGAATAAAGCAAAATCACTTACTAGCTTTCACGGACTTTACTTTACAAGTAAACAGAAACTAAATTGGTTGGTTGGTTGGTCACTTACATGCAAAACTTTACAAATTAATTTTAAGCTCGTTCACATCACAGATTTACAGATAGGACACTCCCATATATTCCAAAGAATCTCTAAACCGGATTATTAGAGATTCTTTGATATATTCTTCGGGCCGTGTTCACGATATCTCCTCGATCTGATCGATCTCCTCGTTAACTCCCCAAGCTGTTCACAACTTCTCCCCGATCTCCTCGATCAGAAAAATAAGCTGTTCACGACTTCTGACCGAGGAGATCAGCAACTCCCCAATTTCCCCGATAATTTTCTTCGGGGAGATGATAGAAAGCGTGACAACCGCATAGCAACAGACGTAAACAAATGCTGAATATCATTACGGTGGTGTGTTTTGCTGAAATATTTTAGTAATATCTAAGAAGAATATGAATTTTTATTAATGTACAATTGCATTTTTTTTTTAATTTTAGAAATATTAGCGACGCTCGATTGAACAAGATAGAAAATACAAAATATATATTAAAACTAAAAAAAAAAAAAGTTAACGATATTGATTATTTTCTTAATATTTTAATTCTCTTTTACTTGCTTTTTTTTTTTTTTTTTCATATTTACAATTTAAAATAACTTCCAATTTCATGCAAAATAACTTAAATTTAATTAATTATTCAAACCCATTTTCATTCTACATTTTTAAAGACTATTTATTTTAAGCAATCATTTATTCCACTTAAATAAATTTGTATTTTTTTTCCCCTATAACTATTTTATAATACTTTGTAGGATGTACATAGGATATATATTATTTGAGCCTTTTTTGCATGTACAATATAATTTTTAATATATCTTAATTTAATCACAAACCAATAACTTATATTTAACATAGGGTTAATCATACAATTTACATTCCATGATTAGTTGTGGATCATATATAAATGAAATTTTTTCCCTCAACGAGAAATAATGTTTTGTGAATTTTTATAATGAGAGAAATAACAATAAAGACTTATTATACAGCCTTGCATCTGTAGCTTGAATGTATAACTTTAATTGCTTTTAGATTCAAAATGCAATTATTAAAGGTTACGATTGTGTTTAATTAATCTGTTACAAAAACAGTTATATCATTAACTTACAAAGGAGATTTGTAAGTTAATTCTTGCAGGAAAACTAAAATATGAAAGAGATACAAAAGTTACTCAGAAAATTAGGTTAAGGTAAATGCATCAAGTAAATACATTTATTTCTTTAAGAGTTTTTTTCAGAAGATGCCATTGTAAGAGACAATGTTAAAATCGATTTTATGAGTTTTTCACCGCTTAGAAAAAATCTTGAAAGCCATCATAATTAAGGTAGTAATTTAATAGTATAAGAAGTATTTGTATAAAGATTGTTTAAAATAAAAATTTAAATACCTTTAAACTCCATTATTTTAAACTACTCTTTTAATTAGATAAATTTAATGTTATAACAAATTCAAAAGATAATATGCATTTCACATCATTATTGCACACTGTTTATTCTTCAGTTCGAGTCGCAAACAAACAAGGATAATTCTACTACAAGAATAGAATTGTCCTTGTTTGTTTGTGATTCGGATCAGAAAACAAACAGTATGGGGGGGGGGGGAGAATAGTTTGAATAAAAGGAAAAAGGAATACTTCCCCATTCTCAATTGAATATTCACATTTATATCATTAAATGTTCAATGAGGGCAACTTAAAACTTAAGTATTGAAATAATATTAAAAAGGCATTTAAAATGCATATTAATATTAAATAGTAAAATTTTAGCTATTTATTAGGAAATTTTTTTTTTTTTTTTTTTTTTTTTTTTAATTATAATATCCTTAATTTTATTTTATGCACTTTTAATGCTTTTCAAAATCTTAATAAGCTGTTTATTGTAAAAATCAGTTTAAATTTTGCAATTTTCAAAGTAATTATTTTTATACTTCAATGTAGAATAAACACCCAATTTATAATCTAACATGATTCAAATTAGAAGATTGCCAGTTTGCAAATTTTGAAACAGCAATACAAGGGATGGAATGCTGGTGCAGAATTTATGCCAGTATTTGTGTATGAAATTTCTCTAGATTGATTCATTGATTTAAGAAGTAGAAAACTTTGTTTCATTAGTAGTGGTATAAGTTCTGCACCAGTGTTCTATTTCTGCAATACAAAGTATCCTGAAAAATTATGTTATAATTATTTTTTTTAAAAATCTATCAAACAAATTTTCCCCAAGCATAACTAAGAGCCGTCCTAATTAAATTGACATTCTAAAAAAAAAAAAAAAAAAAAAACTAAGTCGATTTTTGATTTTTAAGTAATAGATATAAAATTCTGCACAAAATAGAATTTAATTTAGTATGATAAGACTTATTTTAATCGGTTCTTCCATATAAAGGCATGCAGTAACTCTGTTTCATTCCCTAGCATTGTTACTAAATTCATTTCTTAAAATTTCTTTGTTTTTGCATAGGAACCCCTCGAGTCTTGGCAGGAACTATTTTAAACATCTGAGGGTCTGGGGACCCCTTACCACCAACTTGAATTGTTTTGTTAGTAAACTTAAAGGATATGTTAATAAAAATGCCATTTAAAATAATCTATGAATCCCCCGCCGAGTGCAATCTTTCAGCAAAATTTCACGCAATGCTTCTGCCATCTAATGGCATTGTTTTTTTCATATTTTTTTAGCTGAAAATAAGCAATCCTTCGTACTAGATGGCAGAAGCAACATGCCAAATTTTGTTGGAAAGCTAAGCTACACCCTGACATTAGACAGTTTTCAAGTTTTTGCATTGAACACAGAGTTAAAGTTAATGGTCAATATACGGCCATTAGACGCTATCATGTTCACTCACATACATACATCATCATAAAAAAAAAAAAAAAAAAAAAAAAAAAAAAAAAAATTGAACTTAGGGAACTTCAAAACTTAGAGATACACAGAGCTGTACCAAGTATAGTCAGTAAATACTCGGCCAAATTTAGGCTAAGTATTCAGTCAATGCCAAGTAGTTGAGGGATTTCACTATTTTTATGCATTATTGAAAGAAATGTGTCATTGATAGATATTTATTTTATAACTAAACAAAATGATTATGAAAATATAAATACAGAGTCATTATAATTAAAATTTTCGCTATAACAGCTTTCTGCAGTTAAAACGGGCTACCACTAAATTTGGTTTAGAGACAATTCATGATATGAGCTTGTCCATTTTAGCTATAAGAATTTAATTATAACTGTCTTGTACGTATGTAATATGCAATATTTTATAAAAACTTAGTATATAAAATTGTACCTGTAAATCAGATAAAAATAAAACATTAAAAAAAAAATAACCTTTATTTAATATTAACATAAAAATTTAATTTATACAATTATGTAAGTAAAAGTACCTTCAAATCAGTAAGAAAAAGACTGATTTTGAATCTAAAGAAAAATATACACTGTAAAATAATGTAAAAAACTATCATCTATTTGGATACAGTCTACCGATAGGAATTTATTTGGTATTTTAAGAACAAATAAAATTAATGTAAAAAGAGGGAGAAGGGGGGGGGGGCATTTAACCGAGTAAAGGTGTTTTTGCAGTATATATAAAAGATAAATACACTAAAAGATCATTTAAAATACATTTCAATAATCAAATCTGTAGTTTTGCCAATTAAGGCCTAAAACCACCTATCATTTTACATTTCTACAGTCTGAAGATTAATGAATCGTATCATGTTTGAAATTATAAAATATTTAATGTTCTCATTTCATATGTCTTAATTCTTAATGCATAGGAAGTTTTGTATCTCTAAGAATTATCTGAGGATAATTTTGCATCTAAGAAAGATTTTAAGAATAAAGTTACGAGTTATGCTTTTAATAATCCACTTCACTAAAAGTATCAAAATATAGTAATGAACCTAATTATGTATATACACTACGAAAGTTCTACAGGAAAGCATGCTGTTTGCCATTTAACTAAAATATTTTGGGATCAAAAGGCTTTTCCCCCCCCCCCCCCCCAAGTTGTGCAAATTTCCTCATATATGCATCAATTCTTTCTTACAACTACTTGGTGTTCGGTACTCGGCCAAAGTGCTACTTGGTGCAGCACTAAACACACCTATATATTAAAGTTAAATTTTCGTTATGTTAAGATTACAATACTTACCTTACATAGTATGTATGTTTAAAAGGTAAGAAAAACTGCATGAAAGAAATGTGACCCATTCAATTCTATAGTGCTTAGTAACAAATTCTTAAAAGATATTAATGACTATGAGAGAAGAAATGATAATGCAATTGAAAGCAGTAGATGATTAAAATAAAAACTATAAAATATCGCTTTTGAATTCACCAACAGAATAATTCAGATTTATTGTTTATTGTAAATTTTGCTGATTTTCCAGTATTTAAAATGGTTATAAATACACATTAATAAAGAATTGTTTTATGTATATGGAAACAAGGGTAATTTTAAATTTACAACTCGCAAATAATTAATAGTGAACAAAAGTAGATGAAATAGTATTTTGTCTGGGACAGTTTTAACGATGTTCTTTCCACTATGGAAAAAATAGAGCAACTCTAAGCAAACGGATAAAATATGCTTAAAGAAATACCTTTCACAGACCATGAAATATCCAAATATTTTTATTATAAGTGCTTTTACACAAATATGAATGTAATTTTCAATAAGAAGCATGCTATATAAACCTCCCTGTGGCAGAATATTTTTATGCTTTCTGTGACAAGTATCATTCATGCAAACCTTTTCTGCAAGATGACATTTAATTGCATAGATATTAATATTATTAATACACTGTAGAATTCTTAAATGTAACACAAATCTCTGTTTTCTTTTGAAATATGAGAATATCTGTAATTATTATTAGTAAATCCCTCTGCAAGCAAAAATTTCTTTTCTTTTCTGTGACAGTGACACAGTATCGCTAAATTCTGCCTCAGGGAAAAACCCAAATAACATACACCAATTTTAAAGCATTTCAATATATTTACAGAAATAGAAGTGCACATATAGATATTGATAAACTAAAGTGATAAATACTACTACAACTTTGAAAGTGTTTAAACTATTAGTCAATTCAAATTCTCTACTATATTAGCAATATGATTATAATTGTAAACGGTTTATGTACATTTGAATGAATGTTATAGTAAGAAATTAACTATTTAAATACTTTACTTCGTAAGTTAAATGTAGTTAAATATGAAACAATATAAGAAAAATGTTTTATTTAAACAATCACAAATTTTTCTTAAAATATTACCTAATTTAATACAAACATGCTATAAAAAATAACAGAGGGGTGGCATGACCCTGCTCCTTTCTTTGTAATAGTATTTAAAATCTTACATAAAGTTAATACATACCTATGAACTCCAGTTTATCTTTATGAAGAGAAAGGTTGTATCTAAGAGAACTGCTCTACTGCATGGCAATATAAATAAAACCAAACACAGAAGAACAATTCACTTGACATTTCCATCACAACATTAGCAGATATTCTTCTCGAGTATAGAACACAGCACAAGTATAAAATAAGAGTATGAAGCATTCAATATTTATTGATATGCTCATGTAAATCTTACTCAGAAAAAAAAAAAAAAAAAACTTTTCACCGCAAAACAATAATCACGATAAATAAAAAATAACAGCACTATTTTCGAAAAATTAAATATTTTCAAAACTCAGTTCATATACTGTAAAAAATCTTTTCAGAAATAACTTTTAAATATGTTCAGTTGTGAAACTTAATTCTACTGAAGTAATTTTGGAGCTGAAAATTTGAGAGTCTAGGAATGATGTTTTCAATATATCCTTCAGTTTCCTTAAAATTTCTTCTCTTCACACTCTTTTACTCTAATTTTAAACTTGAAAGTATATCTCCATTATTCATTATAATATTTAAAAGCGATATAAAAAGTTGTTTATAAAAGAATTTACTTTAGCCGCCATGTTTCTACCCAAAACAGACCGAAAAGGCGTTCAAGAATCATCTCCTCGAGTAGATCAGTTAGGGGATTTGTGACGTCAACTACTCGGGGAGTTGTGGAGATCGAGGAGATACGTGAACACGCCCTCGGTAACCAAAATTAGGGACCCAGAGGTTGCCGTGGTGCCCCTTATATAATAATAATAAATGGCATTAGTTGATGATAGCTGGCAACACTGCTTCTCTTTTAGAAACCACGGCTTTTTGAAAGATTGCATGTTGTGTCTCGTTTTTTGTTGTTTCGTGTTGAAAATATTTGTTTTGAAATATAAATAGTGGTTGTTTTGCAAAATAATTTGAAATCGAAAAAGAATTTATGATGGACGAAGAGAATAATACTGAACCTAGGCCTCATTCAACATTTTCTGATGGTATTTCGAGAGAAAATTTATTTAATGAAATTCAAAGGACAGAAAACAATCAAGTACATCGAAGTGGTCCAGCCAGAAAACGCGCCCGAAGCCAAGATGTTGAATGCAATCGTGTTGGGGATAAATCTTTATTGGGGAATAAAAACTGCTTGTCTGATGACAATAAGATGAACGGAGAAAAAACGTCACCTGCTGAACCCATTCAGCAGTCTTCTTTTCCTGCTCATAATGAATCTGATCATCCATTTAGGGGCAGTAGCAGATGCGTTGTACCAATAATGTCAACATATAGTATGATGACGCCAGTGAATACTCCATGGAGTGTTAATCCAATGAGTGGTATGGCAATTAGTCAAAATAGTATGATGGCTATGAATCAAAATTCTTCTACAATGTGTATTGCATCTGGTTTAGAAATGGCACAAACTTCAAACTCGAGTGTTAACCCACGTTCGTTCATGTCTAGGAATGGAGAAAATATGTATGGAATTGTTGGAATGGAAAATTACTGCCAGAATGGTATGATGGCCCCACAAGAGAATTTATTTTTCCCCCCTGTAAAAGAAATTATCCAATTATCCAAAAGTGTTTTATATCCTCCTAATCCCAATGCACCACGTCCAACAACAAGACCCAAACCACCAGGTTGTAAAACCATTTTTGTTGGGGGTTTGCCTGAGAAAGTCACTGAAGAAATAATAAGGGAGATCTTTGAAAGGTATGGTGCTATAGACATCATAAGGATGTCTAAAAAAAATTTTTGCCACATTCGATTCACAAATGAAATTTTTGTTGACAAGGCTATGTACTTATCTGAATACACATTAAAAATAGAAAACAAGGATGAAACTCCATATACGGGTCAAATACATGTACAGTATGCTGAAGCCAGAGATGATCAGTATGATTATGAATGCAAACAGCGAACCCTTCAACGTGAAGCTCGACATCAGGAACAAGATATTGTGCATTATACAGATAAAGAATCATCACTTATATGTGGTAAATTGAAAAATAAAGAAACATTTTTGCAAGCAGCAAATATTTTAATTGCATGGCTTGAAAGGGGAGAATGCACAAAAAGAAATGCTGGTACGTTTTATTCTTTGATTAGTACTGTTCATTTTCATATGTCAAAACTACATGGCGAAAAGGTTAACTCTGAAGAAAAAGTAAATGAAGCAAAGTTAATGTTGAAAAAGTATTTAGGTGGAATGATAAAGCAGTTGACAGAAGTACTTAAAATTTATAAAGCGGTGTCTTTGCAAAAATGTTGGGACCAATTTACAAAAGCTCAGAGAAAAAACATTGAAAATTGGAAAAAGCAAACAGAAGAATTAAAAGAAGCTCATTTAGAAGAAGTAATCAATGAACGAGAAGATGAAGAAATGGAATTGAGTGATGATGAGAATAATACTAGTAAAAAGGAGGCTCAAGGTGAGCAATTAGAAAATCAGTTCAAAGAACATCTTAAAAAACTGCAAGAAGAATCCGATTCTTATAAACATCAGCTAGAAGCTGTTCAAAATGAGATCACAGATACAAGGTCTGCTCAGCAAGAAGAAATGAAACTGAAAAATAATGAGGTATCAATTCTTGAAACAGCCATACAACGTTCTAAGGAAGAAGTTCTAAATGTAAGCCAACAAAATTCGAAAATTGAAGAAGAGTTAAAAGAACTTCGTTCTTTTAAATTTAAAAGGATCAATGAGTGTAATAAAAATAAAGATTTATCTCTTGATGATAACAATATGGATATTAGTTCATCACCTGTTTCAGGAAATGATGCTCGTTTCATTAGTTTAATTTCAACATTTCTTACCGTCCACCCTTTTGGTGCTAGCATTGATTACATCTGTTCTTTCTTACAACAGATTGATGCTACTATTAATGTGATAGACATTGAGGACTTAATGAAAAGATATCCCAGCATGTTCAAAGAGGAATCCTCTGGTGTCGGAGCTAGTTTGGGAAAAAAATGGCGATATATCGTCTTTCAGAAATTTGATAAATCAAGTAGATAAGATTTTTATATTTGAAATTGATCATTTAAAAAAAATATTTGGAGAATTTTATTTCACTATTTTTATATATAATTAGTCCAGATTACTTCAATGGTGCTTTTGAAACTGATACTACTCTATTATTATTCTAGAATTACTTTGTATTTGTATCATTATATTTCAAATTGCAAAAAAGTTCCTGTTTTAGTTTCGTATTAACTGCTTAGGTTAACAACAGAGATCGGCATGAGATTAACAGAAGTTGTGACAGAATAAACATACATTGCTATAAAGCATTGAATGGTAGTTCTAAAAAATGGGTTCAGACTAAATCATTAGTCTTTATTTTAATTCTTAATGGTAATTAATTGCTGGCATGCAGTTAAAGTTCTCTATCAGTGAGCATCAAGGTCATGTAAACCCCCTGTGACAGAATATTTTTAAGCTTTCTGCGACAAGCCTTGTTCGTGCAAAGCTTTTCTGCAAGACAATAGTGACATATTTTCTAATTCACACATAATATGTTTATATAATTATAAAGATATCAATATTATTAATAGATTGTTGAAGAATTCTTAAATGTATGTAAGACATAAGTTTAATATTTTCTTGAAGATTTCAAAAAACAAGAAGCAAATTATAACAAATAAATGAAGACCTTACATACTTCTTGATTATAGCCTTAGCACTTTCCGGAAGGGGCCCCTCCCATCATCAGAGGCTGCACGGTGGCGGCTTGCTTTGCTGTGTTGACGTTACTGATTTGATCTTTAGTAGTTCTGATCCTTACATACTTCTTGATTATAGCCTTAGCACTTTCCGGAAGGGGCCCCTCCCGGAGAACTACTAAAGATCAAATCAGAACTACTAAAGATCAAATCAGTAACGTCAACACAGCAAAGCAAGCCGCCACCGTGCAGCCTCTGATGATGGGAGGGGCCCCTTCCGGAAAGTGCTAAGGCTATAATCAAGAAGTATGTAAGGTCTTCATTTATTTGTTAATATTTTCTATTGAAATTTATAAATTTATTGTTAATTATGAGCAAATCTTTCGGCAAGTGACAATTTCTTTTCTGCGACAATATCGCTGCGCTGTGTCGCCTAAATTCTGCCACAGGGTCTAAACTCTTATGTTAACTGATGAGGAAAATAATTCTTATTATTTATTGAGTTTTTGACCGAGGAAAGTAGTTTTTGACATGACAAGTGTTTAAACCATCAAAAATCTATATCGCCAAAACTCAAAATCTGTATATGAGGTAGAATCTTGCTAGAAATAAAAATTATTAATATTTGTCATATATAGTTGACAACTAAATATTATGCTGTTTGTGAATTAACAGATCTTAAAAATATTTTTAAATGATAATTCATAAAAATTTATATATATATTGTATGATTTGAAAACATTTTTATTTATAGATACATGTTAAGATTATATGCCTTAGAAAGTTATGTTAGTTAATGTTGCATAAGAATAAAATATGTGAAGTATGGATTACCACATCACAATCTGGTTTTCTGATAACAGGGGCCTCAAGTTTAAAGTATTGGGAGATAAAGTTCTAGGAATACAAAAGCAACTGTTGGGGGATTAGAACAAAGAATGTTGACTGGGATCCTTCAACAGTAAAGGCTGGTTTCCACTAGGGTTGAAACTTCGAGGTTCAAAAAACCATTAATCACGCTCCCGACACAAAGAGCCATGTGTCTTGTCATCAGTTGTAACCTTTTTTTTATCAGATTGCACAGTTACTTCAAAGGAAAGCATGCAAAATTGACAAAGATATGGGCCTCTGGCCCCTCAGTTATCTCAGCTGGGGGTTAGGGCATGGGACTTCTTCCTGACAATCAACCCCGTTGAACCACGTCCAACCACTTGACCACATCAAAGGATTCTGAATAGCGCCGCTCGAACCAACTTGCAACCAACCGCAGTGGAAACTGCACTTAATCCTTCTCTGGTTCTTTGATAAGATTGTGAATGACACAAACTTATTTTAAAAAATTTCCTGAGTAAATGTTTAAAGATTTTCTCAACTAATTTTAACATAATATATTATTTAGAAACTTTTATTCATGAATTCATCAACCGTGAATATTTATTTAAATCAAATTGGAGTGTACAGGTTGATATTTATTTTATTTATTACCAACTATGTGAAAAATATCAGAGCCGGGAATCGAACCCGGGCCCTCCGCTTAACGCACGGATGCTCTACCACTGAGCTACCCTGGTCGACAACCAGCTAGGCATTTCTCACATAATATAGCCTAGCTGGTTGTCGGCCAGGGTAGCTCAGTGGTAGAGCATCCGTGCGTTAAGCGGAGGGCCCGGGTTCGATTCCCGGCTCTGGTATTTTTCACATAGTTGGTAATAAATAAAATAAATATCAACCTGTACACTCCAATTTGATTTAAATAAATATTCACGGTTGATGAATTCATGAATAAAAGTTTCTAAATTGAAATTTCGTGGTCTATGGAGTTGTGCTACGATTATTATTGTCTCACCGGATACATCTGCGTTTGCAGACTCGGTGACTTTGCCAACGTATATTATGTGAGAAATGCCTAGCTGGTTGTCGGCCAGGGTAGCTCAGTGGTAGAGCATCCATGCGTTAAGCGGAGGGCCCGGGTTCGATTCCCGGCTCTGGTATTTTTCACATAGTTGGTAATAAATAAAATAAATATCAACCTGTACACTCCAATTTGATTTAAATAATATATTATACTTAATTATAAATTAATTTCTGAATAATATAAAAGTGTCATTGTTTTTTTTTAATGCACATAAAAAAAAAAGCCTAAAGTTTTGTTTTTACATTAATCAAAATATTATAATAATGTTTCTCCAAAAACTTTAATCTGTTTACTTTTTAAAACGTACTTATAAAATAACAGCTAAATTTTTAAAGTATCAGTAACTAAAAAGTTTAACATATACTATATTAAGCACTAGTTATAAATAAATTTCATAGTAATATATGAAAGTATCACGGCATATTTTGAATGAACATGACCATAATTCATAATGAAATTTTTCCAGTAGCAGAAACTGAGCGCAGCACAGCAACAAGCGCTGCAGATTATTGAAAGCTCTGCAGATTAATTTTACATCTCTGAAAAGAAGTGCCAGGTTTAAAATTACAATTCTATATATTTTGTTATACTAAATTTGGAACAGCTTTACTATCTAAATTTTCATATAACAAATTATAAATATAGGTTTTTGACATTATGGTTTAAACTGTCACGTGTCAAAAACCTGCCAACCCTGTTTATTACATAATACATATTTTTAAATTCTGTTTTCATACTTAAAAATATGTACAACTTTTAAATTTTGTTTTATAAATAATCTATTTTTAAAACTTTTATTGTTTTATTTTGTACCAGTAAAATGCAGAATTTTACTAAGTGGAATTTTGCATTTTATAACATCGAAGTAAATTCAAAAAACTTAAAAAAAAACTATTTTTTGAAAACAAGACTTAATTTAAAAGTTATGAATTTTCAGAATGTGAAAATGGATTTTAAAACTATAGGTATTATATATATTATATAATAAATAATAATTGGGATTATTTTCATTATAGATTAACATGGGGATTTAGATGACTTTGATGTTCAATGATAAGAAGCCTTAATACTAAAGTATTCTGATTTAAAAGCCCATCCAATAATCAAATTTAGAGTTATTAAAAATTACTTATTTGGAACACCCTGTGTAATAGTTTTATTATATGCTTGATTGTTTCAAAGGAACTAAATATGTTCAGCAAAAAATTTAGCGATTTTTTTTTTACCAAGGAAGACATACCAAATTATAGCTCCCTTTTCGAATTTCCAAGTTATGAAAAAAGTAGATATTAAAAAAAATCTTTAATTGCCACTTTTTTTGGGGGGGGCGGGGGGGGGGGGGGTCTTGCGGGGAGTGATTACTGCTAATTTTGCCCTCTAATTAAAAATTAAAAGTAAAAATTTTTCTCTTCGTTAAGATATTTCCCCCCAAAACTGTGGTTAATGAATTTTTAGTAAGTTCTTAATCTTAAGTTTATTATGATACGAAGTGCTAAGGTAAGTTATACAGTGGAGCACCTTTTATACGTTTCTCATTTATACGTTTTTCGACATCGGTCCCAAATCATTCCATTGAATTGTAATGTTAAAATATTTCGTTTATATGACACAAGAAAATTCTTAATTTCACTTATACGTTTTTTTTTCCTCCTTGTAGAATCCCAAGTTTGAGTTTCATTCCAGGATTAAAAAGAAAAAAAAAAAGATGAATGCTCTTTATGTTTCATTCTTATTTTTTTCGATTATTTTTTCTTAGAACTATGGTAACAAAGTGCGGCTATAGAACAAAGTTCGACTTGCATCGATAGCCTGGGGGGAAAGAGAAATTTTCAGAAATAAGCCAAGTAGCCAGTGATCACTTGAAGATCTCCCACTTTCTCTTTCAATTGATTCCAGGAATGGTGTATGAAAGGAAAAAAGTCCACAACTTTATAGGCATTTTGTAAACTTGAAGATTTATTACTCACTTCCTTTGGGCGACTTGGAAGATTTTCTTATTGTGTTTATTTGACATTACGGTTGGAGAAACATTTTTTTTTCTTTCCTTCCTTTTTATCATTTGCAAAAATGTCATCTTCATTTAGAGAACAAAAGGCTTTGTCTTTAAAGGTTAAAATCGAAATTTTGAAAAAATTTTCTGAATTTCTATATTTTTAAATATTTAATTTTTATTCAACCTTTTAAAAATATTTAAAATATAATTAAAAATATATCTTATTTGAATAAATGTAAGGGAAATCATGAAAATTGATTAGACTTTTATTATTAATATGATACTTTATTCTGTATTAATATTAAAACAAATTTTCAGTTGTACATTTTTTTCAGTTATATGTTTTTTAGGAACGGTTCCTTGAAAAACGTATAAACGGTGCTCCACTGTATTACAAAAGAAAAAAAAACTGATATGTAATTATTATTTTAATGGTAAAACAGAGTTGATGGTATTGTGACATTATATATGAGATATGTATATTATTATTATTGTATATATTTTATATATGACAGATGTATTATTGCAATCAGATTTGAAAAATATGGAGTTTTGTCAACCTTACAAATGAAATAAAATAAACAAATAAATAAAATTTAAATCCTTCAAAATAGCAGTGTTGTTAGCTACAATAAACAAGGATGTCAGGTAGGATGTCATCCTTTGGTAACAAATCAATATTATGCTTTTCATGTTTAGGTAAATTTCTAACACCCATTTTTAAGCAAATATTACTACAGGAAAGGTTGTGCATAATTATTTTGACCTGAAACAATTGTTTTTTTTTTTTTTTTTTTTTCTATTTATAATGTTTGCTTATGAAAATTTTTAGCTTAAATAAATTTTTATTTTAAATATTATTACATATAAATAAATAATAAATGTACTCTAAAAATAAATAATACAAAATTTTCAAAGGCAAATTGATGTTAATCAGGGTTCATACATGCGGGGAGGGAAGTGGGGAGGAGTGAGATTTTCTCACTCTAACAAAAAATTTAAATGTTATTTTTTAAATTTAAGTGAGTAATTATATTTTTTACATTTTGTAAAAATAATAATAATAATAATAATAATATCGAAAATTACAAACATATGTAAATCTAATAGTTGTAAAAAAACAAGTAATTATAATCTTTAAATTCTAAATTTTGTAATTGTTTGTTAATTAAATATGTATGTATCTTCATACGTATTCTCTTGCAAATCTTAATAATTAAACAGTGTTTCATATGATGATATCCCGTTTTTCACTCTTAGGTGTTACATGGGTGTCAAAGGCTTAAAATAAAAAAGGCATTTTCTCTCTTTACACATATATATATTTTAAATATAATAAATAAAGTTTTTTATTCAAGCATATCAAATAACGATATTTAAGCAATATATATTTTATAAAATTTTCATTATGAAATTTGGAAAATTCATCCAGTGGATCCTGGTTTCTGGAGACCCTTCCAGGGTTGCCACGCCACCTGGAAAACCTGAAATAGTCAGGGAATTTCATACCATGATTGCCAAAGAAAACTCGATTTTCCTGCAACGTAGAGTCATTTTTCTTTTCTTTTCTTTTTTTTATTTGCCTCTGCCATTTTTTTAAACAAGACCTCTTAGACCCCCATGCAGGGCATTCTCTCCTTAAGTCAATTTAACATGTAACTTGTGTTTTCAAGTGGTACCATAATTATTTTGCCCTCAACACAGCCAATGCATAATGTATGGCTAGACTGGAATTTTCTTAAAACATGCCTGGAAAATCCCCTTATCTTGCTTCATTCTTTGCGTGAGCAGCTTTCGGCTCGGGGCCCCGAACCTTCCTCAGACGTTGCTCGAGTGGCAAGTGGTCGCTCCTTTTGATCTTCCTCTTCACCTGTAATTAGGCGGCGCCACTGTGTGTCTATTCCGATTCTCGATTCATGGTCATTAATCGAATTGCGCTCTTTAATGATTTCTACGGTTTCGCGATAGTAGGCATAAGTGGAGTTCTCATAGTTTGCTAATTTTTTAGCATCATTGAATTGGATATTTATTTTGTTTTCACGGTAGCTTTTTGATAACGCGGTGGTGTTTCTGTCGTACTTTAAATCGTTTTGGTGTTCTTTAATTCGTGTACAGTAGAGAGCCAGAAATCCGCTGAAGTCCGAAATCCGCACAGCTTGTCAGATACAATGAAATTCACTATTAATAAATTACAAAACTGCAAATCCAAATTTTTGAAAAAGATCTTGAGTATAGATTTTATGTATAGCATTTTATGATTACAAAAAAGAAAAAAAAATAATAATATAAAAGATTGCAAGAGCCAAGTTGCTGCTAATGAAATTATTGACAGTATATTAAATTCATCAAAAGAAAATAATGATTATTCATTATTGAGATATGATGATATCAATTAGGTAAATAATAACAAACATATTTTTTTAAATACTTTCTGATGAAGGCATAATTTGTAAGGAAGAACTCAATAAAATTCGTAAAAAAATAAATTTGTGTTACTACTATTTACAATAAATAAAAAAATAAATAAATCATGCAGGTTCAAGTTTAGTTTAAAACTAGCTACATGTGAACAGATTTTATCTAAATTTGACAAATATTTTTTTTTTCTTTTATATTTATTGTTTTCATTATATATTTTTGTTAATGTTCATTATTATTCTTATGTACCTAGTAATATTCAGTGTTATTATTCACTAGTATGTGTTTAGTTTGAATAATATTCTGTTTTTATTATTCAAAGTGAAAATCATTTTTTATGGGCCCCGAAATCTGCAAAATCCTAAAATCTGCACAACCTCTGGTCCCGAGCTGTGCGGATTTTTGACTCTCTACTGTACTTATTTTTCTTTTTGTTACTCCTACATAACAACCTGTTTCTCCATTATTATGTTTAAGGGGGATTTTGTAAATTCCGGCAGTTTCTATGGGGGATATATTATCTTTATCGTTCCTTATCATTTGGAAAACATTCTGATTTGGCTTAATTGGGATATTAACATTTAATTTCTTAGCGTTTTTAAGTTTAATGGATGTTCCCTGGTTATATGGAATAGAATGGGTAAATTTCTTTGGTGAATTCTGATGGCTGGGTATATAATTTAATTGTTTAATTCGTTTTTTATATAACTTTTCTACAATATTCTTTGGATAGCCGGCTTCAGTGGTTAGTGTTTTTATAAAATTTAATTGTAGGTTGTTATGTAGGAGTAACAAAAAGAAAAATAAGTACACGAATTAAAGAACACCAAAACGATTTAAAGTACGACAGAAACACCACCGCGTTATCAAAAAGCTACCGCAAAAACAAAATAAATATCCAATTCAATGACGCTAAAAAATTAGCAAACTATGAGAACTCCACTTATGCCTACTATCGCGAAACCGTAGAAATCATTAAAGAGCGCAATTTGATTAATGACCATGAATCGAGAATCGGAATAGACACACAGTGGCCTAATTACAGGTGAAGAGGAAGATCAAGAGGAGCGACCACTTGCCACTCGAGCAACGTCTGAGGAAGGTTCGGGGCCCCAAGCCGAAAGCTGCTCACGCAAAGAATGAAGCAAGATAAGGTAACTTATTAAATTTATTGAAATTATGCTTCATTTTTAACAAGCTAAAGTAATGCCTGGAAAACTTGGATAAGTCAGGGAATTTCATTCTCCTATTTGAGTGGCAACCCTGCCCTTCAGAGGAAGTAGGGGACATGATTCCAGTGCACCGATCTTGAAATTTCGTGCACTTTTTCAAAATAGAATTGACTAGTGCCTAAATGAAGGATTTTTTCTTTTTTTTTTTCCCCAATTACAATTTAACAAAGCTATATGTTAGGTAAAATGTATCGAAAATTGTACTATTTTTGCATACAATTTAAAAAAATAAATAAATCTTATTTATTTATGTTTTTTGGTTTAAATGTACTTTGTTTGAGCACTAGTCAATTCTATTTTGAAGAAGTGTGCGAAATTTCAATGAAATCGGTGCACAAGTTTTGAGAAATCCTGTCCACTGCTTTTCATGATGGATCTCCAAAACCCAGGATCTGGCGGCTGAATTTTCAAAAAATTTTATGAAGTAGTGTTTAAATGTTGCTCTTTTATATTCTCAAAATTTTGAGAAAAAAAAAATATATATATATTTATTATGCACTCCTGCTCAAAAGTTTAGAAAGATTTGCAAACAATCATTTTTTTTTTTTTTTTTTTTTTTTTTTTTTTTCAAATTAAAAATTTATCTCTCTATGAAATGTTTTCAAACATTGGGTATTTAAAGAACTGGGCTTTCCTCATTTTTTCCAGTGAAGATTGGTTTAAGACAACAATTAGGGGGCTGGTAACAAATTGAGGAAAGTTAATAATGTTTGTGATCATCCTGTATCGTTAAGAGAACGGAATGAACTGCAACTTTAGGATATGTTAATATAGACCCAGTTCAATTTGTGGATGAATTTGTGTGACAATAGCATGTTAAATAACGGAGATATAAACATTTATTTAAAAAAAAAAAAAAAAAAAATCAACATATTTTTATATATACAGAGATTTTAGCGAAAATTAGTCCTACTTTCAAATAAGTTGAAAAAACATTTTTAAAACCATATACCGCAATCAGAATACAAATATATTAAATATCTCAAGAAATATGAAAATTTTTATGAAAAACGTTTTTACTGTGCATGTGTGAAAGTTAAAACATTTTTTACTGCATAGGTTGAAAGCTAGATGTATTGGGCAACTTTTATCAAAAGTGCATTTGAATAGAATAAAAATTAAGCGAATTGTACAAAAAAGAACGTGCTAGATTTTTAGGTATTTTCCAAAAGTTGAAATTTCTTAAGGAGTTTTTCACATGCCGCATAATTAATTTGAAGATCCAATTATTTCAACCACATTCCAAATGTATTTTTTTGTGAAAAACCCCTTATAAGTTTGTAACTCTAACATATTTTTGTTTATTTACTATGATTTGTGAAATCATAAGGGGTTTTCCCCCCCCAAAAAACAACCTTTGGAAAGTGGTTGAAGTAATTGTATCTTCAAATTAATTACTCGGCATGTGAAAAACTCCTTAAAAAAATGTCAACTTTTGGAAAATATCTAAAATCTACCTCGTTCTTTTTCGTACAATTCACTTAATTTTTATTCTATTCAAATGCACTTTTGAGAAAAGTTGTCCAATACATCTAGCTTTCAGCCTATGCAATAAAAAATATTTTATCTTTCGTACATGCACAGTGAAAATGTTTTTCATGAAAAGGTTCATATTTCATGAGATATTTAAGATATTTGTATTCCGATTGCAGTATATTGTTTTAAAAGTGTTTTTCCAACTTATCTGAAAGTGGGAATAATTTTCGTTAAAAACTTTGTATATTATAAATAAAAAACATGTTGATATTTTTAGAGTATTAAAATAAATTCTTATATCTCAGTTATTTAACTTGCTATCGTCACACAAATTCATCCACAAATTGAACTGGGTCTGTATTAACATATCCTAAAGTTACAGTTCATTTCGTCCACTTAACGATACAGGGTGATCACAAACATTATTAACTTTGCTCAATTTGTTACCAGCCCCTAATTGTTGTCTTAAACCAATCTTCACTGGAAAACATGAGGAAAACCAAGTTCTTTAAATACCCAATGTTTGAAAAGATTTCATTGAGCGATCAGTTTTTAATTTGAAAAAAACTGATTGTTTGCAAATCTTTCTAAACTTTTGAGCAGGAGTGTGTGTATATATATATATATATATATATATGAGAAACTATGCTATTTTTAGTCTCTAATGTTCATGTATAGCCCCCTTAAGAAGCTGACAAAAGAGAATCGTAGGCTTGAAAACAGTTATTACCTAAAGCAACTAAAAAATAGATGAACAGTCAGAAAAAAAATTGTAGGAAAATGGAAAAGACCCTTTCTGATATATTTTTGATTGGGATTCTCACAATCCCACCCTCTAATGCTGTTAATAAAATATTTAATTTTTGTTTTCTATTTCTGATAGAGTCAAACGCCAGCTATTAAATATTACCTCCACCCCCTTATATATATATATATATATATATATATATATATATTTCTTTCTTTTAAGAAAAGGATTGTAATAAAACAAAGTGCTCTTATAAAAAGTTTTGACATACATGAACTCTTTAAATTTGTATTCTCCGCCCTGTGTATTAATATTTTTAATTTTAGCTTTGACTATATGTGTTTGCCCTATCCATCAAAAAGTATGTATTATATTAATATTATGAATTAAATTTAAATACTTATAAATAGAATTTAAAATAAAATGAACATGGCTTTTAAAATTGCATAATTTTTAGAAATAAACTGTTTGTATGACTAGCTTCATTCTTATATATATTATGTTTTCATCATTAGTATTTATATTTTGAAATATTGATGTTTATATTCTTTTATACTTTGTTATTGTCTTTTTGTATTTTTAAAATGTTTGAATATGTGACTCAAGGAATTTTCTCTAAAAACTTAGCATTTTGGTCAGTTTTATTTGTTCATTTTTTTAATTTTTTTATAATCATATGGCTTAATATTATTATTATTTACTTATTACAATTGTATTATGTTTATAGTTTTGTAAAAAATGAGTAGGTAAGCATTGATTCTTCACAGCAAAAACATCTCATTTGCAGAATTTTGAGCAATAGTTTTGTTATAAGGCTTAGAAATAAACTGTTTGTATGACTAGCTTCATTCTTATATATATTATGTTTTCATCATTAGTATTTATATTTTGAAATATTGATGTTTATATTCTTTTATACTTTGTTATTGTCTTTTTGTATTTTTAAAATGTTTGAATATGTGACTCAAGGAATTTTCTCTAAAAACTTAGCATTTTGGTCAGTTTTATTTGTTCATTTTTTTAATTTTTTTATAATCATATGGCTTAATATTATTATTATTTACTTATTACAATTGTATTATGTTTATAGTTTTGTAAAAAATGAGTAGGTAAGCATTGATTCTTCACAGCAAAAACATCTCATTTGCAGAATTTTGAGCAATAGTTTTGTTATAAGGCTTAGAAATAAACTGTTTGTATGACTAGCTTCATTCTTATATATATTATGTTTTCATCATTAGTATTTATATTTTGAAATATTGATGTTTATATTCTTTTATACTTTGTTATTGTCTTTTTGTATTTTTAAAATGTTTGAATAAGTGACTGAAGGAATTTTCTCTAAAAACTTAGCATTTTGGTCAGTTTTATTTGTTCATTTTTTTAATTTTTTTATAATCATATGGCTTAATATTATTATTATTTATTTATTACAATTGTATTATGTTTATAGTTTTGTAAAAAATGAGTAGGTAAGCATTGATTCTTCACAGCAAAAACATCTCATTTGCAGAATTTTGAGCAATAGTTTTGTTATAAGGCTTATCATTATTATTAACCCCTTGACAGCTCAATTTAAAGGTAAAAAAATGTCAATTTTTTAAATGCTTATTTTCATTGATATGTCTTTTAAACATAATAATACAGTTAGCTACCATTTCATAAAAAATAATGTAAAAAAATATTTAAATACAAATAAAAATTGCCTTTAAAATTAGCTTTCTGCATGGTGGAAAACACTACTACATAGTCTTTTTTGAAAACATTTCCACTGCCCGAGCTACACTCGGGGTGAACCAGGGTGATAAATATTTTGCTGAACTCAGTTCAAGCAAAGTTGGCAAGGGGTTTACCCTTTATATCACTGTGTTGCATTTCTACAACATACCAAAAAGTCAAAGTTAATTCTACAGCAAGCGTTGAAATCTGATTTCATTGACTGTTGCTGTCATACAGAGTGTCCTAAAAGTTCCAGTATTGACGCTGATGTATTTTTTATTTACAAAACAACAGACCTTAAAACGATTATTTTTATGCTAATGATAACAGGGTTTCCACGGTCCTTGAAAGTCCTTAAGAAGTACTTGAATTTTGTGCAAAGTCCTTGAAAATCCTTGAATTTTCCACTCCAATAGACGGGCTTAGTGCAAATTATGTCAAGGCTAAGCTATCTCCATCTCCACATTCGCACGCCATTGTCTAATGTAATGATTTTGTCAAAAAATTCTTATTTCATTGTCTTGCTTTTGCATATGGTTTCAACTTTTTTTTTTGCCAGTCTCATACTTGTTTGATGGACTGGTCATTAATTTTGAGTAGAAAGTGACTAGACCAGGACTGAAACCTAAAAACTTTAGAATAATAATAACGATTCCAAATCTTGAACTAATCGTTTTTTGACTCTTGTAAGAGTTAATTTGGTCAATCCATCAAAAATGTATTGTGAAAACAGACAAAGTTATTCTAATTATAAAAAAAATATTACTAATGAAAGTAATTACTAAAGTTTTGCATATAGGCCTAGCGTTCTGCGATTTTCCCCTAGTCCTTGAAAATTTTCAAATAGGCCTTGAAAAGTACTTGAAAAGTCCTTGAATTTTTTTTCTTTTTTAAGAGTGGGAACCCTGGATAAAAGGCACATTTAAAATAACGGAGGAAAAAATACAGAACTTACATTTATAATAAATGTTCAAAATGTCCACCCTTTTCTAGGAGGCAAAGCTGAACTCGTTTGCGCATGTGTTTAGAAACGCGTTTTAACATGCTGGAATTGATTTCTTGTAGAGAAACCTGTACACACCTGCACAGAACCTGTGTTACGAAATTGTCGAACGAGCTGATATAGCATATTTTTACTCGGTATTTTTACTGGATATTTATATCGCCAAACATCTTTGCATCTTTCATACGATTTACATTCAAAATAAGCTTCATACAGTGTAATTCTCTGACCGCGTGATAAACTCATTTCACTATGAAGAACAAAATAACTTAAAACTTTATTCTCACATAACTTGAGGGAGAAAAGAAACAAACGATAAAAATTAAAGAATTGATGCAATAATAAGCAGACGATAAAATTAATATTTAAAAAAAATCATGGACACAATGAGTTCTTTAAGTTGGAGTACTGGAACTTTTAGGACACACTGTACAATATTAGAGTTAACACAAAACGTTTATAAAATTATATCCAACAGATAGCGATATTTTGTGATGTTTTCACACCAAAGTTTGCAAAAACAAACATTTGACATAATTTAAGAATTTTTATGCAGCAGTTTTTATAACATTTCTCTCCTTGTTTTAATAAGGTTTTAAACTTTTGTTTCTTTTCTGTCGGCAGATAGCAGCACTATTCCAAAATTTAACAAATAATGCTTCAAACAAAGCTAAATGCATAAGTCACTTGAAGTTTCTTAGTGTGCTTGAGTGCAAATTGCTGGTTTGGTGATGCACTAATGTCTAGTTTTTTTCATTTAATGAAGAGCTTGACTATTATTTTCACCTGAAACAACTTTTACGAGTTTTTGTAGTCAATACTGTTTACTTACAAAGTGTTTTATTTATTAAATTAAATATTATTTGAATTTAATAAGGTTAACTTATAGATGTTTCAAACCAAAAATTTCTCAAAAAGGAACAGTGCTTTTTTTTTTTTTTTTTTTTTTTTTTTTAATATTTATGATCAGCTATGTGTCTAAAAGCCATTTTTAAAATTAGTTTAGTAATTTTTAAAATTAATTAATAGTGAATTAATAGTGGGTTAATTTGTGAAGTGAAAAAAAAAAAAAAATCAGATGTAATTTTTCTAAACGTAAACAGTTTTCGCAGATGAAATTTGTGAGAAATAAAACATCTTATGGATCAGCTTTCGTTATAACAAAATTAAGGGATTTTTTAAATTTCCATCGAAACTGAAAACTTGAATATTTAAAAAAAAATTATGTCATTTTGCATGATGTTTCAGACATCCAGCAAACACTTTTTTGTCAATAAATGTTTCATTTTTTATGTAAACTTTTTATTTTATGTAAATTATTTCAAGGCATTATATCAGGCTATTTATTATTTCTTTATAAATTATTTCAAGGTATATATTTTTTTGTATTTATTTTATAAAACGAGTAAAGTATTTCGAGGGGGCCCTCTCGAAAGGACGTCGGCAAATAAGAGAAGCAAAGTAAGGTCATTTTTATTCCTCATAGCAAAAAATGCGAGATGCGAGACATACGTTGCAGATTATTTTAAAAACAGCACCATGCAGAAATTTCAAGTCTCCCAATTTTTGGAGGGAAAGATTGCGATTTCCAATCTTTCTCCATCCACAGCATAAATGTCACTATTAATTTCAAACTTACTTTATTAAACTCGTGAACCTATAAAGTTATAGAATTGTTCAAAATCTCTCACTCATGTAATTTTTGTAACCTTCCCTAACCTCACTAACAACCAGCGATCAAATAAATGCCTTGCAGAATTCTCTTACGATTTCCAATCTTTCTCCATTTGCAACATAAATGTCAATGTTCCTTTTAAACTTATTTAATTAAATTCTAGAATTTGTAAGGAAGTAAAATTGTTGAATATTTCACACATATTTGTTATTCTATCTTATGTTATTCTATGGGGAAAATTGTTACCAAGATTACTCACCACCTAATGTACTTTTTTGAATTCCTTTTTATCATACAGAAAATTTATGTCTGTTAAATTAGTACACATTTTTCGAAATTTAATCTTTTTTTTTTTTTTTAATTTTTTTTGAGTTTAAAAATGCAAAAAAAATAAAAATTAATTAACCCTTTCAGGGGCGGTGGCTAGAGGGTCTATCCACCTACTTTAGAAATTTTTCTCTAGGTGTGCAGTGGCTACTTTTTCTATCCACTTTTATGAAAAGTTAATGTGTACTTCTAAAATTGAAATAGAGATGGCAGAACTACAGTAACTTTAAGCAGGATGTGCCTGTGACTTTTTTTAAATGGACAAGTTGCGGGAAAAATTTTTGAAGTTTCTTTTATATATTTTTATGAAAAATAATTTTTTATTCAAAAGTATTTGGTAGTGTAAATATACTGTAATGCACATTTTAAACACAACAGATTTACATATTATCTTAGATCATTAATTTTAGTTTGATTTTTAGGAGCATCTTTTAGGTGGATAGACCCTCTAGCCACCGTGCACATACGTCAGGGGAGATACCATAAGACAGGCTCTGCTGGGAAAAAGAATCTCAATTTCTTTTCCTTTGAGATAAACAAAGAGGGTCTTTTGGGGTTAGTGAACTGTGATAAATATAAAAAGTAAGGGATAGCAGAATGTAAATACAGATGGGTCATTCCATGTCAAATCATACAGAATTTTTAAGAAATGACACCCACCGACTCCGATTTGGATGAAATTTTTTTACAGTTATAGAACTTTTCATGCTGATTCTAGAAATGTCAATTATTTTGGGATCAGTGAAGTAGTTTTCAAGTTATCAGCATTTAAATGCATGCCAAAATGGCTGCCTGACGGCCATGTTGAATGTTGCTTATAAAAATATAAATGCTTGTATCTCCTCTCATTTTTAACATAGAATCTTCAAAATTTTTTTGGTTTATTTAGAATATAACAAGCTTTTATTTATCAAAGTTTTGTTTTCTTAAATCTTTACAATTATTTAAAAAAGTGACTTTTTGTTGTTTTTCTTCATATGTAATTTGAGTAACTTTAGCAGACAATTTCTTCCATTGCCCCTTCTTCAATTTTCACCAATTTTTGTATACAGGCAGCCCAAACTATGTTTTTATGACTGATAAAAAAATTTTGATGGGCAGTTAACAGGATTTTCATTTAAACAATTTTAACTTAACCTACTCAACATTACCCCTTCCACAAAAAGATAGTTTCCTATTTCATTCTGATTTTAATATAAATCCCATGCTTTACTATGAGAATTTCTTGTTTTACAACACAATTTAATTACACAGCTTATTAAATACTTGAAAACTAAGAAAATAAAACTTAACTAGATTTTTTTCTCTGCACTTCCTTTTTTTTCCATAATATTCTGTATGCAAAACCATATTTAATTATACATCATTAAACATCAAATTAACTATGATAAAATTGAAGTATGTAAAATAAAAGTATAATAGTATAAAAATTGAATGCATTATAATACAGTTAGTTTTCACTATTAATAAGAAAAATTGTTTTAACAAATAATGTTTCATACATAAACCAAAACACGATCTCTATCAATGGAAATTAAAAATAACATAAGTATAATAAAGAATATAACTTACAGTCCGAAAAATGCAAATAACTATATGTTATTAAGTTAAAGTCTTCCCTGTTTAATATTATATTTTGTCCTTTTTGAATTCACTAAAGCAGTGGATTCATCACTGAGTTTATATGGTTATTTGCATTTTTCTGACTGCAAGTTATATTCTATATTATACTTATGTTATTTTTAATTTCAATTGATAGATATCGTGTTTTGGTTTATGTATGAAATATTATTTGTTAAAACAATTTTTCTTATTAATAATATGTATTAATAATTCCTTATTAATAATGTCTATGTAATTCTAACTGTATTATAATGCATTCAGTTTTTATACTATTATACTTTTATTTTACATACTTCAATTTTATGCAAAAAAAAAAAAAAAAAAAAAAGAAAGTGCAGAGAAAAAAAATCTAGTTAAGTTTTGTTTTCTTAGTTTTCAAGTATTTAATAAGCTATGTAATTAAATTCTATTGTAAAACAAGAAATTCTCTGAGCAAAGCATGGGATTTATATTAAAACCAGAATGAAATAGGAAACCATCTTTCTATGGAAGGGGTAATGTCGGGGAGGTTAAGTTAAAATTGTTTAAACAAAAATCCTGTTAACTGCCCATCAAACATTTTTTATCAGTCATAAAAACATAGTTTGGGCTGCCTGTATACAAAAATTGGTGAAAATTGAAGAAGGGGCAATGGAAGAAATTGTCTGCTAAAGTTACTCAAATTACGTATGAAGAAAAATAACAAAAAGTTACTATTATAAATAATTGTAAAGATTTAAGAAAACAAAACTTTGGTAAATAAAAGCTTGTTATATTCTAAATAAACCAAAAAAAATTTGAAGGTTCTATGTTAAAAATAAGAAGAGTTACAAGCATTTATATATTTACATGTACCATTCAAAATGGCGGCAAATCGGCCAATTTTCCATGTACATCAATGCTGATAGCTTGAAAACTACTTCACTGATCTCAAAATAATTGACATTCCTAGAACCAGTATGAAATATTTGATAACTGTACCAAATTTCATCCAAATCTGTGTTGGTGGGTGTCATGGCCTGGATGATGTGACATGGAATAACCCAGATGTAAACAAGCGTGGGAGGGTTCTTACAAAAAAGCTATTCAGTATTTCTGTTTACAGTATAGAGAGAGGCTGCTTTTTTCTATTGCTCTTATATCGTGATTTTTAAAAATAATTTTTTATTTCCATAGCTTTTAAATTTAGTTAATTTCTCTAAATAATCTTAAATTAAATTTATATATCTTAATTTTTATCACAATAATGCCTAGAAAAAGCTTATCTTTGGATGAAGCTATTGCTCTGTTTGAAGAGCTACCCTCAGATGATGATTCTGCAGTATCTGGATCAGGAAAAAGTGATAATGAGGAATATGTTCCAGATTTACCTGAAGAAGAAATTGTTTCAAGTTTGGAAGATGAACAAACCAGTGAAATAGAAGGTCCTTCTAGCTCAAGAGGGCGAGTAAATTGGAGCAAAAATTTTCAAGTTCGCCAATCTGTTCCAGAATTTATGGAAGAAAGTGGTCCTGCACCCGAGGTCCTTGATATTGATAATCCAACACCACTTGGAATATTTTTTATGTTTATGGCAATGAAATTTTGGGAAGATTTAGTTTTTCAAACAAACTTTTATGCTACCCAGTTAGGAAAATCTATTACTCCAATAGATATAGAAGAAGTTTTAAGATTTACTGCTATACATCTTCTTATGGGAATAAAACGCTTGCCCAGCTATAGATATAACTGAATAACTATAATTTTTATTCCTTAAATAGTGAATAAGTTTTTCTTATTACTAATGCATAAAGGTTTCTAAACAAATTTTAAACAGCCCATATATGTGTGTGTATATATATATAATAAATCATTAAAAAAGGATAAAGAAGCATTACAATTTAAGTAATAATTAATTATTGTTACATTGTATTATTATAATTACATTTTTAAGGCATAGTTTCAATTTTTATTCCTTAAATATATAAATATTTATTTCCATATGAAAATTAAGATACATGACGTATGTGCACAGTGGCTAGAACGTCTAGCCACCACCCACAAAAAAATCCCCACATGCTGAATTTTTTTCATCATCAAATATGACTTGTAGGGGATGTTTACTTTATGATATATATATATTTAAAAGGAAATTCAATCATTTTTACGTAGTGCCCCTGAAAGGGTTAATAAGTAAGTGCATTTTTACGCTCTAAAATGTATTATTAAAAATTTCAGAAAACATGGATGTGAATAATTTTCTGAATGTAAAAGTGTTTTTTTTTTTTTTTTTTTTTTTTTTTTTAAGCATTAGGTGATGAGCCCAGTGGCAGATTTTTCTGTAACTGTCTGCAGCAATATAGAATTTATCTACGATCCAAGTGTGCCAGGTCAAGTCTGGTATCACAAGAAGTTTTAAAAATTCATAAATTATTTAAAATGTTTATCTACAAAGAAAATAATTTAATTTAATAATTTTCCAAAACTTGTTTTATTTATCTATTTTTTAAATTTATTCTGAAGTTGTAAAATGCAAAATTTCACCATGAGACAAAGAAATACTATATGAATTTATGGTGACTTATGAGTATCTTTTTTTATGTTATATTATTTTGATTAAAACAAAGAATAATAATAATTAAAAAAAAAAAAATGTAAAATACAAATTGTCATTTTTTGAAATAATAATAAAGTTCATTTCTGTATTGTCCTTATTAAAATATATGTACTGCATGTTTCTCTGTATCTGTTGTTTGAGTTCGATGATTTTTGTCCGTTTCAGTATGGTATGTATACTAGTGATTTCAGAGGAATGATTGATTCCCTGAAATTTCACCTTTATATTTTTATTTTACTTATTCTAAAATGTCATTTTTAATTAAAACGGGTTTATCTATTGATGTTCTATTGTGTATATTGTATATTTTTAATTCTCATAGTGTTTTAATCCAGGTAAATTCATTTTAATTCTTATTTCTATTGTGAAAGTTTGTTACTTGATGTTTAAGTGACAAGATCTGATTTATGTTTCATTTTATTTTCTGAAGTTGTATCAAATTTTGTTTTTTCATTGGAAATAAAAGTGCTATTTTTAAAAATTTTGTTCAGTTTTTTTCTTTTATATACTCAGCTGTCCAAAATCAGAATTATTTTTGTTCTCGAGGATGTTTTATTTATTTTGAGTTAGTGCTAATGATCTAATCTTATATCAATTTTTTTTTTTCATTGGAAATAAAAGTGCTATTTTAAAAATTTTTGTTCAGTTTTTTCCTTTTATATACTCAGCTGTCCAGAATCTGAATTATTTTTGTTCTCGAGGATATTTTATTTATTTTGAGTTAGTTCTAATGATCTAAACTTATATCAATTTTTTTTTTTTTTGCATTGGAAATAAAAGTGCTATTTTAAAAATTTTTGTTCAGTTTTTTCCTTTTATATATTCAGCTGTCCAGAATCTGAATTATTTTTGTTCTCGAGGATATTTTATTTATTTTGAGTTAGTTCTAATGATCTAAACTTATATCAATTTTTTTTTTTTTTTTGCATTGGAAATAAAAGTGCTATTTAAAAAATTTTTTTTTCAGTTTTTCCCTTTTATACTCAGCTGTTCAGAATCTGAATTATTTTTGTTCTCGAGGATATTTTATTTATTTTGAGTTAGTGCTAATGATCTAATCTTATATCAATTTTTTTTTTTGTTTGCATTGGAAATAAAAGTGCTATTTTAAAAATTTTTGTTCAGTTTTTTCCTTTTATATACTCAGCTGTCCAGAATCTGAATTATTTTTGTTCTCAAGGATATTTTATTTATTTTGAGTTAGTTCTAATGATCTAATCTTATATCAAGTTTTGTTTTTGCATTGTAAATAAAAATGCTATTTTAAAAATTTTTGTTCAGTTTTTTCCTTTTATATAACTTAGCTGTCCAGAATCTGAATTATTTTTGTTCTCGAGGATATTTTATTTATTTTGAGTTAGTGCTAATGATCTAATCTTATATCAATTTTTTTTTTTTTTTTTTTTTTTTGCATTGGAAATAAAAGTGCTATTTTAAAAATTTTTGTTCAGTTTTTTCCTTTTATATACTCAGCTGTCCAGAATCTGAATTATTTTTGTTCCCGAGGATATTTTATTTATCTTGAGTTAGTGCTAATGATCTAATCTTAAATCTAATTTGTTTTTTAATAACTACAATGCAAGAATGAGCCTACCTTTTCAAGTGATTGAAGATAAATTAACTTTCAATATTGGGTAACATACCAGGGGTCTATCTACATCACTCAGAGTTTAAACGGGCATTATTTTCTTTAGCACTTTGCTAAGAGATATCATATTTTGCTAAAATATGTTGGTAAGAATTCCACTGAAAAGGGAAAAAAATCTGATAATTTAATTGTATAACTCTATATAATAAGCTTTATTTACCTTTTCTTTTTTTTCAAATATTCACAAGCAAAAATTACAAAACCACTGAAAATATTGGGAATATCATTATCTTTATTAATTTAACTAGCAGGCTTTGCCTGCTTCGCTGAACACAATACTGAAATGAGTTGTCAAAATCCGGTATCATTATTAATTAACCTGAGATAAAGTTCCTGCTGTGATCAGTAGAGATTTTTCTCGCTTACAACGTGAGGAGTCCATGTTCCCACTGCCTTTGGCAGCAAGTTACCCGCTTCTTATTCCCCCTTCCCCCGTGGCTAAATTTGAAGTTTTGCGATATCTCGAGAAAGTACATAATGCGTACACCTAATCAACATCCACACACCAAAGTTCGCCAATCTAAGATAATTTAAGGCGAATTCAAGCAGTAAAACGTGTTTTTACACATGTTTATAGCCCTCTCGACACCAAGGGGTAAGGGGAGGGATTACGTAAAATCCCGTTACAATAAGGGTCGGATATATATAAACAATTTACGCATCAAATTTCGTTACCGCAGATCCCGTAGATTTCTCACGACAAATTTAGCGCTAAAAGGTGCGTCTCGAGTTTGACCCCTCATAACACCTTCGCCCCCTCCAAAAAAAAAGTGTTTTTGGAAATATCCTATTGAAGTCGCATAGCCTTTTTTCAACATATTTGTTCCATTTTTGGTAGAGGTCCACTTAAAAATCAGGAATTTTCAATATTCCCCCCCCCCCCTTCCCTAAAAAATCGAAAATTTCTAGGTGCAGATATTGTATTATTTGTACTCATGTCTAGTCTCCCCATGTGCAATTTCTTTACTGTGAAGTAATTAGGAGCCGAGTTATGCTTACAAACGTGTTTTTGTTTTTGCCTCCCCCAGGGGGGAAAGGGGAGTAATTTCTGAAAAGTTGATAGATATAATTTTATGTTGAGTAAAGACCTAAATTCCTGCCAAGCGCTGTTGAATTCCGTTCAGCCGTTCTCAAGTGATGCCCGGACAAACGTGTTTTTGTCTTTTGCCCCCCAGGGGGCAGACAGGGGGAATTTCTGAAAAGTTGATAGATATAATTTTAAGTTGGGTGAAGACCTAAATTCCTGCCAAGCGCCGTTGAATTCTGTCCAGTTGTTCTCAAGTGATGCCCGGACAAAAAAAGCAACATACAGACACGATGACACACACACACACAGGCAAAATTTTCTGAAGTCATTTTCGGCTTTCATAGGGTGTGAAACGTGAAGATATCGCAAAATTTTTTGATTCCGACAAATTTACAGGCAAAAGTCTGATTTTATTAATATAGATATAGGGGAGAGTGGGGTTGAATGGGACGCAGGATGAATGGGACAATAGCTCGATTTTTTTGTTTTTCAAGCACCAGAAACTTGAGATTTTTTCTGATATATGGCAGTACTGAGGTCATTCATCAAGTGTAGTTTCAGAATTGTGCTATCCATAGAAGGGCAGAAAAAAATTAAAGTCTGTTTTTCAGCTGCCAAAGTAAGTTTTTACTGATTCAATTAAGTAGTAGTTAAGACATTAACTATTTGCTTAAAGTTAATATAACTGTTATATGGTGAAAATGCATAATCTTTTATTGTGATTTTGATATTCAAGAAGAATATTGACAATTGTTCCTTAAATGTACTTTCTGTTTTATATGATCATGTGGTGGTGGGGATGAATGGGACATTCCTCACTATGTGCTAATTTAAAATTATACACAAGAATTATATTAAAACAAATCATAAATAGATTTTCAACATTTTTATAACCTGTAGTTCAGTAGTTATAACATGGAATTATAAAAGTAGCATAGATTTAGAGAAAAATAGATTGAAATTAAATATTCTGATTTTTGTTTATAATAATTATGATTAAAAAAATATAAGTTAGAATGTTCAATGCAACTTAAATCAATATATAAAAAAATTTAATAAATAAAGTAATAATAATTTGATTAAAATCACAATTTCAATCAAGCTAATTAAATAAATCCCTGTAATTATTAATGGAATACCGAATAGAATGATGATTTTTCTGTATCAGTTGGAAACAAAAATTTATTTGGATAATTTGTACTCTATTATAATGATTTATCTCTTTCTAGTGTCTTATTTATTTATTTTTAGATTGGATCCTATTAGATTAAATTACCAAAGGCGCTAGGAACTGTGTGAACCAAAGGATTTTTGCTTTTTGATGTTAATTTGAGTCAATACATCACTGTATGTTAATTACAGTAAATTCATAGTGTGTAATAAAATCGCATACACCAATTTAACTTTAAAAATTTATTTACTTTCCATTTTGTTTTCTTTGTTAACTCCAGTCCTGTCCCATTCATCCCCATAGGTGGGGATGAATGGGACAATGCACAAGCATGTAATATATATATATATTATATATTATTAATTAAAAATGATAAGTTTTTATTAAAGTTAGTATGTTTATATGTAACTGATTACTGAAGGGTACTTATGAGCAATGTTACAAAATTCTGAATTACATATGGTGAACGTTATCAGTAAAAACATTGAAAAATGTCCCATTCATCATCCCTACTCTCCCCTATTTGGATTTTTTCAATTTTTAATGGTTGAGTTTAAATGAAAAAATATTTTAAAGTATGTCAGAAATTAAGAATTTGCTTCATAGAAGCATTCTCAACACTAATATTGCACAATAATGTATCCCTGCCGAATGCTCCCCTTTTAGATTGTGTTTTCATTTTGCTCATATAACAATGCTCGGCATGAAAACTGCCTCTGACACCATTTCTGCATAATCTTATGTAAAATGACCTCCTGAATCCGAATAGGACGCCCATTTTGCCCTATCACCCACCGTTTTTTAGAATGGCCCCCTATTTTTATCATTTTTCAGTGATTTTAGTCCTATAAATTTGATTTTTAGGAGGGGAGAGGATTATTTTAACCGTTAAGGATCTTCTGAGGTGCTACAGAGTTGGAAAACTCTAAAACATGAACATCTGCGACAAGGGATTTTTTTTTTTTTTTTTTTTTTTTTTTTTTTTTTGGGGGGGGGGGGGTACTGAAATTATGCATTACATATCTTATATATTTTTAATCCGTTATTAATGTTATTTTTTAAACTATATATTTTTTTGTTTTTAGTTGTTAAATTAATTATTTTTCATTCTACAAATCTAATTCATGGTCATAAAATTATTGAACAGGGAAAGAAATTGAGGGAGGGGGGTTGTGTATTTAGAAAACAGTGTGTGACTGGGCAAAATGGGAGTCATATTCGGATTCAGGAGGTTATTTTACATAAGAATCAGAAAGAATAGTATCAGATCTCGAATTTTTTTTTTTTCTTTTTTTTTTTTGAGAGCACTGAAACATAACTCATTTTCTACTGTTGAAATTGAAACACAGTTTCACAGACTTATGTTTCTTAAATCACAAATACGGATGTTTCACTAAAATTATAAGTGAACAAAAGGAATAAAAAACATAATTGGGGTAATTTAAGAAAATGAAATCAACTCTATCAAATTTATTAATTAAATTAACTTTCAAAGAAACATGTGCTTTTTAGCTAAAATGCTGGAGGAACTTTTTTGCCTGATTAAACCCTGATATCAGTGGAATACTGAGCATAACTTGCACCCGGGGCACATTACATTTTTGGCACCCCTCTTCCCTGAAAATCATATAGTAAATAAACAATGAAATTAAGATCCCTGGGACATGATAGACTCCCCCCTCCCCCCCCCACACACACACATTTCCTGATCTATGCAAAAATGAAACTGATCTTTAAATCAGGTGTTTGAAAAAGTTAAAAAAAAAAAAAAAAATCAAGTATTTTAGAAAACAACCAAATAAAGGCATATTTCAGCAGTCATTCACCAAAAAATTTTAAATTCAACAATTAGTAGTTGAATAATTGTTTATTTCAGTAAATAGCAGTAAAATAATGAACAATTAGCAGCAATTAAACCTAATTTTTGGACTATGAAATAATCAGATTATTTTATTTGTAATGAGATAATTGCGTATTTTGGCAATGTGTGTAAAAAGATTAGTTTGTATCATTCGCTGGCATTAAAATGATCATTTTTAACTTATACAGAAAGCCCAGATAAACATGTAAAGTATTTACTGGTACCACCTATTCATAAAAAAATTACCAACTCTAGTAGTTCTATACTGAATCATGCTGATGAGCAATTTATTTACCAGAAGATGGGATTGCTATTTGTATATAAGATTGAACATAATTAAAAATAAATAAAATAAAAATTGCATCTTTGTAAAGTGTTGTAGACTGTCTACCTTACACAGGTAAACCAAACCATTGCATGACAGCATACTAGATAGTGGGATCTATGATTTGGAGTTAATGACAGGTATATACTTGCCAACTTTTCCGGTTTTTCCGGAAGACTTCCGCAGGGGTGAAACTTTTCAGGGGCTATCCCTGAATTCAGGGTCTTTGAATTTCATGTTAAATTACTTTGTTTTTACAGAATTTTCTCCTTTTTGAATGTTTAATTTGCCTTGTAATGTATTACAAAGTCTGTAAATGTTACTTAATATAGGTAACCATATGATATATCATTAATAAATGTCCCCTATCTGCATGTAAGGAACAGTGTTCAGGGTTTTTGCAAGCTAGGTAGTTTCACCCCTGCTTCCGGTTTTTTAACGTATTTTCCGGTCTTCCGGATAGATGATGAAATCTTCCGTTTTTAAAAAAGTCGCAGATATCGTTCGTTTTAAAAAGAAACCCAAAATGTTCTACGAAAACTCCTGATTCCCAATCTTTCTCCATCCATAACATAAATGTCGATATTCATTTAAAACTTGCTTTATGAGATTCTAGAACATGTAAAGAGATAGAATTGTTAAATATTTCTTACTGATGTAATTATTTTTTGCCCCTTTATTTATCTCCAACTAGTGATCAGCAATCAAATGTTCTGCAGAAGCCTTTTGTTTCCTAATTTTTATACATCTGCAACATGAATGATAATATTAATTTTAAACTTCTTTCATTAGATTCTAGAAGTAGAGTTGAAAGAGTTTAATATTTCTTACTCTGTAATTTTTGTATCCCCCCCCCCTCCTTCCCCGGATTGTGATTAATGATCAATTCTAGAAACAATAAGGCAATGGATGTGTTCAATATTTCTCACGTATGTAATTATTTTTAGATCGTTATTGCTGAATTTAATGAATCTGTTTATTTTTCCCCAATTAAATATTTGTATGTCATATTTATACCAAATGTGTAAACATGGGGAAAAAAATGAATAATATTTTCAGGTAGGGAAGTTTTTCCCAAATCAATTTAAGAAAATTAATTCTCAGTTGGTTTTATGCATGTTTGAAACTGATAATTAGCTACTGCTACTTTTTTTTTATATGTATGATTAATGTACATACACAAAAATCATATTCTATATTTGTTTAAAAAACTAGTTATACTTTAACTTAACCAAGTTTTTTTTGTCTATTGTTAAATAAATTTCTTACAGATTCTGTTTTGTAGATATTTATATGTTGAAGAGGAATAACTTCATTTAAAACTTTTATATGTTTTGTATAATCAATGTATAGTAAAACGTTTTTTATAGATTGCTTTAAAATATTAAAATTCTAAAACTGTATTGCTCAATACGTCAAAGAAAAAAAAAAAAAAAAAAAAAAAAAAACTTCCCATTTTTTATGAAATCTGGTTTTTCAACAAAAATCCCCCCCCCCCCCCTTTTTTTAAATTAAAATTGGTTGGCAAGTCTGCAGGTATGAGATTTTTCTTCTGTTAGATTTCCACTTAAAAAAAAAAAAAAATCAGTTTTTCCTTTCCTCCAAATTAAGATTAGTGATCAAAAGTTACACCACAGTGTTATGATTTCCAATTCTTCTACATCCACAATATAAATGTCAATATTCATGTTAAACTTGTTTTATTAAAACCTTAAAGCAACATGCTCAATATTTCTCATATATGTTATTATTATTATTATTATTATTTAAAAGGTAGTTATAACATACATAGATAATTATAACATAAGTAATATACGCTAAATAGCTCTGAACTAATCGATTCTGTTTGTTTTTCTCTTTAAGATACTGCATAGTGCAATAAAAACTATCATAGTATCAAGTTTCCTTTTACTAAATTAAATATAACTATAGGGTACACTTAAAAATTTCAACAGAAACTCTGTAATGTTTGTAATATCTTAACTCTTACGTAAAATTACAGAGATAAATAAACGGACATGTTAAAAAACTTATTTTATACATTCACTTTAATAACTGATATTAATTTAATTAATTATTGGTGAGAATATATTTCGGACTTTAAATGCTTTTTCTAAAGTAGAAACAGTCATTTTTAATTTTAATTAAAAAATTAAATAATAAAATTAGGTAAAAATACAGAATAAAGATCGAGAATCTCGCTTATTATTCACTTTTAACTAAGAGTTACTGTAAATTTACCGAGAAACTGGATAAATATTTGCATTAAATTTACAGAAATTTTTAACAGTGTAGAATCATGCGTCTGCAGATTGAATTAGCCAGAAGTTAAGTTAAATATTTTAATATATAATCTAACATGCCAGAAAAGTAAAAAAAAAAAAAAAAAAAAAAAAAAATTGAACATAAATAACAATAATCAGGGATGAGATTTTTTAGCTTTTCAGCTGATTTAAGCTTTTTTGTACATTTAGCTTTTCAGCTATTTAAAAATTTTTTTAGCTTTTTTAATGTTTCTGTTGTGCATTTGTTCGTTTTTTATACATTGAAGATTAAAATAAATATTTATTTCTCTAATATAGTAGATTTTGTTATCATGGTATTTGATTTCAACGTCTTGCCTTTGCATACAGTTTCAGCTTTTTTGTATTTTTGCTAATCTCATCCTTGAATAATAAAGAAAAAAATATCACAAACTTAGAAAAATAAACTATGTTAGAGTAAAAGAAAATTATCTAATATTTTACAGGGTTTTCAACAGTCACTTTTTATTCCTTGGTCACTTAAAAGTCATTTTTTTTTTTTTTTTTTTTTTTTTTTTCAAAATGGTCACCTTTTTCACTTAAATTACATCGTATATTTCTTATTTGCCAAGTCCAAACATAACTAGCATTTTTTTTTTTTTTAACCTTACATGTTACATAAAGAAGAAAGATGATAAAACATATTCAAGAAAAAAATGCCTAAAACGAAATTTTAATAATAAATTTTGTGAAGGGAAAGTCAAAGCTCAGTGGCATATTGAATCGAAAATCTTTTGACTTTCCATATAATTTGATGAAATAAAGTATAAGGAAAATTTGATTAATTTTTTTTTTCTCTTTGTCATTAATATTCTCTCTTCTATGCATATTTCAAAATACTGAAGAATATTGATTAGTTATTTAAAATTGCTGTTTATATAAAATAACTTGGATTATTCACTGTACGTTACAAATAGGGAAAAAGTAATTTCTAAATTATCGTAATTTCGTGTATATAACCCGCGGGTAATCTATGAAAAAACCCTGACTTTGTATGTCCTGTGGGCTATCATCCGGTGCGGGGTATCTATCGCGAACAAGGAGAAAATCAACACCAGTCACATTTTTGTTTCGGAAATCTGGATAATAAATGTATAATGACGGTGAAATTGAGGACAGTAAAAAGGAATTTGATGAGGAGTATAATAAGGATGATGAAGACGAGCTGTCCCAAACAATATTGTTGCGTTTTAATTCTGATATGATACCGAAGGATTTCGATGGATTTGAATGAATTTAGTAAATAAATTTATTATTAATCTATAATTTTCCTTATGAGTTGAATAAAGGTGTTAATCATTAGAAGTTACTCCATTTTTTAGTAATTTATATACAGACTAAGAATAATACTAAGTTATGATTATTTGCTTTATCATTATAGGTAAGTAAATGTATTTGTTTATTATTCATATTTATTTGTATATTTGCTTATTATTTGTGTCTTTTTCTACTTATTGTTAAAATAATAGCAATTAGTATTGAAATTATAAACGACGATTGCCGACCATGTGATTTTAGAAGTGCGGGGTGCCTGTCGGTTATAATTATTTTTAAATAAATTTTTTATGCTGCGGGTTACTTCCGCCGCGGGTTATATACGCGAAATTACGGTAAATGTTTCTTCTTTTCCTACCTAATGTATTTTTAAACTATTCCAATGTGCAGGTGTGAAACTTTTCAGGGGCTAATCCTGAATTCAAGGTTTTTGAAAATTTTACTGTCTGAATTCCATGTTAAATTATTTTGTTTTTATAGAAATTTCTCATTTTGAATGTTTAATTTGCCTTATAACGTAAGTCTCCTGTATCTGCATGCATGTAACATTTTTCAGGGTTTTTGAATGTTAGGTAGTGACACCCCTGAATGTGTTTATTGTATGAAATTATTTTATTTATTTTTTCTTTTTTAAATCGGATAATGTTAAATTTGGATTAACGGCCCTCTTCACTTACCATCGCTGGAAGCCCGAGCCAATGTTATTCTATGGAAAATTTTCTTTACTTATAATTCATTAACTAATGCATAATTTTAAATTCTGTTATCATATTTAGAAAATTTCCAACTATTAAACTGACGCACTTAAAAAAAAAAAAAAAAAAAAAAATGTATTTTTTTAATATTTTATTTTTAAATTGCAAGATGGAAAATTTCACATATTGAAAATTTGTATTATACAGCTTCAAAATAAATTATTAAAAATTTAAAAAAACACGTTTTTAAAAACTGATACGTCAATTTAACAGCTAGGAATCTTCTGAATGTGAAAACAGAATTTAAAAATATGTTTTAGTTAATCAGTTATTAGTAAAGAAAATTTCCCATAGAATAACATTAGCTTCAGCTTCCGGCGACGGTGAGTGAAACGGGCGCTTAATTCGTTTTTTTTTTTTTTTTTGATAAGGTAAACGAATAAACTGAATAGACGAAATGATCTCAAATCTTTATACGGCCCCCACATGCAAATTTTTTCAATTAAATTGAATTTATTTTCCATCCAACTGTTTGTGTGAGCATGTGACAAAATTTTGTGGCAATTATATCTCAGGAACTACTGTACAGAATTTCATACAGATTGGTATATACTTGCACCTTGACTTACATTAGGGCCTATCAGGTTTCACTTTTTTTCTATGGTATTCAGAATTTTTATGTTCTTTTGTTCATTCCTTTAAAAGTTACCCTATGCCCTGCCCAAAGAAAGAAAAGCTGTGAAATTTTATTTTTTTTCCCCCAATGTTTTCTTCTTTTTACGAATTGTACATCTGGATCTGCCATCCTCATAATGATAGAGGGGTGTCACCTTCATGGTCATCCTATTCTTGTTGAGTCGTCCCTAGAAATCCTTTAGTAAACCAGGATTTCTAGTCCTCCCCCATCCCTCTTTAACTACACGCCTGTAATTCCGAGAAACAGAGCCCTGTATTGACCTGGGACCACGTGCAAATAACTATGGAGGATGATGTTACCTGTGGTGGAATTTTCTAGACCGGTATTCTATTATTTTTTCAAGTGACTGGAGCCGGAGGGAGAGAGACTTTCGCCTTCGAACTTGGGATAATATTTAATTTTCTCCATAAGTTTTGTTTTGTAAAATATTTTTTTTAGATTAATAATAAACAAGGAACATATTTTTCCCGGAAAAAATTGCACTTTTGCAAATCGCAAAATAATAAATATCAAATAATGAATTCAAAGAATTACTTTTAAATTACTTTTTTAGAAATTTCAATTGATTTGGTACAACGTTCACTTAGTATATACAGTCGGTAACAAAAGTATCCGAACACTAGCAAAAATTCCTATATAAAAAAAGTAGAGTTAATACTGTTTTGTTAAATAAATGCTTGTCGAATCATGTTCTTAGACTGACTAAGAAGAACATGACTCGACAAGGATTTATTTAACAAAACAGTATTAACTCTACTTTTTTTACATAGGAATTTTTTCTAGTGTTCGGATATTTTTGTTACCGACTGTACCTGGGGAAAGGGGGGGGGGGGGGGGTAGAACCAGATTGAAAGAAAATAATTGTTTTTGTATCACTTTTTTACCTATTTTAATGAAACTTTATATAATCACGTTCAATTTGGGAAAAAATTACTGTGAGTGTAACATAGTTAGGGGGCTAAATGGGGAGGGGGCAGAGAAAAATAAAATGATTTTTTTTTTATATCATCATTTTACAGATTTTAATGATATAATACAAGGAGATTCTATAACTATTATTTACTTTTTATGAAGATCGTAATGAGTGTCATATACACCTGGTGGGCAAGGGGGGCGCCGATGGAAATAAAATATATATTTTTTAAACTACCCTAGTATCGATTTAGATAAAAGTTTGTGCATATACCACTTACCGTTTAAGAAAAATTACAGTGAGTGTTACACCTATATGGGGGAAGGTAGGGCAGATTGAAAAGAAATGGATGTTTTTCTATCATCATTACTTATTTATATGAAACTTTGTATGAAAATCACTTACTTTTTATTAAAATTATCACTTACTTTTTATTAAAACGTATCTTTATTCATCAACCTTAATTAATTTTAGAAAATTTTCTAAAATTAATTAAGGTTGATGAATAAAGACTTTTTAAATTAGAATTTCGTGGTCTATTGAAGTTGTGCCACGATTAATTATGTCACTTGACATAGCTGCGTTTGCAGACTCGGTGACCCTGCCAATGAATATTATGTGAGAAATGCCTGGCTGGTTATCACCCAGGGTAGCTCAGTGGTAGAGCATCCGCGCGTTAAGCGGAAGGCCCGGGTTCGATTCCCGGCTCTGGTATTTTTCCCACAGTTGGTATAAAAATCATCCTTCCACTCCAAAGTTTCTAAAATTAAGTCAATATGACTAAATATTTTCGAGCGAATTGAGATTAGGATTGTTTCCAAGTCTACACTGTTAAAAATGGTTTCTTAAAAATGAGCTAGAGTGTCTCAAAATAGCTCCGAAACAGCATATACTTAAATTAAAAAACCCATGTACTCATTTTTGAGTTAAGTGACTCCAGAAGTGATACCCCTACGCTTTTTAGAGACGGGGAGAAAGTCATTCCCTCTAACTAAAATACCCAGAGACCGTTTTTTACCACGGCCGACTCTAGTGTCTGTAAAGAGGAAGAGACACGGGAAAGTAAAATGATTTTTCCCCTCTTACTCATTACCATTTTACCGATTATAATGATATATTCTATAACTATCACTTACCTTTTATCAAGATTACAATGAGTGATATATATATATACCTGGGGGGGGGGGGGCAAGGAAAAAAAAATATTTTTTGAAACTAGTATCGATTTAAATAAAACTGTAAAAACTACTTACTTTTAAAGAAAAATTACAGTGAGTGTTACGTGTTTTTCGGGGGGGGGGGGGGGGTGCAGAGTGAAAAAAAAAAATGGTTGTTTTTATATCACCATGATATAAAATCACCTTTATATCACTATTTATAAGAAACTTAGTATATGACTATCACTTACTTTTTATTAAAATTATAATGGAAGTTACCAGTAGTTGGAAAAGGGGGGCAAGTGGGGGATGACGAAAAATAAAATAATCTTTTTTTATTGACATTTTATGTAAATATCACTTACTGTTAATGAAAAATTACTGTTATACATGTCTGGGTGATGGGGGGAGGGGCGTTGGAGACAGAAAGAAAGAAAATGAATGTTTTATATCTCTGTGCTTTGCATTTTAATAAAATTTATTATAAATATCACTTAATTTTTAAGAAAATTTACGCTGTTGTATATATCTTGGGGGGGACTATAAAGGGCAGAAGAGAAAAAATGATTGTATAAATATTACAATGTTACCAATTTTAATTGAAATTTCAACAACTATCATTAAATGTAGGTACATTTAATGAAAAATTACAGTTAGTGTTACTTATATCGGTGTGAGGTGGCAAGGGGGGGGGGGAGAGGGAAAAAAAAAAGTGTTTTTAAATCACCCCGCTTCACATTTATAGGAAATTTTGTATAAATATCATTTATTGTTAATGAAAAATTATAGAGAGGGCTACGTATCACAGTGTCTTCAGTTCCTAAGTTAGTACGCGAAAATTCAATGTATGATTAATATCAGACATTAGTTAAAAGGTTTGTATCAAACATTACTAAAAAGATTATTCTAAAACAGATATATATATATATATATTTTTTTTTATTAATCCCCCCCCCCCCGTCGTAGAAACGGTTGATGAATACATGTTTCCCTGTTGAGCTAATTCTTCTATTTTTAAGCATTTATTAATCCATTTCTTATTTTCTGTGGTCTTTTTTTCATACCTTTTAATTCAATTCTTATTTCCTGATACATTTTTGATAAATTTATTGATTACCTTCATCAATTTTTTTCAGTCAAAGTTTTATGGTCCTTTTTACTCATGTAGGCGTAAGTAATTTAAATTGGTTTTGTCTTTTAATTGGAACCAAAAAAATTAATCGTATAATTTCTGCGCTAGCTTTTATACTGTGTTACAATCAGTTTTATTTTTGTGGTGTTGGTATTATTATGTATCTATTAAATGCTAAATTTTATCATATCTTAAATTTATATATATTATATATATATATAAGCAAAATAACCAGCCCCATGTAAGGAATGAAAAATGAGAAGTTTCTGACGACCCAACTTCTCACAGATGGAAGCAAGACCATACAGGAAACGAATTTAATTAATACAAAGCATAAAAAGCAATTAAATTCATAAATGAAGTACAAAAGTAAATACATCAAAATAAAATACAAGACTATAAGTAAATACATACTCACAAACTCGAATAGTCAGTAGAATGAGGAAAATTGAAATTCACACAAATTTAAAGTTGAAAATAACTTTCATTGCGTTTCCAAGTACCATAGACTTTTTATTTACTGGTATTTAACTTTTATTCACATCCATAATAAGTTTGCTCGATGAAACACTTTTTTTTTTTTTTTTTTTTTTTTGGGGGGGGGGGAATCTATTCATTTTATTTGAGTGTATTTATCTATAAATAAGTATTATCATAGACATAACACCCACTTCCAAAGCTTTTAATGGAAGTGATAAACACAGAAAATAATAACTAGCATACCCGTGTAAAATTTTCGCACTTTATTTTTTTTCTTATTTACCTTTAAAATTTGAAATTGATAAATATTATACTAATTTCACCACCTAATTAAAAATTTAATTTACCAGAAACCAACTTATTATTAGAACCAAATTAATATTGTACAAGAATGAAACCAAAATCATTCAAAGAAAGGTTTTAAAATAAAATTCATGGTTCACGACCCAGTTTTCATACTTCAACAGGCAGTACAGTTTTAGTATAAGATTCCACGACGCCTTTTAAAATTTTGTCGCCATGTTGCTGTTGGTATAATTTTTTGTTAAAAAAAAAAAAAAAAAAAATCTAATTCCTATTTGATTATATTTTTTATGATTGTATTTTTTAGTCAATTTATGATAATAATTACTTTTCTGTGTATATCTTTAAAATATTGCTAGGTTTAAAATGACGCTTGCAAAGATTCTGGAGAAGTAACTCTTAAAAATATATTTTTCCGTAAAATAATGTCGTCATCAGACAAATGTCGTCATTTTCCCCTATAGTTCATTGAGCTGAGTGCTTAAATATTATTCATTTTTAAATATTATTTTTTATTCTAGAGTATTTTATTAATTAACCACTATCGTATAGTTTCGACAAAAAATAATTGTAACTGGTCCACGTCAATGAAATATTATATAGATTAGATAATAATAATAATAATAAATAGCTCTTTTTCGCAAGAAAAACCGCTGTTATTAGTACACACATAACAATAAAAAAAAAGTTTTTATAAAAAAAAAGTATGTCTGCAATGAATTGGCATGGAATAGCTTTATTTATTACTATGTCTAGACATATATCTCTGGAATATGAAAGAACATACTTGGAAATCTTTTAGAACCCATCCCACCCTTTGAGAACTCTTCCTCTAAAACCAAAGATAAAGAAAGAATATTATTCATTATTCTCGGAAAAAAAAAAAAAAAAAAAAATAGGCCACAGAATTTCTTAGAAAAAGTTTCCATTCTTTCCCGTTCTAAATTAAAAACGCGTGCTTTCTCATATATTTTTTAACAACATTTTTATTTTATTTTTCTTTTCTTTCGATCTCTTTCTTTTTCTTTCATTCTTTTTTTTTTTTTTGTAAATTGCATCGGAAAATATTGTGTTATTTCAAAGAAGATTTTTTACTTTCTTCTATATATATATATATATATATATATATATATATATATATCTAAGAATAAAGTATTGGATTCGCGAAAATTTTCGAACTTCAGTTTTCAATGAATTTACACGTTTTGAGATGTCCTGAGAAAGATTTGACTATTTTTAGAAAACGTGTGTCTGTCTACTGTCTCTCAGTCTGTCTATGCGTGTATCACAAATTTTGTGGACGCTGTATCTTACGAACCAATGAAGGAAATTTAACTAAATTTGGTATTTAGTTGGACCCTGACCAAACTGCTGCTGATTAGATTTAGGGATCAATCACTCAACAGGTGGCGTTGTGATCCCATTTTTTCTAAATTTTGTACATGGCAGTATAGGACGCAATTTCTTATAAATGTACATTTAATCCGTGATACATAATGAGAGTTATTATTAACATGTGCTTGTAGAATTAATATGAATTACTGATAATAGTAGTAGAAAAACTAGGGAAAAATTTGTGTGCTTGTAGGAGCATTACTCCCCCTTCTCCCCCCCCGGGAGGTGTAAAATTTCAATATGGATATTTTTCGAAAGAACTCTTCAATACCTTTAAAACGAATGGTTGAACAATAGATCTGTGATAATTTAAAACAAATTTATCGTTTTTTTCTTTCTTTTTTAACAAAAAAAAAAGAAAAAAAAAAAAAAAAAAAAAAGGATGTTCGCACAAAATTGAGTTTCTTTCGGCATTTGGTATTGTAATTCTTTGAGATAAAAATCATCTGAATTCATCAGGGAAGACAATTTTAATATACTAGGGGGCTCTGTCCCCTGCCGGCTCCGCCCACCAACCCTCGACTCACTTTACTTATTAACACATGCAGAGCTCTGCCCGCCTATTCGCTGCTTTCTTTCACTGAAAAGGAATATTAATAGTGCATATTACAAAACAAAAACAGAAAAATATTTTGGAAATCCTCATATTTAATGTCAAATTGAAATATTTATATTTTTTTTAATAGAAAAAAAAATCATAATATCTAGATCATTTTGCATTACAGCTTTAGTATATGACCATTTTTATTTCTTTTTTGCAACCATAGATCCGGACCGCGGTACCCCAGTTGGTAGAGCGCTGAGCTCGTAATTGGAAGATTGCGGATTCAGTTCTCGAGCCGGCCAAAGACCGTCGTGTACACTAATGGTGGCTGGTGCAATAATTATGGCTGGTGCAATGGTGGCTGGTGTAATATGTCGTGGCCGCAATATCCTCCATGTTCCCATAAAAATTATACCTCTGGGGGCCACCGAAGCGGGGGAGACATCCCCTTCGTGTAGGACCAAAACTGTGGTGGCATGTCTCCGGAACATCCGTAGGGGTGCGTCCCAGACCGTCGCCAATTATCCATAGCGCAGTAATGTTGCGACGTCAAACACAACCTACCTAATTATCTACCTACCTACAACCAGGGATCATATTTAAATTTTACCGTGTAAGTAAATTAATTTTTTAAAAGTAGAGAAAAAAAAAAGTTGATATTTATTTTCTTTCTTTTTACATCTATGGTTTCGGACCGCGGTACCCTAGTCGCTAAAGTGCCGATCACGAAATTGGAAGATTGCCGATTCGATACTTGAGCCGGCGAAAGACCGTCGTGTACACTAATGGTGGCTGGTGCACATAAAATCTGTCGCGTCCGCAAAGTCCTCCATGTTCCCATCCACACTATACCTGTGGGGATCGCAAAAGCGGGGGGATCATCCCCTCTGTGAAGGATCAAAATTGTGATGACATGTCTCTGGAACATCTCTGGGGGGTGCGTCCCAGAACGTCGCCAATTACCCATAACGCAGTACTGGTGTTACGTTAAATCCAACCCACCTGCTTACTTACCTACATACATACATACAACCATGGATCATATTTTAATTTTCCCATGTAAAATGACTTCATGACAGAAGAACAACGTCACTGGGAGAAACTTTTTTCAAAATGGCAAATGGAGTACCTTCATAAACTTGTCGTTTTTAGTTGATAACTTCTTTAATTAAAATGATAGAAATTTCTAAGCAGCTGAAATGTCTTCCTTGAAGTATTCGGAACACATTGATACCTCTCATGACACGAAGGATCCTGCCCTCCGCTAGAAGATGCTGTCGCAGACAAAAAAATTTGACGCCAGTGACAGTAACTTTTTTTAATATATAGAGATAATACAGTACTTCAATAAATAATTTGTTCTGCATGAATGTTTGTAAAATTATACAGAAGAAAGTTTTGTGGTGGCCACACACTACTAGTTTTTAAATATAGTTGAACCTCGTTAATGTGAACACGTTGGCGCTGCCACTGGAATTCACGAGCAAAATTAAAATAAAAGAAATTTTAAATTTTAAGTTAAAAAAAAAAAAAAAAAAAAAAACACGGCCTTTTGTGCTACGTTATAAACGTAAATTTTTGCTAAAATATTTCCGAGATGAGTTTTTGCAGCTGGAGCATAATAATTGCGCCCCGCAGCGAGGACAGCGCGCCACAAAGGGTTAATGTGAATTACTTTTAACGTGAAATGCTTCCACAATCCCCGTCAAAATGAAGATCAGTTTCTGAGTTACTGATAGCAAGAACTACTGATAACATAAACAACTTTTTTATTCTCCTTGAGATTCACGTCAACGAGGTTCGACTGTATACCCTTATTGAATGTACCACCAAACACAGCTGCTATCACAGAATAATGAATATCCTTTTTATATTAATGTGGGAATAAACTTTTAATTACATAATTATAAAATATTGAACTTTTAATGTCAGTAATTATTAAGATTAGGGGATGGAGATGGCGCGGTTTTATTTATCTTTTTTTTTTTTTTTTTTCTTGGACGTCAACTTCTGGATTTCTTCCAAAAACGTCCATTATGGAACAATAATACTATTAAATCTTTTTTTTTTTTTTTTTTTTTTTTTTTAATTTCAGGATTGTTACACAAATCTGAGGGAAAAAAAAAAAAGATTGTTTTTCCCTGTTTTTTTTAAATGTAAAACAGATAGCATGCAATCATGCAACAGTGGAATCTAACATGTTCACAATTCAATATATCTATAAACCTAAGGCATATTAATTTTATTAACGTAGTACAGATTCAGAAAATCATATAATTGATTTTTTTTCCAGTATGATAAAACACACACACACACACACACACACAAAAAAAAAAAAAAAAAAAAAGATTTTACTCAAAATCTAAAGTTAGACAATTTCAAATTAAAAACTGAAAATAAAACTTTACAAAGAAAAAATATTTCTATGTTTTTTCAAAAAATTTCTAAATTCCCTGTTTTTGCAATAAATGTTAAAATTCCACGTGTTTTCTCCTTTTTTTTTTTAAGCAGATTTATCAAATTTTCTGATTTTTCCTTCAGTACCAGTGGCCAAGAGGTTCTACCCTCGAAACTGTTCGATGGGAAGTGCCGTGTTTCTATTCCAAATCGCACTTATCGTCCTAGCCGGTCGGAGTTTTCTTTGACTTTTCCCAAGTAAAGATATGCTACTACCTTTTAAGACCCCACTCCCCTAGGTTTTTATTTAAGACCATTTATTATAAAGTTCTTTCGAGAACTTTTAAAATAACTTTTAAACTATACTTTTAAAGTTACTTTTAAAATGAAAGTTCTTTCAAAAAATGTTTGGCCTTGGACACTAGGACATTTATCGAACCAATTTCAGTACAGTATACTATCCATTATCCAGAAAGCTTGGGACCTGGAATATTCTGGATAAGGGGTTTTTCCGTAATTCGGAACACTTAATTATATGTATAAAAATGGTACAAAATAATTTTATAAATAGCAGTGAAAGTGATAAACATGAATAATATATATATATAAACACTTTATCTATATTCATTTAATAAATTATTTCCACAAAAAAAAAAAAAAAAAAAATTCTTAATTAGAATTTTAAACTACAAATAATAATAATAAAAAATAAAAAATAAATAAACATATAAATATAAAAAATAATTTTGGATCTGAGAGTAAAATCCTTTCATTTGGATTTTGCAAGCATTTCTATATTTTTTTGCTTATAGTGTGTCTGTTACTAATTGTTTATAAATGTTTCAAATATTTTTAGCACATAATAATAAAATTTTTTGAAATGAATTCTAAAAATAATAGGAATTAGTAAAAACTATTTAAAATTTTTATAACAATTGAGACTTCATGCATGTGACCTGAGTTCATGAATAAAATTCATCTGTTATTGGGGGCAATTTAAGAAGTATGTGTTAATAAATGTTTATCTGTTATAATATACCATAAAAATTCATTTTCTAACCTAAATTTGCAAAATTTTCAGTAAAATTATTTGGACAATTTTGTGCTTACAATATTTCCCCAGAATAACACCGTAGCATTATAGAAAGTACGTTGTAAAACTATAATTCTGACCACTGCTCTTGTATAATTTTAATTCTTAAATTTTACGAAAATTAAAAATTTTGGTAATTGGCATTTTGCATTCTGCTTTTCGGAACATTCTGGACAACGGGTTTCTGGATAACGGATCCTATGCTGTATTACAAAATTCCTATGAAGTCATCCTATTATTTCAAAGGGTGGGAGATATATTTGATTCTTTAAAAAGACTTGTGTTGGTGTTTGTTACTAGGGACAGCCTGAGCTGAGGACGAGTGCCCACCGGGGTTTTGCTTTAGGAAAGAGGATGGAGTGCTAAAATCAAGTATGTGACATTTAGGTTTCCTTTCTATGTGAGTGTAGCTTTTAGAGCGAGAGCGAATCCTTGTTTCAAGAGTCAAGCAGTTTAATTTTCCCCTTCCCCTGCATCATCATCGCAATGCAAAATATAATAAGTAAATAATTAAGATTAAGATTTGACTAATAAAGCCAGTTGCAAAAATTAATTATTTTGTTATTAATACTCAGGGGTGGCACCAGCTAGGGGGCCAGGGGTGGAGGGGGCACATACTCCTAAAATAAAAGATACAAAATTTTCAGTTTTTCTACTTTTAGCAGCATTTTTCTTTCCTTTTAGAAATTTGGAGCATTCCAGTTTTTCCATCATGAAAAACGGCAGTTTTTCGAGTGACGCAAGCGGAAGGACAAACGGACGGAAAGCTGCGAACTCATATATACGCCTAGTCTGACATCAAAGAGATTTGTAAAAGCCGACACTTAATATCTCAGCAAATATGCCTTATTTTGTTCTGATATTTTCAAAATAATCTTTTATCGTCGGTCTTAATCTATCCTGAAAATTTTACGTTCCTACATGCAGTATGTTTTAAGATCTGAATCTCAATTTAAAGCCAAAAAGGAAAAACGTGAGGTGTAAGGATGTAATGAACTAAATTCATGAAAAAATATCTCTAAAACCGCACGAACGATTTTAATTTAATTAATATATGTTGTTAATGGGATCTTTCTGAATCGAGTAACGTTTTTGTTTTTTTCAGGAAAACTCTTGTTTTTTGTAAAAGTTGCTTTGAAAATAGAACTATATTACTCCGCCAAAATGCATGCTTTTATTCGGCAAAAATGTCGTAATTCGGTTCTTACTTTCAAGACACGTTGGTTGGCTGACCAACGTGAATGCAGTCAATAAATTTTTGTTATGAAGAATATAATTTTAATTTTAAGATTTCCCATTTCGTCAAAAAAGTATTTAGATAATATTTAAAATAAATGAAGAATTTTTTAATTATAGATATTCTATGTCATCATTATTCATAATGAATTAAAAATATTTTTAAAGCGAAAACGTTTAATAAATCCCTCATGCACACAAATTTATACCATGGTCCATGGTCTTTGGAGCGCATGCGTACATCATACGGATGCGTACATCCTGTAGACGCTAAGCTAATTGCTTTCCCTGTATTCGTCCGCGCCGCGGTGTTTTTGTTTAATTTGTTGATTGGAAATTGGAATTAATACGAAATTTTGCATGATTTAGACAAATATTGGTAGTGCTCGGATACTTTTGCTGTGACCCACCGGTGTACCACGCCGGCGTGAACGTGTTAATCATAATTTTTATTAAATTAAAATAACACTGAGATATGAGAGCGAGAGTGTGAGCAGTGATTTTTACATTATTATTTTCAATGGGGAATTAAAATATTTATTCAAAAATTCCACCTACTTGCATGATTTAGTGGTAAGTGTTTTATAATTTTATATTCTTAAAACTTGCTTATAATTTTACGTATATGTAATTATAGGCTTCGTCTGATTGCACGGAAGTATTGTTATTTGTAAACAAACCATTGTTTACATTTTTTATAGTCGCTTTTTTCGCAAAATGTTACTCAGTTTTCTGTAATATGATAATTAAACAAGTTTTCGAATTCTTTATTATGTTTATTATTACTTTAATTATGTTGTTATTATTCGTAATATGTCACCTTTTAGCTTAGCAATTTTTGGAAAAATAAATTTAAATGTTTTGATTAGAGATCCTAACTAATCGAGATACTAAGAGATACTTCGATTACAGTCAAAAATTTATTTATTGGAATAAAATAGCTGTATTATTCTTTTCAAAAAACAGATTACGAAAAACTTTATTTTTGAATGATACAGCCTTGTAAAACGAAACAACAAAAATCCTATATATATATGATAACATGGGAAGGGAGAAAGGGAGCTATCTGACTGATTTACAGCCTTAATTAGATACATCACAAGTCTAGTGTAATGGGTAATTAGGAAATGTTGTATGTACTGTATTAATACATTATTGTATTAATACTGTATTGATACAATATATACTGTATTAATACAATATTGTTAAATTTTAAATGAATTTGAATGTCTTAGTTGTGTATCATAATAATCATTTATAATGCTTTTGACGGATATAGCTAAGGTAGTATGAAAACTACTTTATATCAACAGGGTTGCCACGCTACCTGGAGAACCTGGAATAGTCAGGGAATTTGAAAATTGACTATAAAAGTCAGTGAAAAGAAAAATCTGCCAATGCACGGTCATTTCCCCTCCCCCCCCCCCTTTTTTTTTCTCCATTAGCTTCTGCTATTTTTTTTAAACACCCCCACCCTTCTCTTTTGCTCATGTAAGGAATTTCTTATCTCGCTTATAAGCGACAAATGCTATCATTATATGCAACTTTTGTCATATGTAAATTTTGTGTTTACAAGTGGGACGTTAATTATTTTGCCCTCAACACAGTCAATGCTCAATATACGGTTAGACTGAAATTTTTTTAGAATATACCTGGAAAACCTTTTAAAAGTCAGGGAATTTCATTCTCCTGTTTGAGTGGCAACCCTGTATCAAGCTTATACTGTACTCTACTCTAAATATAATAATGCAGCACAAGCAGTATAAAGAAAATAAGGCTAAGCTTTACTATAGGGTACCTGTTGGCGATTCATGATGCTGTGATGAGATTCAGTGTATCGACACTTTTTAATAGTAACTTTTTTGTATCGGTACTTCATTTAACTGTCTTGGAACTTTGTTTTTCTTTTTGTGCCAGCCGCGCGCGTGTGTTTATTGTAATGCGGCCCAGCTGAATGATTTTTCTTTTTAATGCGTTTTTGAGGTATAAAAATTAATTTTTTGAGTGTATTTTATTATTTTATTTTACTTTTTAACCCTTTCAGCGTTAGCCATTTTTCGGTATATCTGTTTAATGATTCATAAAATTAATACTATGCACAGTATAAATATGAAAATTTAATACAATACTCTATACATATTTATTAATCTTATTTTCTCGAAAAAAGCAACATATATTTCAAAATTTAGCCATACCAGCCTTTTGTTTTGACTATGCTTGACGGAAAAAGACGGGCTTAACGCTTATAGGGTTAATAAATGGAATTATTTAGGGGAAAAAAGTGTATTCTAGTAATTGATGCAGTATAGATTTTCATGCATTTTCTTATTCATGTGCCATGAATTAGGAGTATCCAGTGATGTTTTTTTTTGTTTTAATATCGGGATAGTGACCACTGTAGTACAGATTTTTTATGCATTTTCTGATTCATGTGCTATGACTTAGGGGTATCCAGTGATATTGTTTTAGTCTTAATATTGGGATACTGACCGCTGTAGCATGAATTTTCAGATTCGTGCATGACAAATTAGCTGCATCCAGTGATTTTATTTATTTTTTGTTTGTTTTGTGATTGCTTCTGTACAGATTTTCATGCATTTTCAGATTCATGCAAGGCTGTAATTTTGAAATTTTGGGGCAAATCTTCAAGTTATTTTAGATTATACATCATTTATAATGCTGAATTTTATGTGTTAAAGCTTGAAAGCTCTCTGAAATTTTTTTTTTTTTTTTTTTGTGGTGAAATAGCTCAAATTTCTATTACTGTTTTAAATATTTTATTAATCTTTAAAATATGCTTAATTTATTTCAGTGAATTTCAAAACAAGCACCAGAGTGAAACAGTAATTTATTTTCTTGAAATGTATTTTTGATGTTTTGTAATGATTCAGAATATCGATTTGCAGTAATCGACTCATTCAGTGAGATGTACATCAGCAACAGCGATGGGCGCCTTATAGTAAAGCTATTCCAAAAATAAGCTAAATAAAACTTATCAAAAGCTTTCTTACTTAGTTTTCTTTTTCTTCTTCTTTTTTTCCCCCATAGCAGTTAATTGTACAAATGCATCTTAAAAATTAAACCCACTTTCAAGGCCTGCATTATTTATCATTAATAGATTGCTCACACTGTTTAGTGACAGTTTGTTTATAATTTCATTTCTTACCAAATTTATGCAACTGAAAACTATTTTCACAATTTGTCCGAAATCACAATGAAAAAAGTTCATCCTGAATGAGGAATTTGCACACATGGGGGATTTGAACAAAATCCTATTCTTATGGTAGTTTTAGGCCCATAAATTTCAAAAAGTTTATTAAAAATGCAAAAAAAGTTCTCATTAATTTAAAAAATAATTTTAAAATTAACCAAAAATCACGTGACTTCAAAAGGCTGCCTGACGTCACAGTTTATGATGCTTCAATGTTTACATTCTGTTAGCCTGGTTAGTAAGCAGCAATTTGTTTTAACTTTCGTGATTATTAATCGTTTATGTGATTTCTGAGCATTTCTTTTTCATCTTAGAATCATTCAATATCATTATCATCATTTTCAAATGTTTTCTTTTCATGGCGGTTGTCCAATGTTTTCGTTTCATAGGATCCTGTGGAACGCTAAAAAATAACTTTTGAGAAGCGTTAGCTGTTGTGTGTTGTATTAGTGCAAAATGGTACAATACAAATAATACAATATTTATACTACAATTTTTTAATATCAGTCATTATTATATCATAGAAAACCTATTTCACTGATTCAAGAAGCAAAGCAAAGCATGAAATCAAATGTAAACAACGATTACTTTAGTTTGTTGTCATAAAGAGTGACGTCACGATATATTATACTGCGTTTTCTCTGTACAGTAAATAGTGCGATGTTAAAATTGTTATAAATCAGACATTAGATTTCAAATAAAGAAAATGTATGTATTTATTGTGTATTTATTATTATTCATGTAATGAATATGTATGTATTTATTTTCTTACCTTTTCATTTTCTATTAGAATAAAATCCGAAAACGTGCAAATTGTCTATTGTGACTTTTTTGTGAAAGATTTTTTTTATTAAATGTAAAATAGTACTAATTTAGTTTAATGTAATTTTTTAGTATAAATGTGTGATCATATTTTGGATAACTGTATAGCATTTTGCATAAAAAGCGACTGTAGTGGAAACACTGGTTTGTTTATATTTGACAACATTTTTGTTCTTCATAACAGACGAAACATGTAATTACATTTTATGAAAAACTAATTGTAAGTTTTAAGAAAATAAAACTATATAGATATACCTTACCGCTAAGTCATGGAAGGAGGTGGAATATCCGTAGACATTAAATATAAACAACTCCTGCTACCAGGGATCACTCTAGAGCGTTTTAGCGGTACAAGTTGCCACAGGGTTGGCATAATACTTACTGTGCAATGGTGTAACGGGTTTTATCAGTTTTTACCGCCTTCATTTATCTCAAACACTTTAAGGATATATTTTAAAGTTTTTAGTTCTCAATTTCCCAATGTATTATTTAATATTTACTATGAAATTCCTACTTCTGCAATTTCTAAAAACATTTAAAAAAGAAAATATTTCCTTATTTATTTAGCTCTTATACCAGTTTATGTCATTTAGCATTGGCTCATATGATATTTAAAAAATAATAGCATTGTTTACATTGTACTGTTTAAAAAGCCCTGCAGGCTCCAAAAAGTTTTTAAAAAATAATAACATTTTAATTTAACTACATATAATCAATTAAATACAATTCGAGGCTGCTGTCACTGCTTGTTTTAATGAATTGTACCCACTAAATGTAAAAAAAAAGATTTAAAAAAAAAAGTGAAAGTATTAAAATGGTAATGAAAATATGAATATTGTTAATGGGTAAAGTGTGAAAAAATTTTCTTGATTCAAATGATATTTGTTAAACCTAAGTAAAAATTTTTTAGGATATCTTTTTTTTTTTTTTTTTTTATCTTCCCTAATTCCTTATTTTTTTTAAAATTTTGATTAGAAACTATGAGTAAAGATTTTTTTCTCTTAATACATTGCTTCAGTTATATGTCATATTTCCTACTAAATTATCCTTTTCCAAAATTATTTTATGTGTTCAATAGTGTGAGTAAAATTTTGCTTTATTTCAATACATTATTGTAGCTACAAAGTCAAAGTCTGAAGTTGAGTGGCTCATACTACCGCATTTATGATTGTTATACAATTACTTCTTATTATGAAGATATTATGTTGAATAAAAATGTTGGTAATAAATGCCTACATGGATTTTTTCTATAGAAATAGAATATTATTTATATTTTTATAATTTAAGTAAAATGATTGATAGTGTGGATATTGTGCATATATATACACATAATAAAAAACAAATGTTGTACAATAATGTATGAATACATAATAAAAATCAATTAAATCTTGATTTAAATAAAAAAAATCGATTTTTTTGAAAAAAATAAAAAAAATCAACAACCCTGTTTGGAAGTCAGATTTTCGAATAGTGTGCAACGATGTTAAAATTTATATTTCCAACGAATACACAATTTTGACTTTTAGATCCTGGAGAAAATTTTACAACTGGATACTAAATTTGAAGTAATTTAGTCAATATGCTTAGCAATTATACTTATTGGGACTTTTGAGTTTTTTAATGTTTTTTTTTTTTTTCAATCTTAAATCTCTTGGTGATATTAGTTTTTTAGTGTAGCTCAAAATCTACTGACCAAAAGAACTGAAATTTCATAAAAGTATAATTAAAATAATTAGGAGCCAGTGAAATATTTGTTGCAAAATACTTCTAATTTGCAATTTAAGAATTTTTACTTAAATAATTTCTAAATATTTATTTTTTAGATAATTTTATTTAAAAATTTTTAAATTGTAATCTACAATAATATTTTTAAGTTGTTGCAGGCTTTAAATATGTAGATTCCCTAAGAATTTTCCCCCATAAATAATTAAATTACACATTCTATAAGGAATGGTAGGTATCTATTTTTCTCTCTCGATATTTGTTCAATCTGGTACATATAGGTATCATCTTTTTTTTTTTTTTTTTTTTTTTTTTTTAAGGTCTATACATTATTATTAAAAAAAAAAAAAAAAACTGCACAGCATGTGCAAAAATAAATGTGAAATTAACAATATTTATACATATAGTCACAACCACTTGTTAAAATATGCTATAATTTCACCAGTTATCGATAAAATTCACATATTTCAAGACTGATTTCCAAAATTCGCGATAATTTTACAATTGATTGCTAAAATGCATAATTTTTTTCATCGCTAATTAATAAAGTTTCTGCGTTTTTTAAGTTAAATGTCCCAAATACTCAATTATTTCGTCGATAATAGACGTAATTTGCACTTTGTTCTCAAAGCTGAATGCTGAAATACACAATAATTTTGCAGCTGATTTCGAAAATACGGGATTATTTTCACCGCTAACTATGGTGTCAATTTTTATAGTTAAAATTTACATTTAATTCCCAAATACCGCTATTATATCTCTGCTAACTAATAAAATTCACTGTATTATTTTGCGCCTAATCGATGAAATTCGTATTCTTTATAAAGTTTAATCTCCAAATACTCAATTATTTCGCCGCTAATCTATGAAATTTATGCTTTTCTCAAAGCTGAATCCCGAAATATGCAATAATTTTGCAGCCTAATTCGGAAATACGGGATCATTTTACTATTAACTGTCAAAAATTTATGCTTAAGTGCAACTAATTGCTAAAATACGATATTAATTCGGCGTTAATCGATAAAATTTGAAATCTTTTCAAAGGTGATTTCTGAAATTCACGATGTTTTGTGGCTGATTATTGAAACACGCAATCATTTCGCCGTTGCTTAATAAGGTTATTTTAATCCTAATTGTTTGCTGAAATAGGCTTTATCTCTATGTTAATCAATGAAATTCGCCCTTTTTTGCAAAGACAATATCCGATGTATGCAATAAATTTGCTGAAATATGGAATCAATCATTTTACCGCTTATTTTTTAAAATTATGCAAGAGCAACTAATTGCTAATATAGACTATTATTTCACCCCAGTGGCAGAAACACCGTGACACGGTGACATAGTCGCGGACACAGAATAAATGCTTGCAGACAGTTTTTGTCTGCACTAATAAAACAATTAGTCCGTAACTTTCGAACACTCTTTGTCTGTCTCTGTACTAATAAAAAAAATTGCCCACAACTTTCAGACAGTCTTTGTCTGCAATTTACGGACATTTTTCGCCTGCGACAATGCGCTACCCATGTATGACGTCTTAGATGCTCTTTGGTAGGAACTCTAGAGCCCCCATATAGGTGCCTTGGTAGGAACACACAAAACAGTACTTAACAACGGCGACCTAAGCAGCCTATATCTCCCTTGATAGACAGCATATGCGTATTCTTTTCCCCTGTTACTAAGATTCTACGGGGACATAGAAAAGTGCTAATTTCTTTTAAAACTGCTCCAAAACTTCTCCTCCACTTCATAATTCACTTATAAAAATTTCTGTATCAAAACTAATACTTTTGTTATTTATACTGTGTTGTGTCAAACATTGCTATAAATATTTAATTGAATGAGTTCAACTTATTATTTTATAATTGTTTATTACTATAGTTCTGTAGTAAAATTGTATTTGTGTATTGTTGCACGAGATCACCACTATTGTTAAGCTCTCTCCCCCAAAGATTGCTGCTATCAGCTTCAGGCTTTTTGAGTGTAAGCCGTTCTCATCCCTGATTACAGGCAAATTTCGCAGACAGATTTTGAAATTTTAAAAGCCTGTCGCACACAGCTACAAAACTTTCTGCCACTGGAATTTCACTGCTAATTATTAAATTTTGTATGTTTTTAAAAAATGATTGCTGAGATATGAGATTATTTCACAAAACAATAATGAAATTACTTTTTTTATTATTTATACATTGCAGAAATACGCAACACAAAAGTCTATCTACAATACGGGATCGTTTAACCGATAACATTTACTTTTAATCTTTCAAAGTACGAAATAAGCTGTTAATTCATTACAAAACAACATAATATTTTTGCAGTGAATTATCGAAATCCCCAGTGGCAGAAAGTTTCGTAGCTGTCTGTGACAGGCTTTTAAAATTTCATAATCTGTCTGCAAAATTTGTGTTAATCAGTGGTGAAAATGGCTTACACTCAAAAAGCCTGAAAGGTGATTGGGGGGGGGGGGTAACATCAGGTGATATCGTGCAACAATACACGAATACAATTTTACTGCAGGACAATATAGTATAAACAATTGTGTGTACTCATTCAATTCATCTCGTTCAATTAAATATTTTATAGCAATGTTTGACACAACACAATATAGATAATTATAAATAATAAAAGTATTAGTTTTAGTTTTTATACAGAAGTTTTTTTTAAGTGAATTGTTATTCGAAAGTTGCAGACAAAAACTGTCTGCAAGCCGCTTTTCTGTGTCCGTAACTATGTCGCGGTGTTTCTGCCACTGGGTCGAAATCCATCGTTTCATGTCTTATTAACAAAATTTACCTTTATCATGGCTAATTGCTCAAATAGCGATTGTTTCTCTTTTTCACTAAATAAAGATAGGCAAATATTTTCGCTGCTATAATGGACGAAATTCGTGCTATTTCTGAAAAGTGATATCACAGATGTTAAATACATATATTGAGTCAAAAATCAGCGAGATTTATGCCTTTTTTTGGCGTATGTTTTCTGATTACATAATTTTTGCATCTGATTACCGAAATATATGCAATTTTCTCATCTTTTGAAATACTGAATCAATTTAAGTTGGACATTGAACTTATCACACAAATATCTTGGATGAATTTTGTTCCAACATTTATCTAGTTTCCAAGTTGCAGCCACTTGAAATCAGGCTGCTACTTGAAAATATGCCACAACGATAACTTTTAGAATACTAAACTGGTTCAGACAGCAGCGCCGACTTTGAAAAATTTCTGGGGGGGCTCGAACCAAGGCCGTAGCCAAGATTATTTTTTGAGGGTGGGGGGCATCACATTTCTAATACAAGGTCATCAAATATGGTGTAATAATGTACACAGGCTTACCCAAGGAAAAGAACATATGCACACACAAACAACAGCCTGATTAACACAGGGGCTCTGAGTAGCAAAGGGCCCCAAAACTGGACCTGAAAATGCCATCATAATCTTTGCCATTTAGTTTATGTAAATCGAATTTATATGGCAGTAACTTTTGTAAAAATAGTTATATTACTTTGCATCGATGTTTCTGAAAACTTTTGCTCCTCATGCACAAACTATAAGTGTAGCACAGTAAAGGGAATCATCTTCCTCTGAACTCACCCCGCGCCCCATACAGAGACTTTCAGCCTCTCTTGTTTTTCTTTCTTTTTTTCTTAGTCGATTTATGTCCATTTTCAATTGCAACAACCTTATTTTACAGCTATGATTTTGGTAAGAAACTAAATAAGAAATAGAGGAAAGAATTTCTTGTTTAATAGAGAATCAGTATTCAAAATTTCTGGGGGGGCTGATCCCTTACAGAAAATTTTCTGGGGGGGCTCAAGCCCCCACATAATCGGCGCCACTGGGTTCAGATCAAAGTTGGGGAGTGAATTTAATACAGTTTAAATATCTTGGAAAAGTTTGCTAGGCAACTTGCTCCACCATTTTGTTTCCAAGTGGCGGCCACTTAAAAATTTTTTATTACAATAACTTTTGTAATATGGAATCAGTTTGAATCGCATTTGCACAGTTGACATATTCAAATATCTTTGATAAGTTCACTGGGCATCTCAGTCACTCTGTCCTTTGTTTCTAAATGGTGGCCACTTGAAAATTATCACAATAACTTTTGAACCGATTTGCTTAAAACTCCATATGTAAATAGACCTCTTTAATAAATCTACCAAGTTCATTAATAAATTGTAGCTATCATTTTGAAAAAAGATGGTGGCATCTTCATAAGAAAAGATAAATCAACCTAACCTTCCTATGAGCCGGAACGACTCGTTTTAATTTTTTGATCAATAACCTCTAAAAAGTAATGATATCAGTACAAAAACCCTTAACGGGTTAAAAGTTTGTGACGCAGCTACTTTATCACTATAAGAATTTGAAATATGGGTCTTAAAAATAATGATATCAAGTTTTAAGTGACGCTCTTCTATTAGTTAAAATATACATAGATTTTCTTATTTGATCATTCGCTTTTTTCTTTTATTTATATTTACAATGCAAACATAATATTTTTAACTTCAAGATAAGACAAATATATAAAATATACTCACTGATGCTTTTTCATTTTCATTTCAATTTCAAAATAACAGTTTTAAAAGGAATGATATAAAAATTCCAGTCACGCCTCGGTGTCATTTTAAAAGATTTGTTTTTAGATTCCATTAAAATTACCTTTGTTTTGTCTGATAAAGTATATTTACACATTCAAACAGTGCTTTTAATTTTTAAATATGCTGTCAAATAATCACACTTTCACTGAGTTTGCATTATAAATAAAAATTATTTATTTCAATAAATCGATTTGTCTTTTGCGTCACGCTATCCAAAACTGCAAGTAAAATTTGTGCAAATGTTTTCTTTGCATCACACTGTCTCTTTGCAGAAATTCTCACTTAGTTGGATACTATGATACAAAATAACATTTACATATATTTTACTCACAGTTTTGGATAGCGTGACGCAAAAGACAAATCGATTTATTGAAATAAATAATTTTTATTTATAATGCAAACTCAGTGAAAGTGTGATTATTTGACAGCATATTTAAAAATTAAAAGCACTGTTTGAATGTGTAAATATACTTTATCAGACAAAACAAAGGTAATTTTAATGGAATCTAAAAACAAATCTTTTAAAATGACACCGAGGCGTGACTGGAATTTTTATATCATTCCTTTTAAAACTGTTATTTTGAAATTGAAATGAAAATGAAAAAGCATCAGTGAGTATATTTTATATATTTGTCTTATCTTGAAGTTAAAAATATTATGTTTGCATTGTAAATATAAATAAAAGAAAAAAGCGAATGATCAAATAAGAAAATCTATGTATATTTTAACTAATAGAAGAGCGTCACTTAAAACTTGATATCATTATTTTTAAGACCCATATTTCAAATTCTTATAGTGATAAAGTAGCTGCGTCACAAACTTTTAACCCGTTAAGGGTTTTTGTACTGATTCTATATTCAATAAAGGAAAGTATTGGATTCGTAAAAATGTTCAGCTTCCAGTTTTCCATGAATATACACATTTTGAGAGGTCCAGAACATGTTTTGACCACGATATTTTTTGAAAATGTCTGTCTGTGGCACGATGATCTCCAAAACCACAAGGAGTACTAACAAATGGAATAGTACAAATATTAACAGTAATATTATTAACAGTATTGCAGTTTTTGATAAATACTCATATAATAAACTCTCTTTATGTAGTGCCCCCCTGTCGGGGAGGTGGTGTCCCCCCATCGGGGAATTTCTGGTGCCACTACTGTTAATATTTTTATTTTATTTAAATTTTTAAATTGTAAAATTAAGAGAACTCCTCTTACCCAGAGAAATATGTTTCAAGAGGCTTACAATCAAGTTGGGTACATTAGCAGCTGTAACAGAGACATTTAAATTGAAATAAATAAATAAATAAAAGTAATTTAATAATAATAATTACAAAAAAAAAAAAAAAAAAAAAAAGAAAGAAAGGAAGACTGAAAGTAGTTTACTATTTTATTTAGGTGTTCTTTGAACATTAGAAAATACTACCCACAAAAGCCACTGTTTCTCGAGGTTTCTTCCCGATAATCACACCACACGTCAAGTTCTGACCCATAAGTTTGTGAACATATATGTCAGAATTTACCCCACCAGTGGCCAGGGCCCGATTAAGGTTTGAAGCTAGGGGAAGCTCAGCATCATTTCGGGGCCCCCTTTCATTTCGGAAAATCTTGTTTTCCTGTTACATATTGTAATATAAAAATGCTATAGACCAAAAAAATAGTGTATGTTTATTATTTTTATTTATTTTTCATACATCTGGGTGGTTTCTACACAGAACATTAAAATATCATACAACTTCTTAATTAAGAACATTAAGATTTTTGAGGTTAAATAATAGATTTTTCCCGAAATAGTGAGTGTTTTGTCTTGTTTTAGGTAACCTTTCTCAGAAAAAATTCAATCTCAGTGTGAAAATATGAAACAAAAAATTCAAGACCATGTTTTTAATCCTTATGGGGCCCCCTCTTAAATTTTAGAGGAGAAGCTTGTGCTTCCTGAGCCTTTTGGATAATCAGGCTCTGCCAGTGGCCATGCGATTCTGCCCTCAAAAGTGATGCACGAGAAGTGCTGGGTTCAATTCCAGGTCGCACTCATCGACCTAGCCGTTCGGAGTTTTCCGTGTTTTTCTCCGAAACTCGCTTAAATACGAGCTAGGATTCCTCAAAAAGACCCACTGAGGGCATTTCACCTATAGGCCTAGGACCCTCTTGAAATCAATCTGTCTTAATCCCAAATACCATCTGAGAACTTACAGTTAAAAATTTCTTCTATTATTAAAATTTTTATGGAAAAGAAGAAAAGGAATTGCGCCGGCAACTTATATTTACCGAACTTTTATCAAAAAGTTCTTTTGATATAAGTTGTTGGGGAACTTTTCATCAAAGAGTTATTTTAATAAAAGTTCTTGTAGAATTTTTATGTCAGAACTTTTATTGTAAAAGTTGTTGTGAAACAGTAAAAGTGGAAAAAAAAAAAAAAAAAAAAAAAGTTCAATAACTGTTTCAAATCCGGGAAAATATTTAAAAAAGAACTGTTAAGAATAAATAATTTTAAAACAGGAATATAAATAAAAATAATTGAAAATATTAATAGTTATTGGTAAAATGGTAAAAAGTAAATATCTGTATGAAAGGAAATCATTTGAAATTTTTTTTTTTCCCCACTATGGCGATATTAATTGACAAAATATACTTATTTTTCCTGTGAGTGAGGATTGGAGTTGGGGTCTCTTTCTTTCCTACATTTCTCCCAATCTCATATAATTTTATTGTTTATTTTTTTTTTACTTATTTTTTTTCGTTACTATTTTAAACACTTTTTACTTTCTCTTACCCATAAGGTAGAGAAAGTATTGTTTTTGGGTCAAATTTTCGAATGCGAGATTTTGTTATATTTACACGTTTTGAGGTCCCCTGAATACGAAAATCATGTTTTTAGCAAATGGTCTGTGTGTATGTGTGTGTCTGTGTTATCAGCATATCTCAAAAACAAATTATCGCAGAAAGTTCAAACTTGGTATTCTAAATGTGTATCATATAGGGATGCTACAGTAAGCTTTTCGTTAAGATCAAGCAAATGGTTCGTGTACAGGGACAATCAAGAGAATTCTAATACATTACGTCTATGGGGGAAATTGCAGGTAAGTAGAGTTTAACGTCTATAGACTGCACTAAACCAAATGAAACGAATATATATTTTTTGTAATAGAGATTACAAAATAGTAATAGAGATTACCTCGTAATAATTTTGTAATAGAGATTACCTCGCCTCCCCCCCTGGGGGGGAAGTCCCCCCTCGAGGGGAGTAAATTTTCATGATGGGTATCTTTCAAAAGAGCTCGCCAATACCTTTAAAACGAATGGTTGAACCATCGATATGCGATAATTTAAAACAAAGTTATCGATTTTTTTTACTTTTAACGAAAAAAAAAAAAAAAAAAAAAAAAAAAAAAAATCGCAATTTTTTTTTTTTTTTTTTTAATATTGAGAATAAAATGGGCTTTTTTTTTTTAGATATTTGGTGTTATACTACTTCTCTAATATGGAAATCGTCTGCATTATCATAAAAGTTACTTTTTTTAAAATTATAATATTAATAAATTATTTTTTAAAAATAGAATTATTTTTTAATAACCGAATTAAATTCTATATAAATGTACGTGCATTAATGAAACGAGGGGTTGAGGGGGGCTTGACAAAAAGGTTTTAACCTTTTAATCTGCAGCCTGTATTTATAGTAGTATTAAATTTCAGGGTAAGAGAAAGTCGTGTGGGTGACACACCAGATTATTTGCTGTTATTTACTTTCTTTAACTCTCAGTAAAACAGCAAAAACTTTTCAGATTTGAAAATGCTCAGCTTGTGGCTGCAAATAAAAGCTCATTAAAACCTTGATTAAAACGTAACCAAAGTTTAGTGGCGCCATCTATGAAACAACTGATTAGCTATTTGCTAAAGATCGTGCAATGAGATAAAAACGATTAGTATACGATTTTATTATTATAAAAAATATTAGTAATGAAACAATAATAGTAATTTTATATCAGTATTTTAAAATATATTCCTTGTTTTATTGTCATTTAAAATGTACTTGTTAATCCTTTAAAAGAAATTAAGTTAAAAATACTAACATTAAATTTTCAAACAACTGCCAGAGCAAGAAACATCACAGTGTGGCAAAATGCTTCATTTTTATCAGTTTTCACCAAAGTGTAAAACTGTTTATGGTATCGGTTTGTTTGTTTGTCTGTCTAGTGTATAGGGACTCACAAAAACATACCAATACATTGCAATATACGCAGATTTTCTTCAAATCTATGTATATAAAACTCTAAGTCTGCCTGTAAATCTATCCTGATATCTCAGTTCGCTATTCAAAGGGCGAGTCCAGCCTCTGGAACACTTCGACCGATCCAACTGGGCCCTGAGTCAATTGATCCACGACCGGTCGAAAGCAGAGGCTGGACGATTCCGATCCTTTTATTGGATCAAAATCAGTGCTGCCATCTGTAGACTTACTTTGAAATTAGCTATAGAATATTATAAATTAAATAAAAATTTAATTCATTATTTAAAAATGTAATGTTAGCTATAGAATATTATTAATTAAAGAAAAATTTAATTCATTATTTAAAAATGTAATTTAACTATGAATAATAATAATAAAAAAGGATAGATGCATAATTTTTTTTTTTTTTTACTCTGCATAGTTGGGTACATATACACTGAAATACAATAATATTAATTATATAATTCTTTTTTGAAAATTATTTAAATAAAAAAATTTTAATTTTAGAAATTTTTCCAGTAATTTTTTTTTTTTTAATTATTTTCCTCAATTATGCATTATTGCATTTTAATGATATACTGTAAACAATTTTAAGTTTTATTTTATGGATTTATTATCAAGCTAATTTTTGTTGAATATTTTTAAGTTGGAATACTGAAAATTAAAACAAATATTTAGCATTCAAATATTCGATGTAAATAAGAAGTAGGTTCAAATTTTATTATGATCTAAGGTAAGAAATATAAAACTGTTACACATTGCAAAATCAATGATTACAAAAAAAAAAAAAAAAGATTTTTATAACACTTTTTTAAATTATCATTCATTTCATTTGATTCAAATCGTCATTAAATTATTTTGTTAAATTCAATTAATTCTGATTTGAATCAATAATATTTTAAATGTTTAATATATTTATGATTTTTTATTAATATTATTATTATTTAAATACAAATAAAATATTGATTTTTAAATATTGTTATTATTTTTATGTTTGAATATTGAAATTTAATGCAAATATTTAGTATTCAAACATAAAAATGTTTCATAAAAATTAACTGATCGATAAATTGTTAGCAGGGAGCATTTTAAAAATTTATTTTATTAAATTTAAATAATATTCGGTGAATTTTAATTTGCATTATTGTATATTTCAATCCATGGCATGTATATATTTATAATTCTTAAACAATTATACAGTTATTTACCAAAAAAAATGCTTGTATGCATTTTCGCGTTTGTAAGTACCAATAGATGGCGCAACCAGTGCAACAACCAATGTCCAATCATAGCAATGGATTTGTAAATGGATCAAATGACTCGGAAAAATTTCTTGGGCGATTTGATCCACGACCGGTCCATGGAACACATTACACTGGATGACTTTGATCCAGACCGGTCGATGAGACTTGACGCATCGTTCCACGACCAATTGGATCGGTCGAGAGCCTGAACCCGCCCAAAGCTACACCGTTCAATATAGTGTTAAGAAAATTAGTACACTTAATAATCAGGACAAAATCTAGCTAACGTTGTATTTTTTATTTCAATAGGATAGTTAGTTCAAAAGATATTAAATATAAAGTTTATATAAACTTTAAAATTATTGAAAAGATATACTGAACTGACGCAAAAAAAAAAAAAAAAAAAAAAAAAAAATTGAGCATTAATTTTTTTTTCGACATAAAAGCAATATATCTATTTATACATTAAAAATAAAACTGAATGAAAACTTTATGAAATATTGAATTAGCTCATGCATCCTGTGTGTGTGAGAGCTTGTTAAGGCCAATAGAAGAGGGCGTTGTGTTAGACGAGTCTGATAAAGTTTTATTTCATTTATATTATTCACGTCTGTATATATATATATATATATATTAATTAGATTTTGCCAAACATGGGCATACTAAAATAACATACAGCCACATGTATGTTTAGTGATCTGATTTTCCGTGCAAGCTACTTATACAAGTTTTTGATGTATAATGTATGTTATACTTTAGTTTTATTAATTATTACTAGTATTTCATTTAACTATTATTATTAGTATTCAAATTAATAATATTGAATATGCTGCATGAATTTAAATATGTTTGATTCTCATTTGGTTTTTCACATATCTTTTCAGTTTAAATTTTTTCTTTTTTTGGGGTGTTATAGGGTATAGCTTGTTGTAAATGTTTAGCAATTTGCATACAACAAGACAGAAATAACACCTATTTTACATGCAACATTTTCATTCTATACCCTTGAAAACGTAATGAATTTGCATGTTTCAATTTATGGATGTTTGATAATCGCAATCTTTTTTTGAATTTTTTCTGTTTCATCTTTTTCAATGTTTCTTGTTTTCATCTATTCAATGTTTGAAAAGATTTTCAATATATATCAATAAAGAAATGAACGAGTAGTTATAATTTGGATTTTTTTTTTTCAATTGTACATTTAGTAAATCATTTTACTGCTTCCTTTTTATTCTATGATAAATATTTTTTCTCGATTTCAACTTTTAACAAGTTTTAAAATTAAGACATAACAGTCATTTAAAATGTTAAAACCTACGTTTAGTATTTATATGTAAATAAAATCTGTAATGGAAAAAAAAAAAAAAAAAAAAAAAAAAAAAAAAACTTTAAAGTATTATATGTATACATAAAAAAAAAAAAAAGTATTTATATTATATATTTTTTAAATACGTTTATTCTGTTTAAAACATGATAACATATTAAAATAACATATCAAAATTCAGTAAACAAATCATGATAACATATCAAAATTCAGAAAAGTATGTTTTTTATTGAGTAATAATATATAGTTCGCATTAATGATTGTTTTATAGGGCACTATAAAAATATAGAAGGGTTCTGCAGTGAATAATCATAGTATATTGCAATTTTATGACAATTCATGCATTATTAAAGTTGACGCTGACCATACTTTTTCCTAACACTATTTGTAAATAGTAATGTTTCGTAAAATGCTTATGCGATTAAAAAAAGCTAAGATTTCTATACAAAAATACTGGCAACAAAATACAGGCGGAGGCAACCCTGCCCCTTAATAAACAAAAAGTTGAGGAAGACAGACAAATAAATTGAGCTGATAAACTTTATTTAAGCTGTTTAGGAAGTGTAAAAAATAAACTTTCATTCAATACACCTGGAAAGTGTATAGAAACAGAAATTTTTTTGTGAAATTTTATTTATATAAAACACACACACACACACACACAAAAAAAAAAAAAAAAAAAAAAAAAGAAAGAAAGAAGAGAGAGAGACTATTGGAGGGGGTAATATTCCCCTGTAAATTTTCAGAGGGAGCATAAGTCTTAGTAACTGGCAATAAATGGCAAAACAACTCTTTTTTGAGATTATTCTAGAAATTAAGAAACTGCAAGAATTTCTTTTTTCAAATATGTTTAAAATCTTTTGTCTGAAAAATAAGTAGTAGAAATCCTGAAAACGGAATGTACTTATTGTACTTTAAGCAGTACAATGTTAAAAACAAGAAGAAAGTTGAGAACAAATAATTCTACTCAGAATGTTAAAAACAATAAAATTGTTCAAGTACGTGGCATGAAATTATAGCATGGTAAAGTATTTCTCACTAAAATATTCTGAAAAGTGGCGTAAAGTTTAAAATTGTTATCGTTGCGAGATAATTCATAAAGATATAGGGTAGGTGCTCCAGTGATTGGCATGTTCCAGTAATTGGCATCTATCCCGAAATAATTAATAAATAAGAAAAATAATAAAATCATATATTTTACATTTAAGAAATTTAGAATTTTATGTCAAACACTGGAACAGAGGGGGCCAATTACTGATAAAATGAAAAACTGGCAGTGTCAGTTACTGGAACATTGAGTGGATATCAAATAAAAATTCATTAAAAAAAAAAAAAAAAAAAAAAAAAAAAAATTGTTATCAAACGTATATATTTTAACATATATGTGGTTCTGAATGTCTTTCATACCATATGTATTAACTTAAGACTTCTAAAAATATTTTCTGATGGCTAGAATATTAAAAAAATCAGAGATTGCTCTAAAAGTGTCGATCACTGGTGCACTTACCCTATAAAATATTTTGTCTAAAAAGTAAGCAGAAATACTTAAAACTGAGTACAATTTAAGTAACACAATAAAAAAAAAAAATCATGTAACTTTTTGTTCTAAATGGTATAAAGGAAATTTGTCCAAAAAGTATAGAATATCCTATAGTTATAATCATGAAAGAAATATAGTTTATCTAATACTCTAAACTTTTCGGAATTCTCTAATTTGTATTTGCTTCTTGATAAAATAACTTATTTACTGACTAATAGATGGCAGCAGCACTGAAATTTAAAATTTCAAAGAGAGAGATTCTTTAACAGAGATTTCTGAATAAATAAATAAATAAATAAAATAAAATAATATTTATTACTACAAAGTAATTAAATTTTTTTCTAAATTAATTAAATTTTACTTATCGTTTACAAAAATTTCTTATAAATGAAACTAAGGGCAGGATTTATGTAATGGCTCTTCATTAGTAGACGGCAGCCTAATCTCATGTTATGCTATAGATAAACTTGTTTTGCAAATTAATCATAACCTAACGTATTTTTTTTAAAAATTACGTTTTCCATTTAGAAAATTCAAAATAGTTAAACTGATTTTCTTTTTCCGAAAATTCATTTTTAATTTTTCTTTTTAAATTTTGCATTTTGAAGATCTAAAGTACGAAAAATGCTCTTTGTTCATTTCCCCGCAAAGTAGATACAGGTATAACAAGAACTTTTATTTATTTATTTGTTTATTGCCTGATGAAGGTTTCTGCTTGATAATTTCGACTCGAAAAAGTATTGCTGCCCCCTCCCCCTTCTTTTTTATTCAAGTTTATGGTGTTTGCCAACAAATTTTTAACTTTTCATCATTCAGATTCAACACGAACTTTTTAGTGCATTTTATTGTAATTTTACTTTCTTCTTTATATCAAAAGAAAGAGAGTGAGAAAAAACAATGGATTCTGAAAAGGTTTTAAGTTTTCGTTTTTGATACATTTACAGATTTACGTGTATTGCGGTAGGACCATAGCGTAGAACCGTAGAAAATCAGTCTTAAACCCTGCAACAACAACATGCACTGTTAAAAATTTCAACAGAAAACTCTGTGTAATGTATTATCTTAAGTCTTACGTAAAATTACAGAGAAATATAAACAGATATGTTAAAAAACTTATTTTATATATTCATTTCATTAACTAATATTAATTTAATTAATTATTGGTGGGAATATATTTCGAGCTTAGAATGCTTTTTCTAAAGTAGAAACAGTCATTTTTAATTTTAATTGAAAAATTAAATAATAAAATTAGGTAAAAATACAGAATAAAGATTGAGAATCTCGATTATTCACTTTTAACTAAGAATTACTGTAAATTTACAGAGACTCTGGATAAATGTTTACATTAAATTTACAGAATTTTTTAACAGTGTGTTGATAAGAAAGCACCACAGAACTGGCGTTTCAAATTATTACTTACAAAATTTTGAATAAACACCATCGCAACAGCTGTTTCCGGTCGAAAGAGCACACGACCCTTCGTCAGGTGAACAAAGTAGGCACGAGTACTGAAGTCAAAGCGACAACGCACAACGGCAGCGTACACTTTGATTGCAGTACTCGTGCCTACTTGTTCGCCTGACGAAGGGTCGTGCGCTCTTTCGACCTGAAACGACTGTTGCGAGATTATTGCATTTTATGATGTTTATTCAAAGTTTTGTAAGTAACAACAACATGCATTGAGGTTTCCTGAACCTGAACTCAAAGAAAATGCCTGTTTATGTGTTAGGCAAATTTTGTCGGTGTATTAACTCCAGAAATGTTCAGTGGTGCACTAAGGGGTGGGGGAAGGTACCTAGGGCTTTTGGCTACGAGAGACCTCGAAGAAATATGACTTTTAAGTATATGTATTTGGTGAAGTTGTCATACCATCATAACAGGAAACATTCACTGCAATTCAAATTTAAGCCTTAGGATGAGATCAAAAATCACAAAATGTGACCATAAAACTACAACTTTCAGGGATAGTTAGTGCTCCTGGTCTTCACGCTAGGTAGGGCTTCCGAATCATTCTTAAAACTTATTTTAATACCTTTTTATAGAAATAAGTTGCAGTGCTTTCCATTACAAGCTAGAAGCTTAGCAAAATGTCTTCTTTTAGGTCCTAATTATGATATAAAATAGGAATTTTCTAAAATTTAGTCCTTAATGGAGGGAAAGGGGGTGTCTAACAGTTCTATCCGTTCTTCGCACAGGAAAAATCGCAGTGGTTTCCAATAAAAGCCTCAAATTTAATGTTTATTCTTAGGGCCTAATTAAAGCAAAATATTAGATTCTTACTAAATTTAATACTTAAGGGCCCTCTTTACTCACCGCCACCGGAAGCCGAAGCTAATGTTATTCTATGGGGAATTTTCCTTTACAAATAACTTATTAACTAATACATATTTTTAAATTCTGTTTTCACATTCTGAAAATTCCCAGCTGTTAAATTGACGGACCTTTTTTTTTTTTTTTTTTAAAATGTATTTTTTAATTTTTTATATTTTATTTTGAAGCTGCAAAATACGAATTTTCAATATGTGAATTTTTTTTCACTTTGCAATTTCAAAATTAAATATTAAAAATTAAAAAAATACGTTTTTGAAAAAACTCCGTCAATTTAACAGTTGGGAATTTTCAGAGTGTAAAAACAGAATTTAAAAATATGTATTAGTTAATAAGTTATTTGTAAAGAAAATTTCCCCATTGAATAACATTGGCTCGGGCTTCCGGCGACGGTAAGTGAAGAGGGCCGTTAAGGACATGAAAGGGGTGCATTTCTACATGTTCTTCGCACGGGGAAAATTACAGTGTTTTCCGGTAGAAGCAAGGAATTTAGAAAAATGTCTCTTCATATTAAGAATCGTCCAAAATTATACACTCAAATGCTAAGACTAAGGGGTCTAGCATTTTTACCCGTTCTTCACAAGTGGAAAAACGCAGTAGTTTCCAATAGAATTTTTCCACAGATATGAACAATACTTGATATGCATCAGAATAAACAACTTCTGTTCAACGGATCAACTACATAATTAGCTTTGATTTAAATTTTTCTTTTTAAATATTTTCTCGGGTGAAAAACTGGTAGAACTGCTAGTTCTATGAAAATGTGGAATTAAAATTAGTATTTCTTAGAACTTATTCTATTGCTAGTAAATAAAAGCCCCACATAATCACAGTAAAGCACAGCAGTTTTTCTTCTGTTGATTTATTATTATTATTATTATTATATTTAATCAAATGACGTCTAAGAAATGACGTCAGTTTCAAAGACATCCAGTGGCAAAATTATTGAAGCACTAGCAATAATTCCTACTGAGAAGGTGGGCATCTAATACTGTTTTATTAAGCAAATATTTGTCGAGTCACCATCATCAGACGAAGTTCCATATGAAAGCCATTAGCACATACTATCTCAAAAACAGGTTTTTCTTGAAGGAAGCAAGCAAAATACTACCATTTGATACTTTTGGCTCCCGTATATTCTTCTTCCACGCACTTTTGACTGTTTCCATCTCATATATTAGTTTTCAGCATGAACTCCTCCAATCAGAGAATCGAAATTCCAGAGTATCCTGTATCCTCATTCCTTTCAAACCTCCGAGAGGTGAATTATCGCTAAATATTGCGCTCGTTGTTTACATTTGTGGATTTCGTTTATGCTTAAAAATAATTTTTGATTGAGCTCAAAAATGTCGTTCGGTAGCTTAGAGATGCATTATAATATATTTAAGAATATACATTCTTCCGTTTGATAGCAGTTACAGTCTTATAGTGTTTTAAAAAAAAGTAAGTTGGCGATAAAAATTAGCGATCAAAGTGAAGAAAAAAATATGAAAAATGTGGATGGTGCTTCAATTATTTTGCTGCCAACTGTACTTCGTTTGGGAGATTTTGTAAAAGTGACGTCATTCTAACATGTTATAATTTTTTTTTTTTTTTTTTTTTTTTTTTTTATTATATTAAGACACTAAGTCATTTTGACATATTCAGAGTAAAATTTTTAAGTCGCAGGCATAAAATTGTGATGAAAGTATAATTTAAGAATTTTTTTTAATCCTTTCTGCCTTTTTTAAATTCGAATTTTTATAAATTTCTACTTAGGGAGAATATATACATTAGAAGTAATCTGCATATCAAATTTGAGGTTTCTAGCTACAATAATACTGAAGAAATGGTACAAAAACACAGTTTTAAAAAGAGTTCTTCCCCACCCCTTCCATTGTGCATGCGCTAGAAATTTGAAACACCCACAGTACTTCAACTATGGTCATAAGCAATAACTGTGTCAAGTTTAGTTCAAATAGACCCAGTAGTTGGTTGGTTGGTTGGCTGCAGGGTTTAAGGCCGATTGACTACGATGGGGTCAAAGGCCTAGAGGCGGAATGCTCTCCGTGGGAGTCTTTCTAAGGGGTCCTAACCCGTATTTAGGTTTGGGAGGAGATGTAAGACATATATATACCCACATAACATACAAACAATGACTTTTATTTATATTAAGATATATCATTTATTACAAACAATAAGAAAAATGTTTTACACTTACACTTTGGACATAAATTTTTCCAGTTATAATATTTACAGACGCTAAAACACGATATCTTTTCAATAGCGCAAAAACAATTGAAAAAATCTGATGTGGACGCCACATGACTTCCTTACACACCCATTGGAACGTACATATTGTTATGAAAACATTGACATTTTTGTGTGAGGTAACGGATTCGTGAATAAAGACAGGTTCTAACCACGGGGAAAAAAAAAAAAAAAACCCTGAAAAACTTCTACTTTAACCACAAAAGTCATGATAATAGGATTATATATACCATCAACAAATATACTAGTTTTTTCAGGAAGGGTTTATTACAGAATCTCTCATTTAGCAAATTCCTAGCCCAGAGTTTAATTAAAAACATTCGAGTGCAGGTGGCCTAATTTTGATCTCTTTGCCGAAAATTAGAGGTAAAAAATGATACCTTTTACCGAAACAATTAATTCAGTTAAAACTGAGAAAGCATTTACTAATTCTGGCCATCCTGAAACAATATTTGGCGCCGAATTTGATCACTAATCTCGCCAAGCCGTCAAGTTTGTAGCCAATGCTTATTTTGATCTTTGGCATCGATTTTGGCGATTTTGCGTTGAATTTGGCGATTTTGCGAACGAATATGGCGAAATATTGTAGTTTAGGGTTGCTAAAGTGTGGAAGCTCTAATTTCAATAAGAACAGAATTCTGGCAATTTCCGGAAAGATTCTTTGGTTTATAGCGCTGAATTAAATTCTCCGAAAACTCTTTAAATGACAAACAAGATTAAAACAAAATTAAGTGCATTTGTCGACTAGAACCTGCTTATGTCTTAAGAATTACTTTCTACACTAAAAAATGCCGGCAACTTTCATAACAATATCATTACGTGCTCTATCTACGTCCTGAGTATTCATTAAAGTGCATTCGTCGACTAGAACCTGTTTGTGCCTTTAAGAATTACTTTCTAAATGAAAAAATGTCGGAAACTTTCATAAAAAAATCATTACGGGTTCCATTTACAGGTTGAATATTCATTAAATAAAATGCATCCGTCGTCTAGAACCTGATTATATCTTTACAAATTACTTTCTACACGCAAAAATGTCGACAACTTTTATAATAATATCATTACGGGCTCTATTATTAGCTTATTTTGAAATCTCCATCATAGTATAGGTCATATATAATGGCCAAAACCTTTATATATTTGGTCATTATGAATATAATTTTAGTAAATATATCCATAACGGAATGTCAGAAATAGACGAAAAAGGGAAGCGCACAACTAGATGCTATAACAAACCTATATAGCAATTTGCAACATTCTACGTCCAACTCTTTTTGAGTTATGTCAGATACATACACACATACAGACGTCACGAAAAATCGTGTAAAGTTGCTGATATCTCTAAAACGAGAGCTCGTATTAAAACGAAACTTACAGGTGTACAACTAGACATCATGGCAGTCACACATATAAATTTGCAACATTCCACGATGATTCGTTTTTGAGCAATGCGAGATATAAAATTCATTAAAAATCTGATGTGGACACCACGTGACTTCCTTACACACCCATTGGAATATGCATATCGTTATAAAAACATTGACACTTTTATGTGAGGTAAGTGATTCGTAAACATACAAGCAGGTTCCAACCACGAAAAAAAAAAAAAAAAAAACCCTGAAAATTTGCTATTTTCGCCACAAAAGTCATGATAATAGAATTATATATTCCGCCAAATATACTAATTTTTCAGGTATGGCTTATTAAAGAATCTCTCATTGGCAAATTCATAATTGAGAGTTTTATGCAAATCATTCGAGTATAGATTGCTAACTTTTGTTCTTTTTGTCGAAAATTAGAGGTGAAAAAATTTCCTTTTACCGAAACAATTAATTCAGTTAAAATTCAAAAAGAGTTTACTAATTCTGGCCATCCTGAAACAATATTTGGCGCCAAATTTGAACGCTAATCTCGCCAAGTCGCCAAGTTTGCAGCCAACGCTAATTTTGGTCATCGATTTTGGCGATTTTGCTTCGAATTTGGCGGCTTGGAGACCGAATATGTCGAAAATTCGTAATTTAGGGTCGCTAAAGTATGGAAGCTCTAATTTCAATAAGAACAGAATTCTGGAATTTTCCGGAAATATTCATTGATTTATAGCGTTGAACTAAATTCTTCGAAAATTCTTTAAATGACAAACAATATTAAAACAAAATAAAGTGCATTCGTCGACTAGAAACTGCTTATGTCTTAAGAATTACTTTCTACGCTCAAAAATGTCGGAAACTTTCAAAACAATACCATTCCGTTCTCTGTCTAAGTCCTGAGTATTCATTAAAGTGCATTCGTCGACTAGAACTTGTTTATGTCTTTAAGAATTACTTTCTACAAGCAAAAATGTCTGCAAATTTTCATAAAAATATCATTACGGGTTTATTTACGGGCTGAATATTCATTAAATAAAACGCATTCGTCGATTAGAACCTGCTTATGTCTTTACAAATTACTTTTTACGTGCAAAAATGCCGACTTCTTTCATAATAATATCAATACTGGCTCAATCATTGGTTTATTTTGAAATCTCTATGATGGTACTTCATATATAAAGGCAAAAGCCTTTGTACATTTGGTCATTATGAATATAATTTTCGTAAATATCTCCAAAACGGAAAATCACAGAAAGACCAAAGGTGCAAAACTAGATGTTATAAAAAACCTATACACCAATTTGCAATGTTCTACGCCCAACCGTTTTTGAGTTATGCGAGATACATACACACATACATATAGACGCCACGAAAAGACGTGTAAAGTCGCTGATATCTCCAAAATGAGAGCTCGTATCAAGACAAAACTTACAGTTGTACAACTAGACATCACGACAGTCACCCATATAAATTTACAACCTTCCAGGATGATTCATTTATGAGCTATGCGAGATCTAGAGTTCATTTCGCAAATCATCTCTTACCTCTCTCTATAGGTGACTCTGAGAATTGATGAGTAAAAAAAAAAAAAAAAAAGAAAATATAAAATTATGTATCACTCATTAGTCGTGAAGCACACATTTTTCAAAGTTTGTAAGGAAAGAACGCATTGTAAGTGAAACTATTAAAATCTGCAGGAGGTAGATATAGACACACATACCTAAACTTTTTTTTTTTTTTTCTAGTTTATAATTTTGTTTGAGAGTCTGTTATAACACATAATTTTTACTTTCTTCTACATGTAAGGTATTCCGAAATTCGACCGACAAATTGAGAGGGGTGATAGAAGGCATCAATGGATGAAAACTTACTATAGAACATGTTGCGCTAACCACTATTGCGGGAGAGGGAAATCGCGAAAAACGTATGCAGGTTTTTACACACTAGAACGGGAAAAAAAAAAAAAAAAAAAAAAAGAATATTAAATACAAAGATATTTGATTAATTATTGCAAAAATTGTTCGAAGTGGCGCCTGCTGACTCCACTGCAAAGTCTACAGGACGTAAAAACAATTCCCGACATAAAAACGATAGCCACTCGAAGATGACAGGTATGCTTTTGATGTCTGTCGTAGCGACGAAAATCCGCATCACGAGAACTTCTGATGTGTCTACAAGCGCCCCATAAACGAGTGATTTTAAGATGATCCCCCCCCCCCCAAACAAGAAAAAGTCGTACGGATTGAGATCCGGTGAACGCGGAGGCCATACAACAGGTTCCGCGTGTCCAGTCCACCATCTCGAATTTCTTGATTCCGTCGGTGGAATTTTGAAGTCCGTTGTATATTATTGGGATGTCCTAAAGACGATTTGACCATTTTAGAAAATGTCTCTTGTATGCGTTTATCAAAAATTTCGTGGACGCTGTATCTCATAAACTAATAAATGAAAAAAAAAAAAAAAAAAAATCTGATATTTAGTTGCTCTCTGACTAAAATTGGTGTTGATTACATTTGGGGACCAATAGCTCAGCAGAGGGCACTGTTATATCATTTTTCCAAATCTTTTTAACGTGCCAGTGTAGGACAAAATTATCCATAAATATACATAATGAGTATTATTTTAAATTTCTTAGTGTGAAATTAAAAATAAATATTTATGATCATAATAGTCAACCAGATTTTTTTTTTTTTTTTTTTTTTTTTGTGAATGTAGGGGCATCACCTGGGAGGAAGTACCCTCCGGGGTTGTAATATTTTCAATACGATTATCTTTGAAATGAATTCGTCAATATTTTTAAAACGAACGGTTGAACCATAGATATGTGATAGTTTAAAGGCATAGCATTTACTCAGACGTTGGTACAAAATTGACTTTCTCTCGACATTTAGTGACATTTCTCAGAAATGAAAAATCGCCTGCATTCATCATGAAAAATAAATATAATAAATAATAATTTTAATAAATAATTTGCAGTGCGCGAATTTATATAGGAAAATAGTGGCTGCAACATACTAAATTTATGATTATTATCCAAAACTTTCTGATTCAAGGCTTAACTTTATATACAATGTAATAAAAAGGTTAATAAATCGATAAGGAAAATATAATTTTCCATACCGTTGAAGAAAACTAAATTATTGTTGGCAATAAATGCCTCCTTCTCGCTATGACGTCATGGTCCTCCGCCCATGGTAGAAGGCGGGAAAGAGGCGCGAGCAACTGAGAAATGGAACTCATGATTGGAAATGACGGGTGTTATCCTCTAAACCAGAGCTACAAGATGCCGGATAAAAAAGTGTTAAATCTAAACATGCTGCGAGAGTCTGGTTGCAACGAACGTGAGGAAAACTCTCCTCTCAAGTACGGATTAAGAAAAATGTTTTTGAGAACTGTGAAAAGAGGATAATAATAATTAATAAAAGAGCTGAGAGTGTGAAGAGAGAGGAAAGTAGGAGAGAGAACGAGAAAGAGAGAGAAAGTATTTTAGGTTAAATTACAATTTCCCCCCCCGTGATGTTACATTGTTAAATTGCTGTGCAGAGACGGTTAAAGTAGTTTAGATTTTTAAATGATGCTATCAGCAACATTTACGGTCGGCAGCAAAATTATTGAAGCACTAGCAATAATTCCTAATTAAAAGATGTGCACCTAATACTCTGTTTTGTTAAGTAAATACTTGTCGAGTCATGATCTTAATCTTATGCTGTTAAAAAAAGTAAGTTAATGATAAAAATAATTATAAGATAAAAAACTTTTTATAAACCATGTTTTTAAATTTTCTGTTGAATCATAGCTATAGAACTAACTACATTAGCACTTTATCAAAGCGTATGAAATCTTTAAACCGATAGTGACATCAATTTTTGTGAGATACATAATTTAACTTTTTACAATTTTTTAACGCTCACGTTTAATTAAATTATTTATTTAATCCCGTTTATTTATTTTTATGTCGAAAGAAAATGAACTCGTAATTTTTTTTTGGCAACAATTAAATTATAGCTAATATTTTAATGGCTATTTATAAGGTATTAGGAGATTATTATTTTCATATTTTAATTAATTATAAGAAAACTATTCGAAAATTCGAAAATGGGACTTCAAAGTATTGTGTTGTCATCGGGTTGTAAGCTATTGTGAAAGTTTCAAATGTCTAGCTAGTAGGGAAGTTAGTTAAAATTCGATTGCAAGATTTGCACCGGACAAACATACAAACAAACAAACAAGAATAGAAGTTAATAATAATATTATAGTTTTAAAAAATTAAAGAACACGCTTTTATAGAAATGTGAACTAAAAAAGCACAAAATATCTTTCTTAGTATAAAAATGCAGGGTAAGAGAAAATCATGTGAATGACGCACCGTAATATTTACATACATTTAAATCTTTAATTAAAATAACTTAGAATTAAGCAAAAACCATTTTTAAAAAATCTCCCCGACTGGGATCGAACGCTGAACCTTTAGGTTCGCTGCGCGGAGCTTTACCTCAACGCCACATCGTTCAAGTAGGGAAAGTATTTTTTTACAATATAAATTTTTTGTTTGCTCCCAGAGCAGTTACAAACATACATACAAATATATACAGGTGAAGCTAATAAAAGCGTGTTAAAAACATGGTAATTTGTGATCAAACTAAAAAAAAAAGGAAAAATGTGGATATGTGCTTCAGTAATTTTGCTACCGACTGTAATATGGTTAGTACTTTATTATAAATAAATAAATGAACTGATGACTTGAACGTATTCTGAGTTTAAATTAGAGAAGGCAAAAATGAAAACTGTTGTATTCCAATAATTTGCGGTATGGGAAAGGTTATTTCAGGAAGATGATAAAGAAAAGGCAATTCAAGAAAAACTAGTTGACATAGGAGAACTTTCCTTATCATATATTTGTTTTTATAAAGTTATGCTATAGGTTTTCGTGATAAGCTTAATGAACGCGGTTGATACATATAATTTTATACAAATTCACACAGTACAAATTATTTATTAAATTATTATTTATTAAAATTATTTTTCCTTGATGAATGCAGACGATTTTTAATCTGAAAGAAATATGGCATTAAATGCCGAAAGAAAGTGAATTTTGTGCCAACATCAGAAAAAATGAGTTTTCTTTTTCTTTTAAAATGGAAAAAGATGGATAACTTTACCTATATAAAAACTACAAGAAACGAGGAATAAAATTGAACTAGAACCAACGCGTCAAAGATGTACAAAAGTTTTGGCATCCTAAGGATACCAAAACTTTGACTAAATTCAAAACAATTTTTAACATAAATTTGATCTAATGTTATAAAATAAATATGGAAAAGAAAATTTACTAACGTATGGAAATATAAACTACATACCTTGAGTAGGGTGACCAAATTTTTAGATGCCGAAATGGGGACATGTTCCTATTTTCAAAGTAAAAAATGGGGACACCATGTATTTAATTCAAACAGTAGATCAAAATATAATAAGTATGTAATTAACATATATAAGCAATACATAATAATAGGTTTTTCCTTCCAAGAGCTTCAAGCATATATCTTTATCAGGATTATAACATATGACTGTTATAATCCTATCTATATTAATAAAATCAGACTTTTGTCTGTAAATTTGTCGGAATCGAAAAATTTTGTTATATCTTCACGTTTCACACCCCATGAAAGCCGAAAATGACTTCAGAAAATTTTGCCTGTGTGTGTGTGTGTGTGTGTGTGTGTGTGTCATCGTGTCCGAATGTCGCTTTTTTTCTCCGGGCATCACTTGAGAACGGCTGGACGGAATTTAACGGCGCTTGGCAGAAACTTAGGTCTTCACCCAACTTGAAATTATATCTATAGAAATTTTCAAAATTATGATTAGTGTTTAAATTGTGGGTAAAAAACGCCTGCGCATGCGCCATAAATATTTTTTCACTAAAATGCTTTGAATGGAAAAATAAAATATAAAAATTATTTTTTAAGTTAGACTTTTGTATTCGCGTGATTCGCACTACAAATTATGAAAAGATTGAAATGAAATGTTGTCATCTAAGTTTCATACTTTAGTTAATTTTAAAAAATCTAATTGTCGTATCGAAAAACTGTTTACACCCCAGGATTCAGAAAAATCACCTCTTTCATTTGGTACTAAATTTGTAATGATAGGTCTGATATTTCTAATTTATTTTTCCCTTTATCCGTTTTTCCGTTGCCACTTAAATTTCATACTTTAGTTATTTTTAAAAAATCCAATTGTCGCATCGAAAAACTGTTTGAACCCCTGGATTCAGCAAAATCGCCCCTTTCATTCGGTATCAAATTTATAAATATAGGTCTGATATTTCTAATTTATTTTACCCTTTTTCCATTTTCAACCCAGATTCGATATGGAACAGCTTTAGTATTGGATCCCTTTGGCAAAATTTGAAATTCGGCACCGAAGTAGCTCGGACGTTTCTCGCCAAGATCTTTAATTGCACAATTGAGATAGCCAATTCAGTTCATCGCAAAAATGGCTTAAAATATTTAATGTCACCAAAGGGTTCCGATACTTAAGCTGTGCTTTTTGTATTTAATTATTTATAATACTGTCTATTAAAGACTTCTGTGGTCACGAAATTTGGTGTGCAAATTGTTTGTATGCATCCGGCACTTATTGTAACTGCATTTCACGAAATTCGAAATCCCCCCTTCTCGGAGTCGGAGGGCAATAAACATGTGCAAAAACATGTTTTTCCGTTTGAATTCGCTTTGAATTATCTTAGAATGGCGAATTTTGGTGTGTGGATATTGATTAAGTCTACGCATTATGTACATTAGTGGGATTTTGCAAAACTTCGAACTCACCCGCTGAGGGTGGGGATGTAAGAAGTGGGTAAGTTGTGCTGAAGACAGTGGGGACCCAGACTCCTCATATTGGGAGCGAGAAAACCTCTACCAATCACAGCGAGAACTTAGGTTATTAATAAAGATATGGGATTTTGACAACTCATTTAAGTTTAATGTCTAGCGAAGCGGGCAAAGCCTGCTAGTATAATATATGACTATAATGATAACAACATTATAACTTATCATAATGAAAAACACTTCAACATTTCCATGGTTCAAATAGTCAGAACATGAAATTATGATTATAAATGATGCATTTTCTAGTTCTAATGTAAGTTCCTTCCCTGCCCTAGATTCAAAAGCATTTTCCACAATGACCTCACATTTTGTTTGGCCACAAGAATATGCTGGGCCAAGAGTACTTTCTTTAATATTTTGGACAGGTAGTCGATTTCTCTGAAAGTTTCTTGATGTTATTATGATAAGTAAAAATGTCTTAAGCCAGAGCAATCTTCAAACTGGCATTATTGGCTGCCAAAACCCCTTGAAACTCTAAACTATGTTGATACAACTGTAGAAGCTTTCCATGTTTTTCAGAGTTAATATGAGTAGAAACATATTTTATTTTTTCACCGCATGAATTATGAATAAAACTGAAAAAAAAAAAAAAGTAACAAAATTATGAATAGTTAAGAAATTTTTTCAAAATTGGGGACATTTGGGGACAAACAACAGAAAATATGGTTCCCAATCGCTGCTTTTGTTTTTGGGGATAGTTCCCGGAAAATGGGGACATTTGTTCACCCTAACCTTGAGGCAAAACATCCATTCACAAAAAAACATATCGGAAGCACGTATCTGCAGAACACGACCCGTAAAATGAAGGGCTTGGATATGATCGACGATGGCCTTCATGAAAAATTGATGGGAACTTGTTTTCGTCGAAAGATCTGCAAAGGAAGGCGGACGCTTATTGTTATTATATTTTGGGAATGATTTGTCTAGGGTATCTACTTTGTTTTAGAAAGGTTAAAAAGTTATTATTTTGAGAGCTGATTTTTTGGGGTTTTCCCGCTAGATTTGCAATCCGTCACACTGTGCGTCGTGCCGAAAAACTGTTTGCTCCCTTGGATTCAGAAAAATCGCACCTTTCATTTGGTACCGAATTTGTAACGACAGGACTGATATTTCTAATTTATTTTGGTGTTACACAAAACTGGTCGAGAAAAAATCCAGATTGAAACTAACAGTCCTCCGTCCGAAAAAATAAAATAAATAAAATAACATTATATATCTGTCAATATTCAAAAGAAGTTTACACATACACACACAAAAGAAGAAAAAAAAAAAAAAAAAAAAAAAAAAAAAGAATAGTAAAATTATACACCTCCTAAATAATGATTTCTCGAAAGAAACTTTACAATAAAATATCACAAAGCTTAAAAATGATATATGAATTCACACATCACAAAATCTTAGAGCTAAATATAAGTAGGGTAAAAGAAAATAAAAACAAGACTAAATACATAAACCTTGAATATCTTATTTTTTAAAGAAGGAAAAAAAAAAAAAAAAACTAACATTTTTCAATTCTTTTTGTTGATTTTGTCTTTATAACTACGATAGCTATGATGGATGAAAAAATGTTGCCATTTGGCGCCCGACTAATACTCCCTTTCTTGTTTATGAAAAATTCATGGAGTGCCTCTTTTCGTTGCCACTGCTGGGAACAGAATGTTATACAGCTGATAACTTTTCACCCGTACAAAAACTGATTTTTTGCCTTTTCGAAATGTATTCTTATTTGTGGTTTGCGTTGCATTAGCGAAAGAAAAATTTCTCAAGTAAATTATTATAGGAGTTATATATGTATTTTTGTTAGAATATATTTTAGCTAATATAGGAATGATCTTCCTAATTCATTAACATGATTTTTTTTAATATGATTTTTATGAAATATTGATGCCTTTTATTTTATTTTATTTTATTTTATTTTATTTATTTATTTATTTAATTTAATTTTTTTTTTTTTTTTTTTTGAAGGCGATTCGCTTTTACTTCGTACCACAAATTCTTGACTACTGCTTAAATTTTTCTTTCTTTTTCTTTTCTTTTCTTTTCAAACTATACCTCTGGGGACTCACCAAAACGGAGGAGCTAATATCCCCTCCGCGGAGGATCAAAATTATGATGGCATGTCTCATGACAATCTTTAGAGATGTGCCCTAGACCATCGCCAATTACCCATAGTGCAGTACTAGTGCGACGTTAAACCCACCCACCCACCCTTCTTTCTTTACATTTCTATTTTTTTTTTTTTTTTTTTAACGAAAGTAAAAATTTTTAACAGTAATTTTTCTTTTCCTTCTTCTTCTTTTTAAAAATTTTTTCTCAACACTGTTAAGTAATTTTATATTTTTAAGTCCTTGAACTATCGTTGAACTTTGTTATATTACCTTAAACTTGTTCTTTTTTTAAATAGTAGTTTGCCTTTTTCTTCTTCTTCTTTATCCTTTTCATCATCATCATCAACCTTTTTATTTATTTATTTATTTTATTTTTTTTAAGTTTTCCAAAGGTAAGGCATCTTGCAAAAGTGTGACATAATTAATGACACGTAAAAAACAAGAAATGCAAATTATATATTTTTTTTTCATCACCAATTTTTTGTTAAATGAAACTTACAACATTTTTAACAAGTAAAGGTTCTTAAGATGAAATGTTTAGAAATATAACGAAAATTATTGATTAGTGCAACAAACAAATAGGTGGAAAATATTAGCCTCAGAAATATATATTCTTTATAAGATTGTATACTGGCTGGCTACGTTGATGATTATTTTTCTTTAAATTGATCAAAAATGCTAAAACTATCCTAAAATGAATACGATTTATTCTAAGATAAATCTTATATAAAAACACATTGCTGGCCATCCAAAATGTAACACCAAGAAGGAATGCAAATATCAGAATGTTATTTATTGGGCATTTACATTACAATAGGAAGAACAATTGATTAAAATTTCAAGAAATTTGGAGTAATATATACTGAGAAAACAGTACATAAAGCAACGATTTCTGTGAGCAATAACAGCACATATCTGCCTAGGCATTGAATCAAACAGCGATTGGATGATATGTGCGGGTAGAACACTTCATGAAGCTTCAACACAATGCCATAGTTCATCGATCGTAGTTACTGGTGAGTGGTGGCGTGCCAGTCGCTTTTCAACGATTAAATAGTAATTTTCATTGGAGTCAAAGTGCAACATTTTGATTGCAGCACTCGTGCCTATTTTGTTCGCCTAACGAAGGGTCGTGCCTTCTTTCGACCCGAAACAATTGTTGCGAGTTCTAGCCTTTTATAGTGTTTATTTAAAGTTTTGTACTTATTATATATATAATTTGAATAATTTAATTCCTTTACAACACTCAGCAAATGAAAGATAGATGAAAATACCAACAGATGAAATTTTAAATGAGATGTATTTCGAATAAAATTATTGTCACGATGATAATTTAATTTAAAGTACTTACGCAGAAGAGAAATGAAACACATATCACATAAGCCTAACGATGAGATAATGTATAATCCATTAATCTAATATAAACATTCATCAAATAATAGAAATGGAAAGAGATAAATTAACCAAAAGGATCTGTTAAAAGAAAAGAGAATTCATGAAAGGAAAAATAGAATTTTAAATGCTGAAAACCAGAAATGATCATTCATCAGGAAACTTGCATCTATGTCAGCATATGCAAGATTTCGGATCGCTGTATAACTAAGTCAAGCAATATACACATATATATATTCCATACATTCCTATACATATATATATTCCATCATACATACACATAACATCCATAAATTGAAGAATTTAATAACGTTATAAAATTTAGCAATTAATAGATACATGATAAAAACAACAGCACACACATAAAAGTTATTGTAATTCAATTTAAATGTTAGCACTTTCTTTTTTATGTTTCATTTACAGCATTTACAGTATCAATTAATAGATAAATCCATTTTAAATTACATATGCTTAATATTAACATTTAAGACCATAACACTAAGACCAACGAGGAGTAATTTTTAAGCGAAATTCCTGAAAATTATGATACGTAAACCAGTAATTTTATAAAAAACAGGAATACATATGTATATATATATATATATAAATTCCCTGCTTTATATATATTTGGTAAAAATTGCATTGCGATACACTCAATACTTTTTGATTAAGTTATTATTTTTATTTTTTTATGAGAGTTTTGGATTACTCAGCATATACAGATAGAAATAAAAATTAAAAAAAAAAAAAAAAAAAAAAAAAGGATTTAGAGAATTAAATTTAATTATTTTGATTATGTTTAACAAATCAAATAATAAAAAAACTATTATAATTAGATTTTTATAAACGATAATAAACAAAAATAATAGAATATATAATAATCATTATAGTTTTTTTTTTTTTTCAGTAAACTTCTTAGCTGAAATGCATAGATGCCAACATTTTAATTTATTCTGGAGTATTTTTAGCTCCGTCTTTATTTCATAACACTTATTTTTTATGAGTGTTTTTTTTTTTTTTTTTTTTTTTTTTTTTTTTTCTTATTTTATCGAAGTTATGTATTCGTGAAAAATTTTCTATAAATAAAGTAGTGCGAAATAGAGGCAAGGCTAAAAGAACTTCGAATAAATTAAAATGTTGGCATTTATGGAAACATGGCTTTCAAACTGACTGTAAAACCAGTTTCTCCTTCATATAACTATCAATACCAGAAAGCGAGTTTGATGCGTAGAACAAGGATGGTTAACATTTTTCAACTTTATCGCTATACTCATAACTTAAATTCTCATGAACCGCTCATGTGATTTTTTAAGAAACGTAAATATATATGTGGAATGACGATCACTTAATTTATAAATAATGAATAGCGATATTTAATAAAACATATTACAAACGCTTCTTCTATAATAACAAAATCATAAAATTATTCAGTTGTGTAATTAAAGTTAACTTAATCCATATGAACCATTTTAAGCTTACTTAAATATTAAAAATTTTTAACTTAACGATTGTCGTCTTCACTTGTTTATAATTAGTTCATCCACTAATATTATTACGAGACAAAGAGTGAATTTTAGTCTGTAACTGGAATAAATAAAATAAATAAATAAATTCCCTCTCTAGATTACACCACTTCCTAAAAGCAAAAACACTTCATCTCCAATTTTTTTATTTAACCATTTAAAGGGACATTTATTTCTAATAATGATGTATTAAATTTTTTTGAAATTGAGATTGATTGAAGAAAAGAAATCTATTTAGGTTATCGGTAAAATTAAATTGATTTTTAATCCTTTATAAAGACATGAGAAGTACACTAATTACCCAATTCTTTAATTTTAAATGAGAAAGGTGTGGCAAGTTATTTTTCTACGCCTGCTTTTTTTAGTCTGAGCACCCACTTTTGTAGTTAAAATTACTTGCCATGGTCTCAGAAAAAGAATTTCAGAAAAAAGGAATCAACATAGAGTATGATACTTTGTTCTTTTATTTAATTCTTTGATTTATCTATTTAGAATAAAAACGCTAGACGAAATAAAATAGCTTACAACGGGCTTCCCATTTAAAAATTGATGAAGTTGGTGGGAAGTATAGTTTCCATGATCTTATAAAGGGTTAAAAATGTGTTTCCTGTACATTTAGTTGAAAAATACAATAGAAATATGAATATAACATAAATTCACTAGTTTTAACCTTTAAATACGAAAAATGGAAAATAGTAGTATTTTCACCCTTTTTTTAAACCTATTTTAACACTTTCCAACAAGGTTAAAAAAGTTTTAATGATTTTGGTTTTTACGTCTGTCTGTCGCGCTCTATCTCCCGTAAGTATTCATAGAATTTCTTGAAACAGATATATGTTATTCAAGTTTACTATCGGATGTTCCCTATTGAAAATGGAGTATATGCCTTCACTGGTTCGTGTACAATGACACCCGAAAGTATTCCAAAGCCTTCATTCTAGGAGAGGTATTTCTATAAATCAAATATTAATAAATTTATGTAAATCTCAATGAAATTGAAATATGTTATTCAAGTTCACTATGGGATGTTCTCCATTGAAAATGGAGTAAATACCATCACTAGTTTCTATACAGGAATACCCGAAAATATTCCAAAGCATTACGTTCTATGAAAGGTATTTCTATAAACCAAATTTTATAAATTTTATTTTGCACAAACCTTAATAAAATTAAAATGCATTATTCAAACGCATAAAAGAATGCTTTCCATAGAATACAATACGATTTAGATTAGATTATATGATAAGCATTAAATTTAAGATATGATAAGTATTAGATTATATGATAAGTATTAGATTTAAGATAAGATAAGCATTAGATTTACAGAGCAACACAAAAATATGCAGTTACATTAATGGGCATTATTGGAAATTTACTGGAATTGCATTTTAGTTTATATTAATCGTTTTTATCGCTTTCTAAATGTTTTTAACACTTTTCAACAAGGCTGGAATGTATTAATGACTTCTGTTCGTCTGTTTGTCTATCCGGCGGTCTAACTCCCATAAATATTCATGGAATTTCTTGAAAGTGATATATGATATTCAAGTTTCCTATCGGATGTTTCCTATTAAAAATGAATTGAATACCTTTACTGGCTTGTACACAGGGACACCCAAATGTATTCCAAAGCCTTCATTCTAGGAAAGGTATTTCTATAAATCAAATTTTAATAACTTTACTTTGAACAAATTTTAGTAAAATTGAAATATGTTATTCGTATGCACAAAAGAATGCTTTCTACTGAGTGTAGTACGATTAGCATTAGATTTACAGGACCACACAAAAATGTTCAGTTACATTGAGGGTTGTTATTGGAAATTTGCTGGAATTTCATTTTCGTTTACATTAAGTGATTTAACACTTTCTAACATTTTTTAAGTGTGAATATGATTTCAGTTTGTGTATCTGTCTGTTTATTTGTCTTCCCGTCTGTCTGCCTGACTTTCCGCGCTCTAACTCCCGTAAATATTTATGGAATTTCCTGAAACTGATATATGTTATTCAAGTCCCTACCAGATGTTTCTTAATGAAAATGGAATGCATATCTCTCCTGGTTTGTGTACAGAGATACCTGAAAGTTTTCCAAAGCATTAGGTTCTATGGGAAGAATTTCTATAAACCATATTTTAATACCTTTACTGTACACAAATCTTAATGAAATTAAAATATATTATTCGAGTTCACTATCGGATGTTTCCTATGTAAAATGTTTAAATAAAACCACTGGTTTGTGTATAGGGACACTCTAAAATGTTCCAAAGCATTGTGTTCTGTGAGAGGCATTTCTATAAACTGAATTTTAGTAACTTTACTTTGCACAAAGCTTAATGAAATTGAAATATGCTATTCATATGCACAAAAGAATGCTTTTATTGATTATAGTTTTATTAGCATTAAATTTACGGGGTCACACAAAAATATTCAGTTACACTAAGAACTATAAATAAAAATTTGCTGGATTGTACTTTCGTTTACACTAAGCGATTTAACACCTTTTAATATTTTTTAAGCTTGAATATGATTTCAATTTGTGTATCTAATATTCGCGACTATCCATCTGTCTGTCTGTCCGCCTGGCCGCCACAGCGTCCGTAAATACTTTCGGAATTAAAAAAAAAATATATATATATATGTACGTTATTCAAATTCACTGTTTCACTGTTTCACTGTTTCACTGTTCCTTATTTTAAATGGTTTTAATAGCTCCGGTGCAACTGTTTTGTGTACAGGGACCTCCCCTCCCCCCCCCCCCCCACAAAAAAAAAAAAAAAAAAAAAAAAAAAAAAAAAAAAGCCAACGCATTGCATTTTAGGACAGACATTTTTATAAATTACATTTAAAGAACTTTCTAGTGTAAAAATCATAAAGAAATTGACATTTATTGTTAATATGCTAAAATAATATTTTGTATAGAATATAATTTTGTCAACCTTCAGATTTACAGGGCTACACTAAAATATTCAGATACATTAAGGGCTGCAATTAGAATAAAAAGGCTACGTTTCCTTTTGTGTTAAGCATTTTTAACACTTTCTAACAATGTTTAAGAATAATTAGGAATTCAATTAGTCTACCTGTATGCCTCTCAGATCTACTGTACCCGTTGTGTGTTTATGTAGGCAAAGAGCACTGAAAGTTATACGATACAGCAATTACGTACATTTGGAAAGTGTTAATAATCAATTCACAGCCGTCTCCTGCACACAATGATTTTTCGTGCTTGTTTACACTGTACATTGTTTCAATTGTTGACATAAATAAAAATGTCTTGTAACATTTGTACGAATATTTGTAAGTGACATTTTTTATAGAGAGTCAAAATTGAGATTTTCATAATGGATTTGAATTTAGTTTAAAGGCAACTGTTTAAAAATAAAAATGATTTGTTTATTTTGGAATGTTTTGAACTTTGATTTATGTCTGTTAATAATGAATCTTCTATATATAATGGTGCATAAATAAAGCAATACTGAGCTTCCAGTCTTGATTTTTTCTTCAAGTTAAGTGTTTTGCAAGCCCGTGTTTTGCGCCTGAAGAAGAAAGACCATGTCCTTTCAAAACCAGGAGTGCTTTCATTAATTTTATAGAAGAAGTTTTAAATTAAAATATACCTAAGCATAAACAATTTATGACAATTCACAACACATATACAATTAGAAATGTTGATTTTATTGATAAAAAAAAGGGAAAAGATGATGATGTAGAAAGAGGAGAAAATCTAGCATTGCCACATAAAAAAAAAAAAAAAAAAAAAAAAAAAAAAAAAAAATAATGTTCCTTGAATTCAGAACGATCAAGGTTTTTCGTTTAAGTGCCGATTAATTGAAATAATCACCATAATTCTATTTATTGAACTCATAAGAAATGGAAAATCTCGATTGGTCCCAATATCGAACACAAAAAATCGATATGTAGAAACTTTTTTCAATATTTAGAAACTTCTTTCAGTTAAAAAAAAAAAAATACTTTTGTTATGTAAAATTTAACGGGGATTCGTAAAAATTCGATTAACTGTGATTTTCAAAATATGAAAGTTCGATACAAGGCAGTTACATAATAATTTAATCCATCTACTATTTATTTCAGCTTCCTTTATGATTTCTCCATTCTATCTCAGTTTATTTATTTTTATTTTTATTTTTTAAATTCAATTCTCAATTTTTTTTTCCTGTAAATTGAATCTGTTGATATCAATTTATCAAAAGGTTGAATTCTGATTTTGAGAATTTATATCATGTTTGATTTCAGATTTTCATCAAATACTTGAAAAATGGCGTTATGGTTAAGAGATAATCATAATACTGGTTTGAAATTTTCATTCTTCATTCTTAATTTTTTTTTAAAATTAAAGTAAAGAACTTGTTTTTAATAAGAATAAAAAATTTGAACTTCTAAATTTACTAATTTTGTCGAAAATGTAGTGTAACTATAATACGAAATTAAAACCGATTCATTTCAACTCAACTCGTCGCAGATGTTATTTCACTCGATCCTTCTTCTTCTTCTTCTTCTTCTTTTTTTTTTTTTTTTTGTAAAAGAAAAGAATTTTTTTTTTTTTTTTGAAATTTGTTTCCTTTAGCAATAAAAAATTCTGAATTTTTTAATTCAACTAAATATAACTCAAACGTTGTTTTACTCACTTATTTCTGTAGTAAAAGAAAAATTATATATTGAAACTTGTTGCCACTAAAAATAAAAAAAATTAACTTACTAATTACATTTTTCAAACTAAATTACATTTATTCACTAAAATGCCAGCTAATATCAGGAAATTTCACACCAACAGCAACTAAGCTTTTTTGTCCTGGTATCTCATTTTAAAAATCTAATCAGCCACTCTCATGACGCCCTGGCTTGTCATGTTCACTTTATAAGTGTACTTACTCCTGCCTTTGCCTTTGGGAAGGAAGTCATCCCAAACTGATATTCGACTGGTAGAGAAAAGACAGAAAATGGCCACTCGACATCCGTCCCTATTAAAAGGGAAAAGAGATGTCCCGGCTGTCAATGAGCCCTGGGTGTTTTATAAGAGGAGGGGGAGAATCTGAAAACGTATTAGAATGGTTGCATATTCAATTCTTTTCTGTCTTTTGTACGAGGGTAATCGTCCGGAGGTATTACGAGGCGTGAAATTTACAAATATGTTTATGTAGCAACTAGCGAAATATGAAGCTTAAGAAACATTTGGTTTGGCATACGTATAAGAACATAGAAGAATTATGTTTCTAAATTTTACAGCAGGGACTCAAGAAGTGCCTTAGTTATTTGCATGCATATTTCATGTGTGTTTATTGTATGAAGGTAACTATCTAAAAGCTTACAAGAGATAAAAAAAAAAAAAAAAAAAGACTCGCACTCCAACAAGAAAAGTAAAACAACTACAAAAAAAAAAAAAAAAAATTAAATAAAAATTAAATAAGTAAATAAATAAATAAATAAAAATAAATAAAATAAAATAAAATAAAATAAAAATAAAATAAAAAAGGCAATTTTAGTTCATATTATTAAAAATATGTATGAAGTGCCCCGACGTGCACAAAAGCGTCATATCTCTATCTCGAAATTTATATACCTGAGAGACAGATGTTTCAGTTTTATTGAAATGATAGCCAGTAGTTTACTGTTATTTTTGAGTTGATTTTTCTCAAATACTACAGTTTTGATTTGGGCACTTTTTTTTTTCTCTTTGCCGTGGCTCGAAATATGTAGCAAGTAATAAAATTATGAGGATAATCGTCCGAGGTTTATGAGGTGTAAAATAGTCAAATATGTAGTATCTTACGAAATTTGTAACTGAACTAGCGTCTATTAACAAGAATACAAGAAAAAAGGGAAGCTTTGTTTTGAACCTGGTATGTGTTTGAATTTGATTGGTATTAAAAAACATTTCTCCAATATAAGTAAATAAAAATAAATAAACAAAACTGTGAAAAAATGTGAAAAGCTGTCCTCTACAACACAGATAAATATTTTACTAAATTATAGGTTTTCGTATTAATTATTATAGAACAAAATTTTCCCATAGGTTAATATGGAACCTTGAATATTTAAGATGGCGGGTATACAGTAGTTTTAAGAGCCTAATTTACGCAGGGCTAAACAGATACCACTATTTTAAAAAAGTAATTATCTCCGTATCGAATTTCGGTCAGAAAAAATAACTGTAAAAAATAGTAGCGACAGTATGCCCAGCAATAATCTGCTTCTACCTATTGACAAATGTATTGGATAGCAAGAGAGTTTATTTTGAAAATTTTACGCTGCTATTCAACAGATATACATGTAATTGTCATTTTTACTTTTTTCTATATTCGATAGAAGAAAGTATTGCACTGAGAAAAATTCTGTAACTGAATTTAGAATCTAAATTGTGGCTCTAGAAAAAATAGTTCCATGCCCTCCTTATAAATTCTAGTCCCCTTGGAAAGCTTTTTCTAGAAGCCCGTATTAGAATTCTAGAGTGTTTGCTTATATTATCGAGGGCAAAGTTATTTAAGATCTCTGCAAATAAATGAGACTACAAGAGGCGGGTTTTAGCAACTATAATCTCGGTTTATTACCCAATTCTAGAAAATCAAGCGAGAATTTATCGCAATACAAAAGATTCAGAATATTCGGAATATTCAGAATATTGTTTCACCATCTAAAAATGTGTAGACTAGAAATTCTCGATCATTTCGTCTATTCAGTTTATTGGCGTGCCTTATGCGCATAGCTCGGAAATCTATATTTCTAGTTAAGGGATTTAAAAAATGGCCACTTATTCATTCTAAAAAAAGGCGGTATACTTTTTTTTTTTTTTTTTTTTTTTTCTCAGTGTGGATTCGAAAAAGTTTTTGACTTCCGATTTTCGATGGATTTATATGTTTTGTGAGCTCCAGAGTACGGTTTGACCATTTTTAGAAACTATCTGTCTTTCTATCTGTGCGTGTGAGTGTGACAAAAATTGTATGCAAGTGTTTACAAGTGTGTATAGAAGTTTACCTTTAAACATCCGATTGTGTTCGAAGCCCAATTTTCGATTTTAGTTTCGATTTATTTATCTTTTCCAGAAACTTTGGAGAATAAAGTCATAGTTAAGAGACGATATATCTTCACGCGTAAAAAATTAATATCAAAGAAATATTTTATATAATTGACACCATATTCGATTTAAGCTTTTTATTATTTAAAAAAAAAAAAAATCATGGTTAAGAAGCAATGCACATTTACATGTGAAAAATGAACAAAAGAGACATTTTTACTTTCTTCTATATTTATTAGAAGAAAGTATTAGGTTTGTAAAATTTTTTGACTTCCGGCTTTCGATGGATTTACACATTATAAGATCCTCCTGACTAAACCCTTCATTGAAAAATCTGTCTGTCTGTGTGTACTTTTTCACACAGAGACAATGATTGGTTCATTTTGGGTAAATATTTTTCACACGTAGTTAGTTTAAAAAAGTTTTTAGCAGCTCTATATCAAAAACAGAATTTTATGAAAATATGTATCCAGATGCAACTTGAATTAAATTGGTGTTTTTAATTTGTGGTGCGTAAACAGGTGGTGCTGTCATCCCTTTTTTTTTCATAATTTTTAATAAAGCAGTATAGTACAAAATTTACTAAAAATGCACACAATTAAGATTATTTTTAACCAAACATTGTGAAATTTAAAAATTTTGTTAATAATACAGTGAAACTTGAATAATTCGAACTTGTTTAATTCGAAATTTTGGATAATTCGAATTTTTTACTCGGTCACTTGAATTTTGTATTAAAATAATGTTAAAAGATCATGGATAATTCGAATTCTATTTTGGGTAATTCGAATTTTTTATACGATTACCTTTAAAATATTACAGTAAGATTTGTTCCCGAGATTTTTCTCAGCTAAAGTGCATTATTTTTTTTAACAGTCTGTCAAAAGGAGGAGAGTATTTCCTACCTAGTGCATCAGAAGATATGGTCCATGTACATGAACTTCGAGGTTTTTTTTAATTGAAAGTCATGTCTAATGTAGAAGTTTCTATTTTTTTTTTTTTTTTTCAATTGATAGGTTGAAATCCTGTACTATGACACAAAGAGTGTACTTAAAGAAGCAAATATCTGACTATTTTTTTTAAAAGTGTTGAATAATTAAGCTTGTAAAAAAAAATTGATTTAATGAGGGAGGGGGGGGGGGGGTGAATTTAGCAGTACTCTTAGCTATAAAGTTTATGTGTTACATTTTTGATCGTAGAGTTTTATTTTTTCAATTTATCTCTTCTTTTTGACAAAATAGTATATGTAATTCGAATTTTCGGGTGTTTCGAATTTTTCTCTGGTCCCTTCAACTTCGAATTATCCAAGTTCTACTGTAGTAATAATCAACTAGGTTAAATTTTGTATGTATGGAGCAGCGCATTTCACCCGGATGGGAAGTCCTTCCTTTGAGGTATAAATTTGTAACATGAGTATTTTTCAAAACAACTCGTCGATACTTTTAAAACGAGTGATTATACTATGTATCTGTGATAAGTTGGTACAAATGTATCTTTTTTTTTTCATTTTTAATATTTTAGCTGTTTATCAGCACTGTATGTATGTTTATATAATAAGTATGTCTGTTATACTGCAAGTAACGAGTGGTATCCACATTTCTTTCAGCAGCAGTCAAGTTTGTAACTGAGGTAAGGTAATTTCAGATATAGCTTATATCTTCTAGAAAATTACCAAATAATCTTTCTATTAAATTAAATCTTTTAAAATGAAGAACTAATATAAAATAGTAGATTTTATTTATGAAATGAAGCACTTGCATGATGAAAACTCTCGTGCATTTGTGTGACAGAATGTCTGCTCTTTTAAACTAGAAAACTATGATTTTTTTTTTTTAAATGTATTTATCACCATGGAATTGTGACTGCACAAAGAATTTATGACGATTGAAAATAATTCTGAGGGAAACTTGTTGGATACAAAAAACTTTCGCCCAATTCAAATTAGTATCCGATATGCCATTATCCTAGAAGGACCCCAAAATATTATTTTTCTTGAGTGAGAAGTTACTCAAAATTGTATTTTGTGAAAAAAGACAACAAAATTAATTGCTTGATCCCATGGAAAGAATTTGTACTATAACATGTCTACCATAAATATAACATTAGCTCAGCTATAAGGCACACAGTGCAGTCCAAAAATAAATTTGTAAAATCTAGCAATATAAGTGTGATTTATTTTTTACATCATCCGTTATTTAAAAAATGCACTTTTTTTCTAGTAGGAAATAAATTAAAAAAAAACTTTTTTATGTGTTATCCACTGCTTTACAACGTGTGTAATATTGCATTGAAACAAGGGTTCTTCAAATGTGCAATGCAGCTGATGGACAGAATTTTTAACATTGAAATGAAGGCATTTTGGATAACTAGTAATTGTTTTCCTTTCTAAGATTGTTTTATCACGTCAGGGTGCAGGAAAATGCAGACAAACAAATGCACATTTTAAGAATTGTGTTTTTAGCATGTAGGTCTTTTTTATACTTTGGTGATGCTCTACAACTTTTTAATTCCCTTTTTACTTTATCTAGCACCATTTTAGAGATAGGAAAGCTAATTCAACCATTTTTAACTAGGTGATGCTCCAAGCTATTGCATCTAACAGCACATAGCCATTTTACAATGCATAGATATCATTTATATGACATTAGTTACAGCCGTTTAGCAGTTAAATGGGCGAGCACGGACTTAAGCTGTGAAGCTCTATACATCTATACAGGAAACATCCAAATATAGGTATTCTATTAAAAAATATTGAAGTTAGAGTGCAGACAGACAGACAAACTAAAGTCTTACACGTTTTCAACTTAGTTAGAAAGTGTTAAAAACTAACTTCTCAGTAAGGAATAATAAAAATTGGACAATAAAGCTGTAGATTCACTAGTAAGCATAATATATTTGTTACTTCACTCCTCAATGACCAATTTTTCTTTTTCTCTTTTCTAACTAGTCTGAGTTATTCGGAGAAAATTATTGCCCATTTCCGTGTTCTCTTCAGAATTTAGTATACAATAAATTAATGCTTGCACAGTTTATGCCTGAAAAATATTGCTCCCTCCACTCCACATGTTCTGTTCCGCAACATTCTATTAACCCTCCATTCATAAATAATTAAAATCTCGACGGCACTTCCCTTTCTTTTACGGCACCGCTTATCATCTGGCGAACGATCTTCCTCATCTGTCCCTGAGGACTTCAGCAAGAGTTACTATCCCTAGCCGCAAGTGACAGGCCTTCATCAAAAATGCATGTTCCATGCTGTCTTTTATTGACTCTACTATATGCTAGAGCAGTAATGCTAGTTCAATGTAGAACCGCGGTACATTTTAAATAGAAATGATACGGACAGTATGTTAAAACGAAAAACTGATGATACTGTGACAAGAGAATGTGATTCATGTATAATATATATCTTACATTACACATAGATTATGTTAGAAGGTTCAAAATTTTAACCCTTTAGGTATTTTAAAGTGCTATTAGTTTAAAAAGAGTACAAAACGAATTTAAGGAAGAAATGTCAAAGAATTTTAACTGAATAGAACGCATATACCTCACTTCAATCTCACTCTAAGGCACTGGATGCTACATGTAGTTGTTTTTGTTCCAGAAAGAATTTTATAGAGTGCTTTCGCTGTTTTTGCTTGGTATTTTTCAAGATTCTTACAGGCGTTATAATTAACTCCCATAAGGGATCTAGGGGCTAGTTGTAACAATTTTTAGGAAACAAAATATATTTTTAAAAGTATTTATCTATTTTTTTAAATTTATAATTGCTGCTTTGTATACACTGAGAAAAAAAAATATACCACCTTTCTCTAGAATGAATAAGTGACCATTTTCTAAATCTCTTAATTAGAAATATAGATTTCCGAGCTATGTGCAAAAGGCAAGCTAATAAACTGAATAGATGAAATTATCGAGAATTTCTAGTGTACACATTTCTAGATGGTGAAACAATATTCTGAATACTCTAAATATTCTGAATCATTTATAATGCGAGAAATTCTAGCTTGATTTTCTAGAATTGGGTAATAAACCGAGATTATAGTTACTGAAACCCGCCTCCTGTAGTCTCATTTATTTGCAGAGATTCTTAAATAACTTTGCCCTCGATAATATAGGCAAACGCTCTAGAATTCTAATAGGGGCTTCTAGAACTCGTTCTCCAAAGGGACCAGAATTTATAAGGATGACATGGAATTATGACATGGTCAGTTACAGAATTTTTTCTCAGTGTAGGATGCATATTCCTCTATAATATTCACAAAAGAAATATTCGTTAATTTCGTTGATTTCCGTTAAAAAAAAAAAAAAAAAAAAAAAAAAAAAAATTGTTTTTGCTTGTTACAACTTGCCTTGGATTTGGGGGGCAAATTGTAACATACGGGAGGCAAATCGTAACAGATAGGAAGGAAATATTAACAATAAAAACGATAATAATTGAAAATGTTTTTGTCATCAGTCATTTATTAATTTGATAAAAAAGGCAATTAATAAGTAATATTAAATTATACTTTCTTGGTATAGCAACAATGAATTATACTAAACGGATTATATTAAAATAAACAGAAAATTAAATATCTAATCAACAGATACGTCAGTGTTAGTCAAAACTGAAGTTAATACAAACATATGATATATTGTTCTCTCTCACACGTTTAACGTGTCCCTACATTTTGCAAATTACGCATTATACCCATTATTCTGCTTCAGAGAGGCTACAGACATCTCCAGAAGCTAAATTAATCAACTTCTCTGATTCAGAATCTGTATCTGGAGTTAAAATCATTTTATTTATATTTTTATCCTTTTATCCTTTCTTTTTTTTTTATTTATTTATTCCTTTAATCTTTTTCTTTCTCTTTCCTTTCTCTTTATGTTTGTGTTACTTTTTAATTATCTCTTCAAAATATTTTTCAAATGATTTTCTTTCCCGTGATGGGCGTCTAATATTTGTACCTTTCTCAAAGATTTCATCTGTAGCCAAATCTTATATATCTTGACCCTTTGAATCTATTTTAAACTTCTTTTTACAGTTCCTCATCGTAAAACAAGAAAAACTTATTCATAGAATAAAGCATAGAATAAATAAGTTCATTGTTAACGTTTAAAGTAGAGTGTCTAATTACATGAATCAAAACATAAGGGGGTAATTTGTAACATGATATAATTTGCCCCCCAAAAATTTTTCAACTCACCTCATAGTATGATTTTGGACATTTTGTTTATTTATATATATAAAATATATATATATATATATATATATATATATATATATATAACGATTTATACAAAAAATAAACATGTATTTTAGAATTTACGTATAGACAAAATAAATAGCTGCAAATATTTCTTTAAAATATAAACAAACATAATTTTAATAAAAATTTACGAAATATGTTTCTTTCCACTAACTAGATAAAATGAAGCACATGTACAGAAACTCTCATTAAAAAAATTTGCGGAGCACTGATTCTGCTTACATAATAAAGCACGTCATAAGAATTATGTTTATGGAAAAAATATATTTTTTTATAGTAATTTTTTATTTTTTTTACTGTTTTCAATTTCTTAATTTGTGTTAAAAAGTATAATAATATATAAAATAAAAGCTCGAAAAGAATTTTTTTTTAAATAAAAGAATTAGTAAAAACACCTATAATTTGTCTAAAAAAATGACAGTTACTCAAAACGAAAAGAAAAAAAAAATAATATTAAAAAATTTTTTTTTAAAGAAACAGTTCACTCAGAGGAATATGTTTTAGGATTTGAACTATACTATCATAAGTTTGTATGTGATAATTTAGAAGTTCTGTGCTATCAGACTAACTGTATTGAAAAATTTCCGAAAATTTCCACACATTTCTATCTTCAAAATCTGCATAATAACATTGTAAACATGTACACCAATTTTTACAATTTTTGAAGTACGAATGTAGGATGTATTATGTTTTGCAGTAAGTAGTGCAGATAATGCTAAATAGAGAAAAAGCAAAAACGCAATTTGAAATATAAATACATCAAAATTTTGCTTACCAGAATTTAAAATCCATCTTTATAAACTAAATTCAAACAGATAACTTAAGCTAAAACGTTAAATATTATTTTTAGATGAAAATTGAAAAATGTGTTTTTTGACAAAAATCGCGTATCAGAGGTGTATGTATACTTTAAGACCACAATGACGATATAGTAGATATTTCTCATAGACTGACAAAATATTCAGCTTTGAGTATATAGATTTTGCAATTTCACATTCACCATATGACGATTTTATCTTTTCATATACAATGTTTTAATAATTTCATTTTCATGACCGACACTTCTTTTTATGTTATTCCCCAAGCACCGAACCACTGTTTACCGTGCATACAGCTTTCTGGTAATACTTCTAACGTGAGTCAGAAATCCTCAAATATTGAACTAGTCTTCACAAGTGAGATTTATCTCCAATGATTAGATTTTCGTTTATTATATCTGAATTTACGTTTTGATATACCGTTCATTCCCTCTTTAGTAAAACCCAATTATTTCACAGCTTGAATGTTGTTTGTAACTTGAATTGTAAAACGTATTGTATATAAAATGCTATAGAAATAAAGCAGAACAACTGTGTTTACAATATAAAATGTACAAATGTAAATGTTTGTGTATTTTTTTTATGTTTCTTTTACAAATTTCCTATGTATAATTTTGGGCTTTCGTCATTTAACTACATTTTTTTTCGATGCTTTTTACAATCTTTTTTCATTCGATAGAATAGATATAGATAGATATAGATAGATATTGTATAGATATTGTTGATAGATAGAATAGATAGATATTGTATTCGTAAATCTTTTCGATTTCAGGTTTTCGTCTGATTTACACCTTTCGAAAGTTTAAAACACGATGTAAACATTTTAAGAATATGTTTGTCTGTAAGTTTACACTGAAAAAAAAATAAAAAAAAAAATAAAAAAGGTAGGTTTTACAGCAAAATGTGCTAGCAAAAGGGGTGACAGCATATTCTGCTGCAAAAACTACAAGTTATTTTTTATAGTGTAATTGTGTATGATAACAACTTTATGGCGGTTGTACCTCGATAACTAACTCACAAAATTTCCTACAAATTTATATGTAGATGCATCTGAACATAAATTACTACTGATCAAGTTTTGGTGTAAAATAGTTAATAGGGGGCGCAGTAATCCTGCTTTATTCATAAATTTTTATATGGCAGTATATACCAAAATTTAATATAAATGTGCACAATCAGAATTACTTTTAAACAATCATTATAAAATTATATATATATATATATATGTGTGTGTGTGTACTTATTACAGTAATAGTCAACCAGAAATTTTTTTGTATATGTATGAGCATCAATTCCCCAGGTGTAAACCATAGATATAGTAATAATATATAGATTGATTACTGAGGGAAAAAAACGTGATTCCTTTTCATTTGGGGAAACACGACCATTTTATCTACTAATGGCCGTTTTTCTCCGAGTGAATACACAAGAATAATTTAGTAAATAAAATTTAGGAATAATTTATGTATTAAAGGTGCTTGAAAAACTTCAGATACAATTTCAAATTCATTTTTCTTTCATTTTTCAATACCTTCTAATGGCTGATGTTAAAAAAATTTTTCGGCATCAAAAATGTTTGCTCGATAATATGAGGATGATACATCTATATATATTACTATATCTATGGTGTAAACATGCTGCCAACATTTTTAATTTTAAAATAAGATTTATCACCAGTGTTTTTAAAGAGGAATCTCACATATATTTTCGACAAACAAATAAAATCAAATAAATTGTAAACATTTATTAAAACTTTCCATTATGAAGTCTCCGTTGAAAATAACGGAGACTTGGCATCTAAGTGTATGTTTGCAGTATGAATATTTTTATAATAACTCGTCATTACCTTTAAAATGAATTGTTGATCATGAATATGTGATAATTTGAAATGAAGTTATCAATTTTTTTTTTTTTTCATTTTCAAAAATAAATAAATAAATTAAAATAAATAAAATAAAACTCTCGATATTTTTTTCAGGTGTTGTCTATAGGGCATAAAAAATTACTTTCTTTCTAAATTTAGTGTTTATTTCTTTGAGATTGAAATCGTCTGCATTCACCAGGGAAAATAATTTAAATAAATAATTTACTGTAGAGTGAATTTGTATAAGAGAAAATATAGAAGAAAGTTTTGTTATGGCCACAACACTTTGTGACTTTTAAGTACAAGGTTTATTATAGGACAATTTTTAAAACTAAATGTTTCTTTTTATGTATCTTTTCTTTCCTTAATTTTCACTTTTTTAATTTATTAGGACGAATGGACTATCTTTTTCTGACAGCAGAAAAAATATTGTAATCATTTTATTGTTGACAATTTTGAATGAAGCAGGGTGATCTGCAACATCCAATTTAGAAATGAAAAAGGTTTTTCATGAAACAATTTTGTTCAGGACAGAATTTTAATTTCATAGCTTTGAGACATACAGTTTCAAAGACTTTTGTCTCGAATGATCTACATAAATTCAGACCAACAATTAATCTTCCTTTTTAGATATACATGTATACAGTAACCGCCGCTTAATAAAATCACTGGTTAATAAAATCAGCCACTTAATCTGATCAAATTGCCAGGACCGGAATCAAATCAATACAAACTACTTTTTAAGCCGCCGTTTAATAAAAACAGCATCGCCGGTTAATAAACTCAAAAATATCTACTCAGCAACGAAAAATATCATTTACACACACTCAAAATTTGTTATTAGCATTGTGATTTTTTTCTTGTAATAGAAAAAGAAATTAAAACACGACAAACCCTCCTTTATCGTTCATTGTCGAAGATTTGCAGCACACTTGCAGAACATTTACAAATTAAACACGCCCCATAACTTATCTCCATAACAATTTCAAGGAATGTATTCTTCAAAGCGCAGTATTAAGATGCAAATTTGATTTGAAATGATTTATTATTATTATTATTATTATTATTATTAAAAGGCAATTTCTAGTTTTTATATTGAAATAACTATAATTCATAAGGTTTAAACGGAAAGATTTTAAATATATTAAAACAGCTTGAACTTTTGGCAAAGTAATGATGATTTTCTCTAAGAAAAACGCATGGGAATATGGAATGCGTTTAATTTACTTATATCGAAGGAACAATTAATTATCTCTCAAAAATTAATTAATATTGTTTACTAATTCCATTATTCGTTACTTTTTAAAGTTTTTTCCCAAATTCAGGGAAGTAATACCTTTTCCTTAAGGGCAGGAACGTTCACCGGATATAAAAATCAGCCGTTTAATAAAATCACTTTGGCTCAGAACGAATGTGATTTTAATAAGCGGCGGGAACTGTATATATAAATGAGGACTTTGCAAACATACATGCCTTACCTGGGATTTGAAACACGAAGCACCTGTTCCAGAAGCCAGCTTCTTGTCTACTGAACCAGCAAGCGCGTTATATACTCTCCAATCAACTATGATATCTACTAAACTCTATAACTAAACTCTATAACTAATAATCATTTTTCAACATATTTTATTCTGTCAAGCATAATCCTATTTTTACGTATTGCAGCATTTAACATTTTATGTACTGACAGTATATTAAAATACTATTAGTTTAAGCAGCGAACAAAACCAAATTCATGGAAGAAATGTCGGAAGTATTTATAAGAACTAGTATCGACCAGTGGTCGAAACTCGACCACATTTTGAAAACAAAACAAAGCAAAGCAATTGCCTTTTCGTTAACAAAATTAAATTGCAACACAACAGTGCCACTTGTAGGCCGATAGGCACCCAAATTAAAATAGCATAGTTTTACATAATGCTCATATCATATATCATGTTTGGTACGTTTATACGCTACAGAAGTTGAGATATAGCCTTGAATTAAGTAGGGTAAATTACAACATAGCAGCACCACTTGTTGGGAGATATATTCCAACAGCTAATCAGTATATATTTAAATCAAGGTCTAACTAATTATCAATCGTACTTAAATTCCGTCCGCTGATTCATGAGATACTACAAAATTTCTCTAACACATTATACACACACAGACAACTAGTTCTTTTCTAAAAGTGAGCGAATCGTGTTTAGAACATTTTAAAACATGTAAATTCATCGAAAACCGAAAATAATAAATGTTCACGAAATACTGTCTTCTATAACATTTTGTACGACAGCACGCACCATCTACCGATTACCATGAACAAAAATTTAATCATTATAGTCAATATTCAATTGTGTTCAAGAAATCTCAAAACGTGTAAATTAATTGAAAATTTTTCGGAATCTAGTACTTTCTTCATATATGTGCAGAAGATATAATAATAAATCCCCTTATTAATAAGTACTCAATTTCATTTAGATGAAATGCATCATGTTTTAGCTAAAAAATGTGTCTTCAAATTAGAGCTGATGTTAATCACACACACACACACACAAAAAAAAAAAAAGAAATTATATCATAAATAAACTAGAAAAAAAAAAAAGAACTTTCATAAATCAAATCCTTTTTTAATTTGCGTATATGTTTAATAGTATAAAACTTTGATCGACCACTCATTCACTCAAAATAATTTTTACCACTCTAATGGCCGTTACCTTTTAAAATGAAAAATCTGCAGTCGAGAGTTTGAGAATGCTACATCTAGACAAATTTCTGTGATTTGAATTTTAAGTAATGGACAATATTCCTGTGACGTCACCGTAGGTAAAATCGCCGAACACGTGGCCGATATTTTGTAAACAAATTAGATTCAACATGCCATTTTATTGTTACGCATAACATTTTCGTAAATATTTCTGCAGTGAAACTTAATAATAATGTTCAAACAAGAACAAAAGAGAAATGTAAACAACTGAATCGAATGATAAAGTTAAGACTATTCCATAACGTAAAATTGCAGAACATTTTATGTATACACACACACAAACATACATATATATAATGAATAAAAGATTAATAAGAACATTTTATACACACACACACATATATATACACATCAAAGCTTAAATAATTAGAATTTCAATCATTTTAATAAAGGAATCTATTAGATAGAACATTCATTTAAATTTGTTAACATCGCCACAGTTCACATGCCATCTTTTAATATTACATATGTTGATTAATATTAAAGTATATTACTAAAACTGGATTAAAAACAAAACAAAGTTATCACTATATCACTCTTACTTCAATTTCATATAATCTGTAACTCTTAGAAATAATATTGCAAGATAAAAATTTGCAAGCCACAATGCTTTGCTATGGTAGAGTTGAGAACTGTTTCCCCAAAACAGCTGATTTTTTATAGTCTCGAACCCAAACGAGGAATATGGTCCATTGCCAGATTTAAAACCTTTCTTTTTTAGAAATTTTTTAATACAAAAGAATATGCGCATAAAATGAAAAATTGAATAACTTTTAGATTACCTTTTTGACATTGCAAGAAAGTAATTTTTGTATTCTGTAAATCTGGTTAATCATACCTTTCGAATAATATCACTTTCAACCCTTTACGTCTATAAGTAATATGTTAAAAAATGTACCACAAATTTCATGTCTGCCTATTAATATCTCTCTATATATAAATGGCTAAGAGAGTTTTCTCCTGTAAGTCTGAGGCTGGACCATAGACCTATTATAAGAGTGGACGGGACAATGGCAACCTTTTTTAGTGACAAAGATAACTCATGAAAAGGTCATGTGAATGTTGATCTAAAGAAAGCCACACTGGCCAATACTGAAATTTACTCGCCATGCTCTAAAATCTGCTTTTTATTAAGCAGACGAGATTTTCCATTTTCTTTGAAAGTTCTTTTTAAAATTTTTATTTGAATTTAAAAGTTAGATTGTTTTGAATTAAAAAAGAATTTTATAGCAAGAAATAGTAATTAGATGTACTTTAAAAACCCTAGAAATTATGTAAAATAAGGGTTTTATTCACAGGTAAGATTCTTTTTAATATTTTATTATTTCGTTCTTTTTAAGTAATTATTTTTATAAAACGCTTATAATTGCTATACTTATTTCTCTAAATCGAATTAGTTTAACTATATTATATCTTATATTATTTCAAAAATGTCCATAATTATCTATGAGAGTTAAAACGAGTATAGACAAACCAAAGATATAAAAACGTTTGAACTTTGTTAGATTTTAATAACAAGGTAAAAATAAATTTCAGCAGCTGTAATATTTTACGCTAGTTTTGCTTGTTGTATCTTTTCAAGTGAAAGATGAGCATGTTTGAATTGATCACAAATTTTTAATGCTTATAAAAGTCCACAAAAAACAGTGTGATATTTACGGTTTGTTTCGTTTCTGTAAAAGTATAAAATTAGTACTCTGAACTAGTTAAATAAAAATATAAAGCATAGTATTGATGCAGCAAAAATTTTCATTGCTATTTTAGAATCCTTACGATTAACTTACATAATTAATTTTATTTAGAATTTACATATTAGCATACATTTTGAACAAAATATTTATAAATTAGCAATCTATAGAATGAATTAATTATACAGGAATTCATTAAAATGTATTTAAAAATACCGCGGGAATATTAATAAGGCAGGATTTTGTTAAATTTTTAATTAATTATTCATTAAAAGTAATGAAAATATGTAATTATCTTAAAGATATTCTATAGAATGCAGCCTTCGGAACATTTTAATTCATGTTATATGTTAATACATAAATTCAAAATTAAGTTATTAATATAGAGTTTACATATTCGCATGTAACTTGCATTAAAATGTTCTACAAATTTAATTTTAAACAATGAATTAAATATAAGAGGATTCCTTGGGATAAAGTATTTCAAAATATCATGCAAATTTTAAATATTCAAAACTTTATGAAAATTTTAATCAATTAATCATTTAAAATAATGAAAAATAATATCTTAAAGACATTCTATAACATGTAACTATGAGAACATTTTAATACATGCTATATATTAATATGTAAATTCTAAATGAGTTATTAATGTAGATTTTACATATCGACATAAAACTTGCATTACATTATTCTACAAATTTAATTTCATAGAATGAATACAAGGATTCTTTGCGATAAAGTATATTTTAAAATATCATGCAAATTTTAAATGTTTAAAACGTTATGAAAATTTTAACTGATTAATTATTGAAAATAATAATAATAATAATAATAAAATCTATGAAAGATATTCTACAAAATGCAGCTATGGGAACATTTTAATGCATGCTATATATTAATATGTAAATTCTAAATTAAATTATTACTATACAGTTTACATATCAGCATATAACTTTCATTAGAATGTTCTACAAGTTTAATTTTATAGAATGAATTAAATATACAGGGATTCCTTGGGATAAAGTACTTCAATATAGCATGTAAATTTTAAATGCTCAAAACTTTATGAAAATTTTAATTAATTAATCATTTAAAATAATGAAAAAAAAATTATCTTAAAGACAATCCATAAAATATAGCTATGAGAACATTTTAATACATGCTATATATTAATATGTAAATTCTAAATTAAATTATTAATGTAGAGTTTACATAGTGGCATAAAACTTGCATTAAAATGTTCTACAAATTTATTTTCTTAGAATGAATAAATATACAGGGATTATTTGTGATAAAGTATATTTTAAAATAGCGCGCAAATTTTAAATGTTCGAAACATTATGAACATTTTAGTTAATTAATCATTGTAAATATTAATAATAAAAATTTTTTTGTAAAAGATATTCTACAAAATGCAGCTATGGGAATATTTTAATGCATGTTATATATTAATATGTAAGTTCTAAATTAAATTATTAATGTAGAGTTTACATATCGGCATATAACTTTCATTAGAATGTTCTACAAATTTAATTTTATAGAATGAATTAAATATACAGGGATTCCTTGGAATAAAGTTTTTCAATATAGCATGCAAATTTTAAATGTTGAAAACTTTATGAAAATTTTAATTAATTAGTCATTTAAAACTAGTATGTTGTGGCCCCCACAAGACTTTCTTCTATATTTTCCTATACAAATTCACGCAGTAAGAATATTAAAAAAAAAAAAAAAAAAAAAAAACGATTTTTTTCATTTTTTTTTTTTTTCTCGTTAAAAGTAAAAAAAATCGATAACTTTGTTTTAAATTACCACATATTTATAGTTCAACCATTCGTTTTAAAGGTATTGACGAGACCTTTCGAAAGATACCGATCTTGAAAATATACACACACCCCGGGGGGGGGGGGTACTTCCCCCTACGGGGGGGAAGCGATGTCCCAAATTTTTTTCCCAATTAACTACTACTATTATCAATAATTCATATTAATTTCACAATCACAGGTTAAGAATAACTCTCATTATGTACATTTATACGAAATTTTTTCCTATACTGCCATGTTAAAAATAAAAAAAAATACGATCACAGCGTCACCTGTTGAGCGATTGATCCCCAAATCTAATCAGCCTCAGTTTATGTCAGGGGCCAACTAAATACCAAGTCTGGTTAAATTTCGTTTAAAAAAAAAAAAAAAAAAACGATTTTTTTCTAATTTTTTTTTTTTTTTCGTTAAAAGTAAAAAAAATCGATAACTTTGTTTTAAACTATCACAGATTTATAGTTCAACCATTCGTTTTAAAGGTATTGACGAGAGCTTTCGAAAGATATCCATCTTGAAAATTTACTCTCCTCGAGGGGGGACTTCCCCCCCAGGGGGGGTGGCAAGGCTCCTACGCATACAAAATTTTTTTTCCAGTTGACTATCTCTATTATAAATAATTCTTGTAAATTTCATAATGATTACTAAAAAATAATTCTCTTTATGCACATTTATACAAAATTTTGTCCTATATCACCATGTTAAAAATTTAGAAAAAGCGGGATGGCAACGCAACCTGTAAGACAATTTTTACCAAAAGTTGATAGGCACTAATTTATGTCAAGGTGCAACTACATACCAATTTGTATGAAATTCTGTGCAGTAGTTCTTGAGATACAGTTGCCACAAAATTTTGTCACACACACACACACAGACAGACAGACAGACAGACAGACAGACATTTTCTAAAAATGGTCAAATCGTGTTCTACAGCGCTCAAAACGTGTAAATCCATCAAAAACCCGAGGTCGAAAATTTTTACGAATCCAATACTTTCTCTATATTACATATAGAAGAAAGTAATAATGAAAAAAAAAATTATCTTAAAGATAATCTATAAAATATAGCTATGAAAACAATTTAATAGATGTTATACATTAACACGTAAATTCTAAATTAAGTTATTAATGTAGAGTTTACATATTGGCATATAATTTGCATTAAAATGCTCTCCAAATTTAATTTTATGAAATGAATTAAATATACAGGGATTCTTTGTAATAAAGTGCTTATAAACAGCATAAACATTTAAAATAGTCAAAATTTTATGTGAAAATTTTAATTATTTAATTATTTAAAGTAATAAAAATATTTAATTTTCTTAAGAATATCAATTACTTTTTATAGAATGTCATCTTGTAAGCATGTTAATGTAAATTTTTTGTTAATATGTCAATTGTAAATGAAGTTATTAATGTAGAGTTTAAATTTTGATGTGTAATTTCTGTTAAAATGATCCCAAAATTATATTCTATTGAATGAACTAAATATGTAGCAATTCTTTAGAATAAAATAACCATTATCAAAATAGAATAAAATAACCTTTATCAAAATAACCATTTTTTCTACAGAATGCAGCTTTGGGAACATTTTAAATGTAGAGTAATGTAATAATATTTAAATGTAAGACATTATTAATGTAGAGTTTACATTTTGACGTGTAACTTGCATTCAAATATTCTTATAATTTATTTCTATAGAACGAATGTAATATATAGAAATTCCTTGGGATAAAGTATTAAAAAATAGCATAAAAAAAGCAAAATTTTATGAAAATTTCAATTAATTAATCATGCAAAGTAATAAAAATATTTAATTATCTTCTAGATATTAATTCCTTCTATAGTATGCTGCCTTACAAACATTTTAATACAAATTAATGATGATCGATAAATTTTAAATTAAATTATATTGTAGATCGTAAATTTGATACATTAATAATTTGTTACATTTTTATTGCAATTAATTAAAAGTATTAATTTTATATTTTTGCAAAAGTTGGAGAAAGCCTTAAAAATATTTTACTAATTTTCGCGTAATTTTAATAAGAACTGGAAAATCTGTGATCGTTTGAGAGAGATTCACCTTTCAGATATACTATGATTTTTTAAAAAGTAATCTATAACTTTCAAATATCTCGTGGAATAATAATCAATAATTAAAATATCACCCTTTAAAATCAGAGTTAAATAATTTCATTAAAATCATCAGCGTTATTACAAGTTTAAAAAACGCATTGCCTTAAACGCTGCCATTATTATTACATAAATAAATGAAAACGAATATTTTATTGCAATTTCAATTGCATTATGAAAATAAGAAGTTCTGTATTAAACATTCGAAATTATATCCGTTCAACCATTTCATACGTTGCTTGTATGGAATATAGAAGTTTTAGCACACCTCTCTTCTAAAACTATCACTCATTTTCAATCGATAACTTTCTCCATGTTCTCCATCGTAATCTTATCGGAAGCCGCCAGAGAATCCGGGATTAAGCCTGCTGACAGCTTTATTTCTGCACACAACCCTGGAGAACATAAAAAGACTGAAGATAGACTGAGTTTAGTGTTTTATTCCGGCTCTGTTGTTCTTTGATTGGTTTATCATCGGATTTATCTCTATTATTGTAAAGGAAGTAACGGAGAAAAAGTTTTTCGCTCATAGAGATATTGAAGTTATTGATTTAAAGATAGAACAGGATTAGTCTGTATTATTTAATGTTGGACTGTAAAAAAGAATATATATATATAAATTTCGATTATAGGTTTTTTTTTTTTTAGATTTTTTCATTTGAGGTTATGAAATTAACAATTGGAATTTACATACCTTTGAAGAAGAGACCGTATTTATTCTAATAAGAGAGACGAATGGCTAGGTTAGTAATACTAAACTTGGGTCCTTTGTGTAACACGCTAATACTCCGTGCTCAGAGCGTATTTTAAATTTTGTTGCTTCTAGTTATTTATTTCGTCTGTTTTTCTAAAGAACTTATTTATTTATGTATTAATTTATGAGAAATTTAAAAATAACAGAATAAACAAATAAATAATAATGATTTCTTCTCTTCTCTTTTCTTTTCTTTTCTCTCTCTCTCTCTCTTTTACGAATAAAACATATCTTTTAGTGGTTTAAATACCGTTGTAAATAAATGGTATCAATATCATAAAAGAATTGAAATTTGTGCTTGTTATTTTTCTATCGTTTAAAACATTCTTTTTTTTTTTTTTTTTAATTGCTTTCCATTCTTCATCATTGCTTTGAATTCTCTAAAGGCTAATATTATAATAATTTCAGAAAGGCATGAAGTACACACACACACACACACACACACACACACAAAAAAAAAAAAAAAAAAAAAAAAAAAAAAATCATTTAATAATAAAATACGAGAAAAATTTGAAACATAACATAGCTATTATCTCTGTATATAATTCTAGTAACACCAAATGTTTAAAGATAGCCGATTTTATACTCTATAAGCAATATCTTTAAAAAAAAAAAGCGATAACTTTGTTTTAAATTATTATAGATCAGTCGTTAAATAATTAGTTTTAAATGTATTAACCAGTTCTTTTAAAAGATAACCATGTACAAAATTCGACCCCTTGGGGGGGGGGGGATTGCTCCTACATGTCGAAATATTTTTAAAGAACACATTATTACCAATAAATTAGAAGTATGCTGAAAGAAATACGAATACTATATAAAACGATGAAGATCGAAAAGTTAATTTTATAAGATTGAAAAACGTACCAAACGCAAGTGCTATTAACAATAACTTAAAATACAAACTAAACAATAATGCTATCTATATTAATAAAATCAGAGTTTTGTCTGTAAATTTGTCGGAATCAAAAAATTTTGCGATATCTTCACGTTTCACACCCCATGAAAGCCGAAAATGACTTCAGAAAATTTTGCCTGTGTGTGTGTGTGTGTGTGTGTGTGTGTGTGTCTGTGTGTGTGTCATCGTGTCCGAATGTCGCTTTTTTTGTCCGGGCATCACTTGAGAACGGCTGGACGGAATTCAACGGCGCTTGGCAGGAATTTAGGTCTTCACCCAACTTAAAATTATATCTATCAACTTTTCGGAAATTCCCCCCGTTCCCCCCTAGGGGGTAAAAGACTAAAACACGTTTGTCCGGGCATCACTCGAGAACGGCTGGACGGAATTCAACGGCGCTTGGCAGAAACTTAGGTCTTCACCCAACTTGAAATTATATCTATAGAAATTTTCAAAATTATGATTAGTGTTTAAATTGTGTGTAAAAAACGCCTGCGCATGCGCCATAAATATTTTTTCACTAAAATGCTTTGAATGAAAAAATGAAATATAAAAATAAATTTTTAAGTTAAAGACTTTTGTATTCGCCTGATTTTCACTACAAATTATGAAAAGATTGAAATGAAGTGCTGCCATCTAAGTTTCATACTTTAGTTAATTTTAAAAAATCTAATTGTCGTATCGAAAAACTGTTTACACCCCAGGATTCAGAAAAATCACCTCTTTCATTTGGTACTGAATTTGTAATGATAGGTCTGATATTTCTAATTTATTTTTCCCTTTATCCGTTTTTCCGTTGCCACTTAAATTTCATACTTTAGTAACTTTTTAAAAATCTAATTGTCGCATCGAAAAACTGTTTGAACCCCTGGATTCAGCAAAATCGCCCCTTTCATTCGGTATCAAATTTATAAATATAGGTCTGATATTTCTAATTTATTTTACCCTTTTTCCGTTTTCAACCCAGATTCGATATGGAACAGCTTTAGTATTGGATCCCTTTGGCAAAATTTGAAATTCGGCACCGAAGTAGCTCGGACGTTTCTCGCCAAGATCTTTAATTGCACAATTGAGATAGCCAATTCAGTTCATCGCAAAAAAGCCGAAAATTTTGCCTGTGTGTGTGTGTGTGTGTCTGTGTGTGTGTCATCGTGTCCGTGTCGCTTTTTTGTCCGGGCATCACTTGAAAACGGCTGGGCGGAATTAAACGGTGCTTGGCAGGAATTTAGGTTTTTACCCAACTTAAACTTATATGTATCAACTTTTCAGAAATTTCCCTCCGTTCCCCCCTGGGGGGGGGGGGGTAAAAAAATAAAATACGTTTGTCCGGGCATCACTCGAGAACGGCTGGACGGAATTCAACGGCACTTGGCAAAAACTTAGGTCTTCACCCAACTTAAAATTATATCTATAGAAATTTTCAAAAGTATGAATAGTGTTTAAATTATGGGTAAAAACGCCTACGCATGCGCCATAAATATTTTTTCACTAAAACGCTTTGAATGGGAAAATAAAATATAAAAATAAATTTTTAAGTTAAAGACTTTTTCATTCGCGTGTTTCGGACTACAAATTATGAAAAGATTGAAATGAAGTGTTGCCATCTAAGTTTCATACTTTAGTTAATTTAAAAAAATCTAATTGTCGTATCGAAAAACTGTTTGCACCCCAGGATTCAGAAAAATCACCCCTTTCATTTGGTACGGAATTTGTAACGATAGGTCTGATACTTCTAATTTATTTTTCCCTTTTCACGTTTTTCCGTTGCCACTTAAATTTCATACTTTAGTTATTTTTAAAAAATCTAATTGTCGCATCGACAAACTGTTTGCACCCCTGGATTCAGAAAAATCGTCCCTTTCATTTGGTATCAAATTTATAAATATAGGTATGATATTTCTAATTTATGTTACCCTTTTACCGTTTTTAACGCAGATTCGGTAAAACGTTTTACATTTATATATAGGAATTTATATATTTTTTTCATTTTCCAGAAATAAAATGAAATATTTTTAATTTCACGTGAATAAAAATAAAAATTAGAGAGAAAAATACAAAAGTTGGTATGTTTTTTTTAATGAGGAATTTGTACGTGGATAAATATTTTCATAGAGATATTTGGCATTAGTCTAATATTTTTATTTAATTAAGCAGTACTTTTCTTTCCTGCAGTAAAACAAAATTTTTTGTTGTTATTATGTACCTTATGAGGTTTTTTTTTATGTTCTCCCCTTAATTGTAAATGATTATAATTTGGATTTTATTAAGATTTTTTTATTTTTATTTTGTAAATACCAGAAAAGAGTTTTTATTCTATTTTATTTTATTATTTTATTTATTTATTTATTTTGTGTATGGAACAGCTTTAGTACTGGATTCCTTTGGCAAAATTTGAAATTCGGAACCGAAGTTTCTCGGACGTTTCTCGCCAAGATCTTTAATTGCACAATTGAGATAGCCAATTCAGTTCATCGCAAAAATGGCTTAAAATATTTAAAGCCCCCAAAGGTTTCCCATACTATAGCTGTGCGTTTTGTATTTATTTATTTATAATATTTTCTATTAAAGACTTCTGTGGTCACGAAATTTGGTGCATAAATTGTTTTTATGCATCCGGCTCTTATTGTAACTGGATTTCACGAAATTCGAAATCCCCCCCCCTTCTCGGAGTCGGAGGGCAATAAACGGTATAACTTCAGTATAACCCCACAACTGAATTTGGCGATTTTTCTTTGGCGCCGTTTTGAAGAATAACGATGTCGTTCTGGACTGTTTCGATATAATATGGCAGCCTAATATGTTGTTTATTTTGGATTTATGATTTTATGATTTATGATTTATGATTTAGATTATGATTTTATCATTTACCATATATGATTTATGATTTTTAGATTTATGATTTAGCCATAATCGCCTACAAAAAAATCGCCAAATATCGTTGTGGGGTTATACTGAAGTCGTTTCCAATAAACATGTGTAAAAACATGTTTTTCCGTTTGAATTCGCTTTGAATTATCTTAGAATGGCGAATTTTGGTGTGCGGATATTGATTAAGTGTACGCATTATGTACATTAGTGGGATTTTGCAAAATTTCGAACTCACCCGCTGAGGAAGGGGAAATAAGAAGTGGGTAAGTTGTGCCGAAGGCAGTGGGGACCCAGACTGGATATTGATTAAGTGTACGCATTATGTACATTAGTGTGATTTTGCAAAACTTCGAACTCACCCGTTGAGGAAGGGGAAGTAAGAAGTGGGTAAGTTGTGCCGAAGACAGTGGAGACCTAGACTCCTCACTTTGCGAGCGAGAAAACCTCTACCAATCACAGCAAGAACTTAGGTTACTAATAAAGATATGGGATTTTAACAACTTATTTAAGTTTAATGTCCAGCGAAGCGGGCAAAGCCTGCTAGTCTTACAATAAAAGTGTTTTATCTTAATACTTTTAAACAAACAATCATATGAACATAAAACTTGTACGAACTATTCTTTATCAATTAATTAATCGAATTTTTTATTACGTTAATATCGCAAATAATTTTCAAACAAATTGTAATTCGATTTTTTCTTAAAAGTACAGGTAGAAGACAAACAATGTGAGCCCTTTGATGCTGAACAAGTATTTCTAGAAATTTAGGATTGCGCAGTATATGTTTAATCTCACATTTTCCAATGATATTTTGGACATGAGGACATTTAGAAGCTACATTAGAAATACAATAAAAAATATTTGTGATATCTATAATAATAAAAGGAAATGTTTGTCTATCTGTCTGTCTGTCCGTCCGTCCGTCTGTCTGTCTGCCTGTCTGTTCTTTTATACGTTTAGCCCCTATTGAACGCAGAAGTACAAAAATTGACATACGGATGCTCAGGAGCCTTCCCGAGGGGCTCCTGAAAACAAATTAAAAAATTTTAATTAGCTTCGCTTCGGAGATATTAAGATACCCATGTCGATCGAGAAATGACCAAAAATCCTTATTGCATAAAAAGAGGCATTCTATCAGCAGACGATTTTAATGGCTGTCTCGAACGGAAACAAAACATGTGGAAGTCATTAATGTCACATGATCTTGAACTGGGGTTAAAAATTGCAAATTTCAAAGTGCTTCAAATTTTCTTTTTCGCACAAAACACTTAATATACAACCTATTCAGCACAAAACCAACCTGCAGTTAAAATTTCATCAATTTTCATTAATAAACAAAGCAGTTACATTTTAATTGGAAATTAAATTTTATTCTAACACGTAATCTATCTTTCAATAGACGATAGGAGTTTCCATAGCAACAAAATACATTTGAAGGAACTAAAAAATACTTTTTCTTTTTCTTTTTACTTCCATTACCCGACTACCGTGGTATATATAGGTTTTGGGGACCTAAAAAATATTTATTTTTCGTTTTACTTCCATTAACCGACTACCGTAGATAATGAAATTAGATATTTCACGCGATTTACATGTTTTAGAATGTCCTGATTAGGTTTTCTTTTGTACCTCAGCTACTAATTAAAATAATTTCATAAGTAACACATTATTTGAAAGCTTTGTTGATTTGGAATTGAACAGTAGATTACAGAAATTTCTACCGCCAGATATTTTAAAATTTCGATATTTCAAATTCTAATTAAATTATTTTTAATACATCATTCGAAAGATATTTTAAAGTTCTTTTAAATTATCGAAAGTTTTCACCAGATTTACACGTTTAGAGGTGTCCTGAATCAGTTTTCTTTTGTATCTCAGCTACTAATTAAAATAATTTCATAAGTAATACCTCATTAGAAAGCTTTTTTGATTTGGAATCGAACAGTGGAATACAGAAATTTGTACCGCCAGATGACGCTGTAATATTTTAAAATTTCAATATTTCAATTTCTAATTATGATTAAATTATTTTTAATATATCATTCGAAAGATATTTTAAAGTTCTTTTAAATTATCGAAAGTTTTTACCAGATTTACACGTCTTGAGGTGTCCTTAATCAGTTTTCTTTTATATCTCAGTTATTAATTAAAAAAATTTCATAAGTAATACATCATTTGAAAGCTTTGTTGAGTTGATACACATTTTAAAGTAATTTTACATTATCGAAAATGGAATTCGAGATTTCACCCGATTTACACGTTTTGAGGTCTCCTGATTAGGTTTTCTTTTGTATCTCAGCTACAAATAAAAATAATTTCATAAGTAATACATCATTAGGAAGCTTTTTTGATTTGGAATCGAACAGTGGATTACAGAAATTTCTACCGCCAGATGGCGCTGTATATTTTAAAATTTCAATATTTCAATTTCTAATTATGATTAAATTATTTTTAATACATCATTCGAAAGATATTTTAAAGTTCTTTTAAATTATCGAAAGTTTTCACCGGATTTACACGTTTTGAGGTATCCTGAAGCAGTTTTTTTTTGTATCTCAGTTATTAATTAAAAAAATTTCATAAGTAATACATCATTTGAAAGCTTATTTTAGTTGATACACATTTTAAAGTACTTTTACATTATCGAAAATGGAATTCGAGATTTCACCCGCTTTACACGTTTTGAGGTGCCCTGATTAGGTTTTCTTTTGTATCTCATCTACTAATTAAAATAATTTCATGAGTAATACATCATTTGAAAGCTTTGTTGATCTGGAATGGAATGATAGATTATAGAATTTTCTACCGCCAGGTGGCGCTGTAATATTTTAAAATTTCAATGTTTCAAATTCTAATTATGATTAAATTATTTCTAATACATCATTCGAAAGATATTTTAAAGTTCTTTTATATTATCGAAAGTGGAATTCGAGATTTCACCTGATTTACAATTTTAAGGTGTCCTGATCAGGTTTTCTGTTGCATCTCAGCTAATTGAGTAAGACCGTTCAAAATTGGTACATGTAAGTTAATTAGGAGGGGCTGGAAGGGTGGGGAAGGAATAGGCGCGCAGCGCGCATGGGTTTGGGACCCGGTGCGAGTTTTTAACCGATGATAAAAGATTTTTTTTAAATTTTATTTTCTTAATAATAAAAGTTTGAGCTGAGAAGGAATATGCGTGTACAGCGCACGTATATCCTCAAACGTTCGCGCGCAGCGCGCATGGGTCTGCGCTGCCGAAGGCAGTGGGGTCCCGGTGTGAGTTTTTACCCGATGCTAAATGATATATTTTTTAATTCCTTTTCTTAAGAATGAAAGTTTATGAGTAATAACATGGAATTTTGAGAAGTCATAAGGATGGTGAAGGAAGACGTGCGCTCAGCGCACGGGTCTACGCTGCCGAAGGCAGTGGGGACCCGGTGCGACATTTTTCAAGATCAGAATTTTTTTTTCTCTTTTTTTATCACATGATAAAAATTAATGCAATTTTGAGAATTCATTAATTATTGTGATTCATTTAAAAATAGTGACCAGCGAAGCGAGCGTAGCCTGCTAGTAATCTATATATATAAAAGAAGACTTCCTGAGGGGGTGATCTATCAACGCCCAGACCAAACCCCTGGACCTAGAAGCATGAAATTTTGTGACAATGTTCGTTCTATGACGTAGGCATCCACTAAGAAGCGATTTTACAAAATTCGCCCCCCAAGGGGGAGAGGGGGGGGGGCAAAACGTGATTTCACAAAATCCTTCATATCCTAAACAAAAAAACAGATATCCGTAAAATTTTTGCTTTAAAATATAGCTAACACAAATGTCTAAAAATCAATTTCTGGAATTCTCAAAATTCGGTCCCCAAGGGGGGCGGGGGGGCAAAACGTGATTTCACACGCGTAAAACGTGATTTCGCATAATCCTATATATCTGAAACAAAAAAACAGATATCCGTAAAATTTTTGCTTTAAAATAGAGCTAACACAAATGTCTAAAAACCAATTCCTGGAATTTTCAAAATTCGGTCCCCAAGGGGGACGGGGGGAGGGGCAAAACGTGATTTCACATGCGTAAAATGTGATTTTGCATAATCCTATATATCCCAAACAAGAAAATAGATACATGTGAAATTTTTGCTCTAAAATATAGCTAACACAATTGTCTAAAAACTAATTTCTGGAATTTTCAAAATTCGGTCCCCAAGGGGGACGAGGGGGCAAAACGTGATTTCACATGCGTAAAACGTGATTTTGCATAATCCTATATATCTCAAATAAAAAAATAGATACACGTGAAATTTTTGCTCGAAAATATAGCTAATAAAAATATCTAAAAACCAATTTCTGGAATTTTAGAAATTCAGCCCCCAGGTGGGGCAACAAGGGGGGGGGGCTATGGGGCAAAAACAAATGGAAATACAGTTAGGCCGTTCAAAATTGGTACAGACAGGTTTTAAAGGCCTGCAAGTCGAATGGGGATATTTTAAAAAGTGTTAAGTTATTAGGAGGGGCGTGAAGGGGGGAGGGGAGAAGGTGGGCAAAAAAATAAAAATAGTGTTATCGTTCAAAATTGATATATATTGGTATATCGATACTTACAAATCGATTGCGGATATTTTCGAATTTTTAAAATTATTAGGAGGGGCGGGAAGGATGGTGGGGCGGTAAGGGGGGGCTATGGGCAAAAACAAATAGAAATACAGTTAGGCCGTTCAAAATTGGTACAGATAGGTTTTAAAGGCCTGCAAGTCGAATGGGGATATTTTCGAAAGTGTTAAGTTATTAGGAGGGGCGTGAAGGGGGAGGGAGAGGGGGGGCAAAAAAACAAAAATAGAGTTAGATCATTCAAAATTGGTATATAGAGGTTTCGATACTTACAAATCGATTGCGGATATTTTCGAATATGTAAAATTATTAGGAGGGGCGAGAAGGGGGGGGGGAATACGGGGCAAAAACTAATAGAAATACAGTTAGGCCGTTCAAAATTGGTACAGATAGGTTTTAGAGGCCTGCAAGTCGATTGGGGATATTTTCGAAAGTGTAAAGTTATTAGGAGAGCCGGGAAGGGAGGGGGCGGAGGGGCAAAAATAAATAAAATAGAGTTAGATCATTCAAAATTAGTACATAGCGGTTTTCGATACCTACAAATCGATTGCGGATATTTTCGAAATTTTAAAATTACTGGGAGGGGCGGGAAGGGGGGGAGCGGTGGGGCAAAAAAATAAAAATAGAGATAGATCGTTCAAAACTGGTTCTTAGAGGTTTTTGATACTTACAAATCGATTGCGGATATTTTCGAATTTGTAAAATTATTGGGATAGATGGGAGGGGGGGGGGCGAAGGGGAAAAATAATAGAAAAAAGAGTTAGAGCATTTTGGGAATTTTTTCCGAAGGTGGTGAGAACCCGGTGCGACATTTTTCCTAATCAGATTTTGTTTCTCTTTTTTTTCACGTGATAAAAATTAATGCAATTTTGAGAATTCATTATAGTGATTCATTTAAAAATAGGGACCAGCGAAGCGGGCGTTGCCTGCTAGTAATAATAATAAATGTTTCATGCGATAGACGTAGCTGATCATAACATATTGTGATATTATATTTGACTTGAAATTGCTGTCATTTTATCAAATAAATATAGGAAATAACGTGAAAGCAAATATTATGTACATCACCTATAATGTTGTTCATATGTAACTGGGATTAAAATATAAAAGAGCTACTACAAATTTTTCGATACTGTCCGTATCGAGACTGCCATATATGATAAGCACCCAAATGGAAGCCCATAGGTAAGCTATTGTCGCAGGCAATAGGGACAAGCACCGGAGACTGCGAGGACGAACAAAAGACGCTGCCGAAGGCAGCGGGAACCCAAAGCGAGCTTTTGAGCGATTTCAGTATTTATTTTTTATTTTTTTCATAAAGCTATATAGAAAATAGTTTCCTTTAAATATAGTGACCAGCGAAGCGGGCAAATCCTGCTAGTACTTGAATAAAGATAACTTTTATATTCATAGAGATGTAAAAGTTAAAACAAATATTTAAATAATTCGTATTCACTTATTTATAATACATAGTGGATTTTCAACCAAATTTAACACTAGTTTCAGCAAATTGATAAAAAATATTGAAATTAATAATATTGAAATTAATAATCTGCGATTAGAAAAAAAAGTACAGTCGGTAACAAAAGTATCCGAACACTAGTAAAAATTCCTATGTAAAAAAAGTACAGTTAATACTGTTTTGTTAAATAAATCCTTGTCGGATCATGTTCTTAGACTGATTAAGAACATGATTCGACAAGGATTTATTTAACAAAACAGTTTTAAGTGTACTTTTTTTTATATAGAAATTTTTGTTAGTATTCGGATACTTTTGTTACCGACTGTACATTAAAGGATTCATGAAATATCAGCATTCACACGAGATTATTTGTAACTGCGCATTCGTAATCGCTAAAAAAAATTCATTTGTATAACTTAAAAAAAAAACGCATAACACAACTTATAAAAAATATACTAATAAATATCTTGAAAATTCAAGACGTGATGAAGTGAGCTTTTTTAAGCGAGTTGCTGAATGAGGCTTAGAAATTGGTACTTCTACGCTGGTTTTCTAAGGTAAGAAATAACATTTTCTTCTTCTTCTTTGCGTAATACTTTTAAACAAACAATTATATAAAAATAAAACTTGAATTACATGTTCGTCATCAAATAATTAATCTAATTTTGCATTGTTACAACGAATTAAGTCTTTTCCCCTGCATCGTTTGTCCTACTGCAGTGAAAGTAGTTTTACATTGAAAGTAACAGAAAGATACAGTTTATTCCCTTTCAGTGAGGTCAGCCCTGGCGACAAACTTGGCGATGAATTTGTCGACTTGTAGAAAAATAAGTAGTTAGTGTTCCCGAAGTTTCGGTGGATGAGTTCCGAGATCTAGAACTTTCCATAGGATTCTGGATAGAACTACCGCCAAACCCCATAGCTAAAATATATAAATAGGAGGGAGTTGACCACTGAGAGTCAGTGTTGTAAAGAGAGTTATTCTCAGCGATTTCGCTTGGGAGACTGGGTCCAAGCGACTGAACTTTGTTCTTGAGCTACCGAAGATTTCTTCTCTGGAGTATTTGACATTATTTACTTTACTCTTGTAGAACAAGTGATTTTTTTTTTTTTTTTTTACTGTTCTAGAACATTTGCCAAATAGTGACATTTGAGGAACGAATGGCGACTTTATTGAACTACTACCAGAGTATTTGATGAATTAACAGTTCCATTGACCTGTTCCTAGAATATTCGTTGTAATCGAAGTTTTGTTGCACTGATTCGAAAAGTTATGCTGAATAAAGAACATTCCACGACTAGAACCTGCCTATTTCTTTACGAATTACTCTCTCTCCGACACGAAAATCGACAAGTTTTTCATAATAATGTTAATCTAAATCGTGATTAATTTTTAAACTCATATTAACTCGAATTTTTCTTAAAAGAACATATTTGAATAAAGGGAAAACGGAAAGAATTTTAGAAAAGGAAGCTATGTAAGTGGTTATGTTAATGATGCATTATAAGTAGGTAAAGAGGCATTATTTGAAAAAGAATAATTTAAGTCTTTTTTCTTTCTTTCTTTTTCTTTTCTTTTTCTTTTTCTTTTCTTTTTCTTTTTCATTTTTTTCATTTTTTTATTATTATTTTTCTTTAGGTAAATAATTTTTCAAAGAAATAAGCATAATATCATGAAATTTTAATGAAGTGCCATTTAAAAAGTATTTACTAAAATCTTTATTACTTAAGTACTGTACACAGAATACAAATTAATAATTACATTTTTTTTAAAAGGTGAATAAAAAAAGAAAAATCCGGCTGTTAATAAAAATGAAAAAAACTTTTCTAACTGTAGCGCAATTTTTAACTTTCTCCAAACAACAACAAAAAAAAAATTCGAGATCTGATACCATTCTTGCTGATTCTTATGTAAAATGACTACCTGAATTCGAATATGGCTCACATTTTGCCCAGTCATCCACCGTTTTCTAGATACACTACGCCCTCCGTCAATTTTTTTCCCTGTTGGATAATTTTATAGCAATGAATTTGATTTGAAGAATGAAAAATAATTAATATAACATACACATATATATATATATATATATATAAAGTTTAAAAAATAACACTAACAGATTAAAAAAATATAAGATATGTAATGCATAATTTCAGTGGCAAATTCCCCCCCCCCCCCCCCAAAAAAAAAAAAAAAAAAAAAAAAAAAATTCCCTCGTCGAAAATGTCCGAGTGTTAGAATTTTCCAACACCGTAGCCCCACAGAAGATATTTAACGGTTAAAATAATCCTCCCCCTCCTAAAAATCAAATTTATAGGCATAAAATAACAGAAAAATGGTAAAAATAGGGGGCCATTCCTAAAAAACGGCGGGTGGTAGGGCAAATGGACGTGCTATTCGGATTCAGGCGGTCATTTTACATAAGAATATGCTGCAATGGTATCAGAGGCAATTTTCATGCCGAGCAGTGTAATTAAATTATTTTTCAAGTCTTTTAATGGATGCAAAAGAAAATAAAATAAAAGGAGACACATTCGGCTGTAGCTTTTCCACCAAACTACAATGTATTTCTAGATATAACAATTGCTGTAAATTAATATTAATTTTTAGTACGGAGGTTTTAGTCTACAGATAAAACTTTTTCGCCAGTTTTACGATGGTTGGACATTTATCGAAAATTTATCGAAAATATTATTGAATAATTTGAAAACGATGGTATAATTTGAAAAAAAAAAAAAAAAAAAAAACCTAATAGTCCTTCGTACTAAACTAAATTTTGCTTTTGAAAGAACTTCATCAAAATCTTTTTTTTTTTTTTTTTTTTTTTTTTTTTTTTAAGAAAAAGAAAAGAAAAGAAAATTAATAATAATCAGTATGGAAGCGGACAGTATCGAAAAAGTTAAAGAAGCCCTTTTTTAGACAACGATACATAATGTATTTTAATTTTTAACTGTTACCAAAAAAGTTTACGAGTTGATTTAAAATTTTTTTAAAAATGAAAATAAATTCACGCGCAAATATAGAAATTGGTATAAAACTTTGTGAAAAATTAAACTTGCAGGGTAAAATTGACGTCAATATAGCTCTAAAGGTACTTTTTTTTTTTTTTAATATTAAATCTTAAATCAGTATTTAAAGAAAGGTAAGATAATAATTAATAATAATAATGATTTAGAGAAAGAATTAAATAAAAAATAGTACCAAAATAATTATGAGGTGTGTCACTCACACGACTTTCTCTTACCCTGCATGTCAATACTGTAAAGATTGCACATAAAATCATCAGCTAAATAAGGAAAGATAATAATATTAAATCCACTTTAAAAATAATCTAAAATAAATTTATGAACATATAATTGATTTGACATATAGTTCCGTATGAATTAAGCTGCCCCCCCCCCTCAACTTTCCGTTCAATTACAGTACATACATTTATTTAAAAAATAAATAAATAAAATAAAATAATACAAGGCTGTAATAAATTTGCCTTAAACTTGTCAATCTAGATCAAAATTTTCAAGTGGACATTTAGTACAAACTTTAAAATACCAAATTTGAATTTCCCGCTATTATTTGTGTTTACATTATGCTGATAATAAATATACATACATATCAACAGCTAAAAATTGGACTTTCATATTCAAAGAAACCTTAAAACGTGATGTTATACAAAAAAACAGAGTTGAAAATAGAACTTAAAAAAAAGTTGTTTACAGTATGGGTATGAAAAATTAATTTTCCTTCCTGTGCAGTGACCGTCGACATAGTAAAATGTATCAAAGCACTTCCATCCATTACATTCTATCGAAAAAAAAAACGTTTAGCTTAATTTCAAGTAGCCTTGTACATTTTCTATAAACTATAAGTACATCACACTGTGTAAATAAATTTAGTCTTATACGTAAAATACCTAACACAAAATGAAATATATTTCCAGCAATTTCCAAGTATAACCCCAATGTATCCAAATACTTTGGGTAGCCCTGTAAACGAATGATATCCATACCACAATCTACATAAAACATGTTTTTATGCATATGAAGAAAAATTATATTGATTTCATTTTGTTTCGGGTAGCCTATAGATTTGCACTGTACTTACCCGAAATTTCTCCCGTAGATGTAATGTATTTGAATTTTCTTGGATGACTCTGTATACGAACCATTTGCTTAATATCAGTGAAAAGTTTAGTGTAGCATTACTATAAGATACATAGAATACCAAATTTGGACTTCCTACTACTATTTGTTTTTGAGATATACTGAAAACAGTCACACAGACAGAAACACACACAGACCAACCGCTGAAAACATGATTTTCGATTCAGGAGATCTCAAAACGTGTAAATATAAGAAAAATACCGTTACGAAAATTTTATCCTAAAATAATACTTTAATAATAATAACCATATATGGGTAAAAGAAAGTAAAAATGAAGTACGACTAGACAAATTTCAAATTTAAGTTAAAACATCTATCCTTTGTTGTCTTCATTTTTTTTAAAATCTCTTAAACTTTTTAATTTTAATATTTATTTACATATTTATACATTAATTGTATTTTTTCCTCCTGTTTTTTTCTTTAAATCCATTCTATTTTAAAATTTAAACATTTTACTTTTTAAAAAAATATATTTTCATCATCAATTTTATATGAACAACTTATTCTGCATACCTCGCGGCATACTGTGTGGTGTGGTGCACGAGAAGATTCTTAATTCTTATTTTTTAAATAAATAAATAAATAAAAATGCAGAGTTTTTTACCCCCTTCTTTATTAATAAAAAAAATGCAATCATTAATTTGTAATCTACGAATATTGCAATAAAAATAAATAAAAATGCTCGTAATTAAATTTTAATACTTAATAACAATATCAATAATTAGTTTTAAAATAAGCAACCCAGTCGAATTTAATGTTCTTATGTTTATTTTCTTAAAAAAAAAAAAAAGAAAGTTTTCACTTTTGACATACTTTTCTATGAATAAATAATAGTAATAATAATAAAAAGAAAGTTAAAGAAAAAAAAAAAAGAATAAAAAGGGATTAAGTTAAATTTTTGAAAGTTTGTTCATCTTATTTGCAATGAATCTTTAACACTATATCCTATTTAATTTTTTGTGAAATCGTTTGTTTTCTCAAATATGTATTTTGTAAAAAAAATTGAGCTAATATGAGTTTAAAATTATTCATGATATTAACGCAATACCGAAAAAAAAAAAAAAATATAAATAAATAAATAAAAATAAATAAATAAATAAATAAATAAAAAAAAATATTATTTGATAACGATTCATAATTGCCAACATTTTAATTTATTCAAGAGTATTTTTAGCCCCGCCTTTATTTTGCGCCACTTTATTTTTAAAACATTTTTCCAAAATACGTAACTACGATAAAATAAGAAAAAAAAATTACTGCTAAAATAAAAGTGGTATGAAAGAAAAACGGAGTTAAAAATATTCCGGAATAAATTAAAATGTTGGCAACTCTGCTATGTCATCCGATTTTCATGTTCATATAAGTCCATTTGTTTAAAAATTTTCAAGGAAAATAAATAAATGAATAAATAATTAAATAAAGCTGTTACTTAACTTATGGAAATCAGCGTAGAAATTTTAATTTGTGATCAATCATTTATTTTTAAGCCTCACTTAGAAAATCACTGAAAACAACCCAATCTATAACTTAAAACGTTTTGTATTTTCACGATATTCATTTGTACATTTTGAATAAGTTTCTCTGTACATCTGTTTTTTAAATTATCCAATTTTGTTAGCGTTTGCGCATGCACAGTTCCAAATTATTTCTTGCGAATGTTAACATTTTATGAATGATTTAATATATATATATATATATTTAATTGCAGATTATTGTTTTTAATATTTTTTATGAATTTACTTAAAACTAGCGTTACGTTTTGTTTAAAAAACCCCTGTTTTATAAACAAAAATATTCAGATTTTTTAAATAATTTTTTTAAAGCAAACTTTTACAAGTCTGTGAATATAAGAGGTATCTCTACACATAAATGAATATAACCGTGGTTGGTGACCCAAATAAGAAACTTCCGTGCCATTTTAAGCATGTCCATATACAGGGAGATAACTGATTAATAATTACTTTAATAAAGTTTACTATTTCATTTGAGTGAAGTCTTTGAAAGTATTCGAGTCCAAAACGTCGTTAGAAAACACGTGGTCAAATATATTTTACATTTTCAAGATTACAGAAGAACTTTTTAATTTTTTCTGAAGATATCCTACAAACCTTTAAAATTAATTGTATTCACTTTATTTTTTGTCAACCAATCCCTATATATTAATAAAAAGGTTAAAAAAAAAAAATCTAGATTTATAAAGATTTGGTTCAATATTCTTGAATTTTCTTTAAACAGGAAATTCGATTTGTAAAAGTGTCAAATGCACAGAAAGAGGAATTAGAACTATATGAAAAATCCAAAAGTTAATTCTAAAAGTGATAAATTCATATCAAATACAAAATTGCAAATTGTATGAGTAAAAAAAAAAAAAAAAAAAAAAAAAAGAAAGAAAGAAAGAAAGAAAGGAAACATTAGACAGGCTAAACTTAGGAAGCGATGAATATTTCAAAATTAGAAAGTTACAAACAAGTAACCAAAAAATTAATGCAATAACATCGGAAATATAAACATTATTCAGAATAACGTAAAATAGAAATGAACAATAGCGTTATTCAGAAGTAAAACAAGAAATTTGTAATAAAAATTGAGTGAAAAAATGAAATTGTCGATTGAATTTATATATAAACCGGGTGCGTCAAAAAATGTATACACACTTGAAACTGTCACAGAAACTATCATAGGGACGTGCAAGCATACCCGGATCAAAATTTGCCAACAAAACCTACACCCACTCTTGGATTTCTTCTTATAGAGCACAGTAAAAAATGAGGTGTACGAACGTGAACCACGTAAGAAGGACATGCTTTGGAAGGAGATTCAAGTGAGGTGCCTAGAATTTTCATTGAGCATTTTGATACGATGAACGAAATCAGTGGTATTGATGCTGAAGTCCACCATTTTGAACATTTACTTTAACCACCATTTAAAACATTCGGTTTGACCAGAAAGTACAGTCGGTAACAAAAGTCGCCGAACACTAGCAAAAATTCCTATATAAAAAAAGTACACTTAATACAGTTTTGTTAAATAAATCCTCGTCGAATCCTGTTCTTAGTCAGTTTAAAAATAGGATTCGACAAGGATTTATTTAACAAAACTGCATTAAGTGTACTTTTTTTATATAGGAATTTTTGCTAATTTTCGGAGACTTCTGTTACCGACTGTACCCCTTATTTTTGAAATTGAACTGTGTTACTTTACTTTTCACACAAATTTGACCTTGCATAAGAGAAAATAAATTTTCTATGACAATTCAAAGTGTGTATAAAGTTTTTGAAGCACCTGGTATATAAATAATCAATCTTTTTTCGTTGTACAGTCGGTAACACAAGTGTCTGAACACTAGCAAAAATTCCTATATAAAAAAAGTACGCTTAATACAGTTTTGCTAAAGAAATCCTTTTCGAATCCTGTTCTTATACTGAACAGGATTCGACGAGGATTTCTTTAACAAAACAGCCTTAAGTGTACTTTTTTTACATAGGAATTTTTGCTAGTGTTCGGACACTTTTGTTACCGACTGTACATAGTATTTTAATGTTCTTTTTTTTATGAATGATTTTTTTTTTTATGAATGATTTTTTTTTTTATGAATATTTTTTTTATGAATTTGCGTATGAAAATTGCCTGTTATTGCTATTTCATCTTAAAGTGCTCCTTTGTACACATTCAGCCTTTGTATTGCTCCTTTGTATACATTCGGAAAAAGATCTTGTAGGAATTCTGAACACGTATTTACCTTAAAGTTTGATGCAGATGTGTTGTCAAAGTTGTTACAGTTGTTAAGCTGTTTTGTAAAAACATTGATAAAACCATGAAAAAATATTATTTTTTAACCGTCCAACGAGTGATCTATAGTGAAAAAATCCAAAATTATTAAATAATAACAACTTTTAATTAATGTAAAGCCAATTAGAAATCTAAAAATCATAATTTGTTAGAAATGCCATGCAACTGCCCCACTACATATTATGCTGTTTTTTCTTAATTAAAAAACTAAAATCTAATAAATTTTTGAAAATATTTTAAAATAAAAAGTTTATGATATTTTATAGTTTTATTAGTGATTAAAAAAAATTCAATATTTGCTTTCTGCGATTTTTCATTAAATAAGAAATTTCGAGCAACTTGTTATTTGATTTTTTCTTACTCTATCTACAGTCGGTAAGAAAAGTGCCCGAATACAAGCAAAAATTTCTATGTAAAAAAAGTACACTTCATACGCTTTTGTTAAATAAATCCTTATCGAATCATGCTCTTACACTGACTAAGAACAGGATTCGACAAGGATTTATTTAACAAAAGCGTATGAAGTGTACTTTTTTTTACATAGGAATCTTTGCTGGTGTTCGGACACTTTTGTTACCGACTGTACAGTTAAGATTCGTCATTTAGTGAATTTTCAATTATTTTGCGAATTTCGAATTTTGATTTTAGTTTAAAACAGTGTTTCCAGCAGATTTTTCTCTTTCTCTTTATGTGTGTGTGTGTGTCTTTTCTAAAATATTAATTTAAATTTTTTTTGATAGATATTACCAGTTACGTGTTGCTGGTGCTATTAAAAAATAATTAGTTCAGCTGTGATACTATTATAAAACAATCATTTTTAAAAAGTAGGGTTAATGATTTTTATATTTTTAAGACACTTAATACATTTTATTTTATAATTTTTAATATTTTAAAATCTGTAGTTTTTCCATTCTGCTAAGAAATGAAATTATGGTTATTAGAATGTTTTAAATAGAAGGTGGTACCCATCGAATAATTTCCTCCCCAAAAGTCAAAAAGTAACTTACATTTAGAAAAAAAAAAATGTTAATTGCGTATTTGTTAACTAAATTTACAAATTTAGTTAAAAATACTAAACTTGTCTAATAATAACTCAAACTTTTAATTAAGAAAAAGTAATTTATAAATTATTATGTTTCATTAATTTATATTTTTTGTCAAAAAAATTACAGAGAAACTCGAGAAAAAATAAATAAACATATGAATAAAACATAAATAAAAAATATTTTAAAGAAATATTTAATAAAAAATATATATATATATATATATATATATATATTATTTTTTGTTACTAAAAATCTATTTAACTAAAACTAAACATTAAAGCACGATGGGGACAAAAGTAATTATTTCATTACTTGCAAAACTAAAATGTATCTTTAATAATTTTTTATATTAAAATTTGGGAAATTTCAAAGGACAAATTAAAAAGGAATTATAAACTTTTAAATGTACATAATGGTTTGGAAAAATATTATTATAAATCAACCATTACGGAAATTCAAATTTTACCTTACATTAAGCAAAACAAGGTTTTAATATATTATTATCAATGAGGAAACATTTTTTTCAATATATAATTTATAGAATAATAATTTTTATTAAAAATAATAACAATAATAATAATGAAACTTTACAATATATATTTTATAGGATAATGTTATTATTATTATTATTATTATTATTATTTTGTTAATTGTTGATATATATATAATATTTTTGGAAAATTAGTTATTTTTGAAGAATGTCGATAATGTAATGTTACAACGTCACAATACTTTTTGCTTCACGTTTAAGAAATTTTGGAATGAAAATAAATTTTTAAAAAATATACTATAATAATCCAAATCTTGACTATTTCAACAATAACCGATGAAAATGCTTTCGTCGTCTTAATTAACTTCACAGTAAAAACTGGTTCATCGCACATTACACAAATTAAAGTATTATTTGCAAAGTTACGCAATTATCGATTCGAAATCGACCAAGTTAGCTGGGATGCGTGGGCATAATAAAACTTGTTTTCAAGAACTTTTCGTGGATTTCACAAACACGCGTCTACACTAGTACTTAAAATAGTAACATATTTTTTTTTTTTTATAGAAAAATGTTAACGCCTCCATTTTTTTAGTTAATTCCCACGCAAATCACGTGTTGCAGTCAGAACAAAAAGTTCACGAGTTCGGACCTTTACTTTAGAAGGGTACGGCAAAACGATTAACTTTTCTCAAAATGGCCGTTCTACGTCATAAGAGACTGTGTTACAAAATCAATCGCTAGAACAAGACAAAGCCATCAAAACTTCTCGACATTTTCTCTGCTGCGGCGTGACGTCAGCCTGCAATGATTGGATGAGGGATAGAAAGAGGCGGAGTTTTCTAGTATCTAAATTGCAAGAATCACTGCAGTCGATAACTGAAGATTTTTGGAAACTTGCCAGAATATGGCAAAATTGAGTGAAAAATTGCTCATATTTTTATATTTCTGTTCCAGGTTTTTTTATTTTTTATTTTTTCATTCTTTGATTGTAGTTGCGTTTCAGTTAGCTTCCGCCGAATCCGTTAAACATTGGCATTCTTAAATGTCAAACGTTGACTCGAGCGGGGTTTTTCCCGATACTTCATTCATCGTTACAAGTAGTTTCTATGTTCTTTTACGGTATTTCAGCCATATTGGTGAAGGAATACACGAATTGTAATAAAGTATTCACGAAAGCTATTAACAGCGAAAAATAGGTCGATATACTAGATGAAAATATCTATTTCTAGAGTTTATTTAACTTGCTAAGAAAATATGAATACTTATTCTGATCTTTTTCTATTGTTTCTTGGATCTGAAAAGTTTTTTTTTTCCTAACTTGCAAAAACTTCTCCAAATATATTTTATTTCTTTTTTGATATTTTCTCACATAGTCGAATTTGCTTGGTTGAGTTAAGAATTTCTTGCTACTTCTGATACTCTGAATTTTTATATCTTAAACTTGGCTGTTTTTTTCAAAATACTTTCTTTACGGTATTTGTTTAGGTTAAGAGGGGACAATACCTAATCTCGCCGGCAGCCTTCGCCCATGTTATTCTATGGGAAAATTTGTTGCTACAATTACACATTACCTAATGAATATTTTTAAATTCCGTTTTCGCAGTCAGAAAATTCATAACCGTTAAATGAGTACTCATTTTTGAAAAATTATTTTTTTTTTTTAAATTTTTACATTTTAATTTTGAGTTCAAAAATGCAATTTTTCACAAAATGCATTTTTCACATTTTTCTAATCGCAAAATGAAGTACTAAAATTTAAAAAAAAAAAATCAATTTTTGGAAAACAAGTACTAATTTAACGCTTATGAATTTTCTAAATGGAAAACAGAATTGAAAAATATTCATTAGGTAATGAGTAATTATGTAAACAAATTTTCCCATAGAATAACATGGGCGAAGGCTGCCGGCGAGATTAGGTATTGTCCGCTCTTAAAAATAGAATTCCAGATTTCAAAGATCCAACATTGTAAATTCAATTATAAATAAATTTTAAAATTCATATATATATATATATATTAATATTTCTTTTGTTGGACCACTCCTAGGGTTGGATCCCAGACCATCGCCAATTGCCTCTATTTAGATCTAGTGGGATGTTTATGTTAAACTCACTCAACAAACCAAAAAATCTAATTTTTGTTTAAATTTATTAAGAACAGTATTTTTAGATACTTTTTATGATCTCATAATAAATATTTTTAGGACGGAGGACTATTAGTCTCAGTCTACGGATTTTTACGATACCAGTTTTACGATAGTTGGACATTTATCGAAATCGAAAATATAATTGAATAATTTAAAAGCGATGTTATAATTTGAAAAAAAAAAAAAAAAAAAATAGTAGCAAGTTGTAAAAAACTAATAATAATAATAATAATAATAAAACCTCACTAAACTAAATGCTGCTTTTGCCAAAATTTCATCAAAATCTTTTTTTTTTTTTTTTTAATAATTTATGCAATGCTTCAAAATTGTAAGTTTCATAATTATAATTATTACACCTCGATATACAGAAGTTTGAACTTTGCTGCATTTCTCACTGTTTTAAAGAAATTTTGATCTAATTGCGCCAAACTTATTGCACCCATACCCATAAATTTTGCCATACTTTGTACTTTATAGTCCACTTAGAAATTTTGAAGTACATGTGCATTTTACAATACAATATGTTTTACTATAACGGAAATAAATTACTCTTCACGGAGGATCAATATTATCACATGGTACGCCTTTGCAGTTTAGATAAAATAGCAAAAACTATTTAAAAAAATAATATTCAATTTGATTTCTATTTTTTTAAAAATAATTCATGAATATAATCGACCACCAAGGAAATTAAGTTCTGTATAAATTTTGCTCAAACACTCTTAATAAATATTCCAAGTTCTTCAACAGAGGTGTATTATCTACTATTTTGATAATCATCACGATGTATAATGCCATTAGTATTTTCCACAGGGTTTCAATCCAAGCTTAACCCACTGATCATTCGAGAACTGTTATACATTTCAAACATATACATAGCTGCCAAGTTTTTAAATTTATTCCGGAATGCTTTAGCCCCGCCCTTTCTTCACACCGTAAACTTTGTAGGAATATTTTCTTCAATATATAATTACGATTAAATATGAAGAAAATTACTCTAAAAAGATTACGGTGTGAAAAAGGGGCAGGACTAACAACATTCCGGAATAAATTAAAAAACTTGGCAGCTATGCATATAGTGCAGACATGCTTTTCGCGCTTAGAATTGAGGATGATTCTAAGGGCTTGGAGGGAGGCCAAATTGGCTGACAGGTTTGGATTTGATAAAGATCCAACCATTCGGCGCTTCCTTATCTCTTATTTTTCTCAACCATAGGGTTATCACCCTCTTTTTTTTACACTGGACTCGTCAGCACTTGCTCAGAGGCTTCCATGGTCGCAACAAACGTGGTTGAAAAATAACTATACATTTGTGGTAACAGCGGTATGTTTAGTAGTATTATCGTATTGAAATTCTCATTTAGAACCTCCGGAAAATCTCCCAAAATAAAATAAATTGTTCTATAATGTCTCACTGTAGTTTTCTGTTGTTTGGCAGCAAGAAATCTCTAGACAATTAAAGCAAAATTCCTTCTATTTTTTCAATAAAAACTTATCTTGGTATCCCCTTACTTAAAAAATCCGTGTTTCTAGATGGAAATCGTAGCAACAGAATACGCAGACTAAAGACCATGGACGGAGACTGGAGATTGAACAAAAAATGGCGGACGCTCGGTCAAAGACAACTCAATCGGCATACTACATAATCAATTTTTACTAATGTCTGCCACTTTCTTTTAATTAAAATATTGTTGAGAAAAGCTTTATTTAACTTCAGAGAGCTATTTAAATAACTTACAGAGCGTAATCGTATTGTGTATAACAGACTGAGCAAACATGGCCGGTGGGCCAATGTTCAGTCTCTTTTCATATAGGGTTTCTAGCTAAGATATCTGGACTATTCAAATTCTACTTTTTTCATAGCTGAATATTACTGTATGCGACTTTGGTGCATATGTCGAAATATTTCCAAGCCCATTGCTTTCTTTGGGATTAATTGCATTGTTTCAGTAAAGGAGTTCGTTTTTATTTATGTTAAAATGCATGCGGTGTCCATTTCTCGCATACGTCAAATAATCGTTTCTTATGTTAAATCCGGCACTTCTTTGAAATTGAAATAAATGTTTGTGGAGATGGTACAATCAGTAACAAAAGTCTCCGAACACTAGCAAAAATTCTTATATAAAAAAAGTAAACTTAATATAGTTCTATTAAATAAATCCTTGTCGAATCCTGTTTTTAGACTAAGAATAGGATTCGACAAGGATTTATTTAACATAACTGTATTAAGTGTACTTTTTTTACATAAGAATTTTTGCTAGTGTTCGGAGACTTTTGTTACCGACTGTAACTTCTAAATAATTTTTAAGATTTGTAATATTCTATAGATCTCGTTCTATATATACTTTATTTAGAGTTAATATTTGATCAATGGACTTCTTAGACCTATTTAAAGTAACAGAAATTTTACCAACACGTCTTTTGATCTTAGCATACACACTTTGCGTTACATCCTTCGACCGAATTAGTTTGGGTCACAACATTTTATCAAACTTTTGTTATCGCATATCTTAATTAATTATCTTTAGTACGCGACATCAAACAATTGCTCAATAATCAAACAATTGCTCTTTTAACTCCTATACTTCAAAGTAGTAATTTGTTTGGATTTTTCTCCCTACAACTAATAAAATCTAACGATATTCACGCTTAACCGGCTTTGAAATATTTTTCTGATAAGTAACACTCAAGCATACAAGTACTTTAAAAGGATTAGTTGTGATAAGATCATTAAATTGTCGTATTAGCCATTACAGCTCAGTACAAGTTATTTGATCTACAACACCGAGTTTTTCTTTGTTCACTTTAGAATAAGAATGTGTTGAAATAAATTTATCAATTAGTAGAAAACTTTTTTTTTTTTTCTTTTAATTTTGTTCTAAAACAAATATAGTTTTCCCACGCTTATTTACTTTAGAATAAGTGAATGTTTTATTAAATTCAGAAAAAAAAAAATGTTCTTTGGAAACGTTTTTTCCATAGCAAATAAATAGATTTTTTTTCTTTCCAAAAATTTTCGATTTAGAATAAGATAAAATTATTTAAATTAGAAATAATAAAAACAACAACAGCAACAACAACAACAACAAACTTGTTTTTTTCTTTGAATTACTTGTTCTACAGCTAATACATACTTTTTTTTCTTCCTCGGGTGTTCACTTTAGAATAATAAAATGTATTATTAATTTTAAAGAATAAACACAAACACTTTCTCCTTGAAATTGCTTATTGCATTTATTTATAAATCAACTACATTTACATCAAATATACGCTATTTATATATATTTTTCTTTTTAGAATAAGTAAATGTTTTATTAATTTAAACAGAAACTCATTTTCTTTGTACAGTAAATATAAATTCTTTTAAACTTTTTTTCTGAACATCTGATCATTTTAACACAAAAAAGGATTTATTAATTTTTGAAATAAACATAATTAAATTTTGCTTAAACGTTTGTTCTACAACAAATGTATACTTATTTTTTGTTTCTACGTCTTTTCACTTAAGTATCAAAGAATGTTTTATTAATTTTAGAAATAAACAGAAGTACTTTTCCTTTCTACTGCATTTATATATAAATTTTTTTTCCCCATGTCCGATCTCTTAAGGGGAAAAAAATTAATTTTGAAAAAAAAAAAAAAAAAAAAAAAAAAAAAACAGAAATACATTTTTTAAAATGTTTGTTTTAACAGAAAATAAACAATATTTTAGCTTGTTTTCTACAGCTGTGCCTTTTGGAATAAGAAAGCGTTTTGTTAATTTTAGAAATGGAAAGAAATAACTTTTCTTTGTACAGCAAGTATATCGTACTTTTTTTCCTTCCCCGCCTGTTCACTTTAGAATAATTTTTTTATTATTATTTAGAAATAAACTGAAATACATTTTCTTTAAAAATGTTTGTCCTAAAACAAATATATACCATTTTTTTTTATTGTTTCTATTCCTGTTCACTTTAGAATAAGAAAGTGATTTGTTAATATAAGAAATAAACATAGATTTATTTTCTTTGTACAGCTAACATGCATAATTTTTTTACACGGCTGGTCACTTTAGAATAAAATTTCTTATCGGTTTAAGATAAAAACGTTTATAATAGTTTAAATAAAGAGAGCGCAGTAGAATAATAAATATCGCCCAGTATCGACTGAACACGTCTAGCATCGGTGAAGATCGACATTTTTAATAATCTTGTGAAATCTCGCCTGATATTGACAAATGTTAGACTTATAATCTTAAATTATTGGAAAAGTTTGACATTGAGTTTTAATTTAATTTTATTTTTTCAGAAATAAAGATATAGAAATTTTTTTAACAACATTATAAATACTGTAAACAGAAATACACTGTAATTCGACCGGTCCGACGTACTCCAATGTCGATGTAAAGAAGTATACCATGCAAAAATAGCCGATCCAACAAATTCAGATATTGGCCGATATTACTATGCAATTGGGGTCTATACATTTTATTATAAAATATTTGACTTACAGCAAAAATGTTCTTAAAATACATGCGCTTGTTCACTTTAGCACAAGAAAGTGTTTGATTAATTTTAGAAATAAACACAAATTATTTTTCATCGGAATTGCTTGCTTTACACAAACGACACACTATTTTTTTCTTTCTATCCTCTTCACTTTAAAACAAAAATTATTTTATTAGTGTTAGGGAGAAAAAAAAAAAAACACAAATACTTTTTTTTTTTGTTTGAAAATGTTTGTTGTTTAACAAATATATACTTTTTTTTTTTTTTTTTTTTTTTTTGCTTTAATTCCTGTTCTCTTTAGAATAAAAATTGTATGTTAGTAATTTTAGAAATAAACAAAAATCCTTTTTTTGTTTATTTCTATTTTAGAAATATTTTTTCTTTGGAAATGTTTCTTCTATAGCAATTTTTTTTTTCATCCATGCTTGTTCAATGTAGAATAAAAAATGTATTACTAATTTTAGAAATAAATAAAAATACTTTTTCTTTGAAAATGTTTGTCCTATAGAAATATATATATACCTTTTTTCCCTTCATGCTTGTTCATCGTTATTTTTTATTTATTTATTCTTTTTTTTTTTTTTTTTTTTTTTTTTTACTTTTACAAACGCATATAAATACTTTTTTAAGAAATGTTTATTCTGCAGTAAATATATACTTTTTTGTCTTCACGTTTGTTCACTTTAGAATAAAAATAATTTATAATTTTATGAATAAATATAAATACATTTTCTTTGGAAATTTTTGTATTTGTTCTATATCAATTATATACTTTTTCCATTAATGATTGTTCATTATAATAGAATAAAAATTATTTTATTAATTTTAGAAATAAATACAAATACTTTTCTTTTAAAATGTTTGTCCTATAAAAAATGTGTACTTTATTTTTCCCTTCTATGCTTGTTCACCGTTGAAAAAAAATGTCTTTTACTTTTAGAAACACATATAAATACTTTTTCTTTAGAAAACTTATTCTACAGGAAATATATACTTTTTTTGCTTTCACTTCTGTTCATTTTAGAATAAAAATAATTTATAATTTTATAAATAAATATAAGTAGTTTTTCTTTGGAAATGTTTGTTCTATAGCAATTATACACGTTTTTTCCAGCTACGCTTATTCAATATAGAATAAATAATGTTTTATTAATTTTAGAAATAAATAAAGGTACTTTTTCTTTGAAAATATTTGTCCTTAAATATCTATATCTATCTATCTATATATATATATATATATTCTTTCCATGCTTGTTCACCGTTGAAAAAAATTTAATAATTTTAAAAACACATATAAATACTTTTCCTTTAGAAATGTTTATTCTACAGAAAATATATACTTTTTTGCCCTTCATGTCTGTTCACTTTAGAATAAAAATAATTTATAATTTTATAAATAAGTATAAAAATTTTTTCTTTGGAAATGTTTGCTCTATAGCAATTATATACATTTTGTACCAGCCACGCTTATTCAATATAGAATAAAAAACGTTTTATTAATTTTAGAAATAAATTAAAATGTTTTGTCTTTAAAAATGTTTGCCTCTTAAAAAATATTTTTTTTCTTCCATACTTGTTCACCGTCGATTTTTTTTTTTTTTTTTTAATTTTAGAAACACATATAAGTATTTTATCTTTAGAAATGTTTATTCTGTAGGAAATATATATATATATATATATATATATATATATATATATATATATTGCCTTCATGTCTGTTCACTTTGGAATAAAAATAATTTATAATTTTATAAATAAATATAAATACTTTTTTATTTGGAAATGTGTGTATTTTTTCTATAGCAATTATATACTTTTTGCACCCATGCTTGTTCAATGTAGAACAAAAATTATTTTATTAATTTTAGAAATAAATAAAAATACTTTTACTTAAAAAATGTTTGTCCTTTAAAAATATATACATTTTTCCGTCCATGCTTGTTCACCGTTGAAAAAAAAAATGTTTTTTTAAATTTTAGAAACACATATAAATATTTTTTCTTTAGAAATGTTTAATCTACAGGAAATATATACTTTTTTTTTTTTTTACCTTCATGTCTGTTTACTTTAGAATAAAAATAATTTATAATTTCGTAAATAAATGTTAATGCTTTTTCTTTGAAAATGTTTGTTCTATATCAATTATATACGTTTTCTCCACGCACGCTTATTCAGTATAGAGTAAAAAAGGTTTTATTAATTTTAGGAATAAATAAGGACACTTTTTCTTTGGAAATGTTTGTCTTTTGAAAAATATACACTTTTTTTCCCTTTCATGCTAGTTCGCATTTGATAAAAATCTTTTTTTGCTTTTAGAAACACATATAAATACTTTTTCTTTAAGAATGTTTATTCTACAGGAAATATATAAATTCCCCCCCCCCCCTTCGTGTGTGTTCATTTTAGAATAAAAATAATTTATAATTTTATAAATAAATATAAATATTTTTTCTTTGGAAATGTTTGTTCTATAGCAATTATATACTTTTTTCCCACTCATTCTTATTCAGTATAGAATAAAAAATGTTTTATTAATCTTAGAAATAAATAAAAATGTTTTTTCTTTGAAAGTGTTTGTGTCTTAAAAATATTTTTTTTTTCTATCCATACTTGTTCACCGTTGAAAAAAAAAATATATATTTATTTTTAATTTTAGAATCACATATAAATATTTTTCCTTTAGAAATGTTTATTCTATTGGAAATATACACTTTTTTTGCCTTCATGTCTGTTCACTTTAGAGTAAAAATAATTTATAATTTTTTAAATAAATATTAATGCTTTTTCTTTGGAAATGTCTGTTTTGTTCTATATCATTTTTCCCAAGCACAATGATTCAGTATAAAATAAAAAATGTTTTATTAATTTTAGAAATAAATAAAAATATTTTTTCTTTGAAAATGTTTGTCTTTTAAAAAACATATCCTTTTTTCCCTTCCATGCTTGTTCACCGTTGAATTTTTTTTTCTTTTAGAAACACATATAAATACTTTTTCTTTAGAAATGTGTAATCTACAGGAAATACCTGTATATACCTTTTTTTGCCTTTATGTCTGTTCACTTTATAATAAAAATTATAATTTTATAAATAAATATAAATACTTTTCTATGGAAATGTTTGTTCTATTAGAATTATACTCTTATTTTCCACTCACGCTTATTAATATAGAATAAAAAATGTTTGATTAATTTTAGAAATAAATAAAAATATTTTTTCTTTGAAAAATGTTTGTCCTTTAAAAAACGTATGCACTTTTCCTTCCATGATTGTTCACTGTTGAAAAAAAAATGTTTTTTAGTTTTAGAAACACATATAAATATTTTTTCTTTAGAAGTGATTATTCTACAGAAAATATATACTTTTTTTTTTGCCGTCATTGTCTGTTCTATTTAGAATAAAAATAATTTATAATTTTATAAATAAATATTAATGCTTTTTCTTTGGAAATGTTTGTTCCATATCAATTACATACACTTTTTCCACGCACGTTTATTCAACATAGTATAAAAATATGTTTTATTAATTTCAGAAATAAATAAAAATGTTTTTTCTTTGAAAATGTTTGTCTTTTAAAAAATATACTTTTTTTTTCATTTCATGCTTGTTCACCGTTGAAAAAAATGTTTTTTTACTTTTAGAAACACATATAAATACTTTTTCTTTAGAAATGTATATTCCACAGGAAATATATACTTTTTGTTTGCCTTCATGTCTGTTCACTTTAGAATAAAAATTATAATTTTATAAATAAATATAAATACTTTTCCTTTGGAAATGTTTGTTCTATTAGAATTATATAATTTTTTTTCCATCCACTTTTGTTAATATAGAATAAAAAATGTTTTATTAATTTAAGAAATAAATAAAAATACTTTTTCTTTGAAGATGTTTGTCCTTTAAAAAACGTATACATTTTTCCTTCCATGCTTGATCACCGTTATTTTTTTTTTTTTTTTTAAATTTATAATCACATATAAATATTTTTTATTTAGAAATGTTTATTCTACAGGAAATATATACCTTTTTTTGCCTTCATGTCTGTTCATTTTAGAATAAAAATAATTTATAATTTTATAAACAAATATAAATACTTTTTGTTTGGAAATGTGCATTTTATAGCAATTATATACTTAAACAGCTTTCACGCTTATTCACTTTAGAATAGAATTTTTTTTTTTGTTAATTTTAGATATAAATGATAAATATTTTCTTTGGAAATATTTATTCCATAGAAATAGATATATTTTACGACTTTTCATTACGACTTTTCGCTGCTACGACTTTTCATTTAAGAATAAAAAAATATTTTATGAATTTCAAAGATAAACATAAATAATTTTTCTTTCTTCAAGACATATGTAAATTTTGCTTCATCACCAGATCACTTTAGAATAAAAATGTTTTATTAATCTTCAAAATAAACAAAAATAAATTTTCTTTGGTAATTTTTTTTCTACAACGTATATATATATATATATATATATATATATATATATACAGTCGACACCGTTTATAACGTACCTGGGATATAGCGTACTTTCGCTTATAACGTACTCAGATGCTTGGTCCCGAATGAAACCCTATATAATGTAATGGTTTACATCTTCTGCTATAACGGACTATGCAAAAGCCTTAATCTGGTTACAACGTACTTTTTAGACTGGAATGAAAAGCCAAAATTGGATGTCAACCTTGTATTTCTGGTTTGGAAATCGGTATATTTTCTTGGATACCGTCTTTCGATGTCTCCTTTATCGCCTTATACCTCCTTTATACCTTTAAAATTTTATCGCGGTTCGTTGAATTCGATACTGACTATTCAGAGACTCTGCAAAGTTCCATTATAAATATTGAAAATGTAACTTTTACTGTGTCATCCAATCAAAGAAAACAACGAAAAATAACAGATTATTTTTCCAAATAAACATGTAAGTAGTAAAATGTTTTTTTTCTTTTTTCTTATTTTTTTTGAGAAAATCATAAACTTTCTATTTAAAATCTCTATTATTGCGAGTGCTATTATGCACCTTTTTCATTCGTTAGGCACTAAATTATATTGGAAATATTGCTTATAACGTACTTCGGTTATAACGTACCATATTTTCTGGTCCCCTGACAGTACGTTATAACCGGTGTCGACTGTATATATATATACATACTGAATATATATATATATATATATATATATATGATATATATATATATATATATATATATATATATATATATATATATATATATGTGGGAAGTTCCTTGCACAGCCAACAGATGGCGCTGCCTCTGATGCTTATCTTTGAATGAGATGACGGACGGGAGTCAGTTGAGATCTGGCTGCAGTGGAGATCGGTTGAGACCGTCAGCGTGAAGGCTGACATGCTCATTTAGTCCTAATTTGAGCACAGAATGCTCCTAATAAGTGTGTAGAGCCATGGAGGGCTCATTACTTCATTTTTACTATTTGATAGCACGCGTAGGTGTTTTTGTGAATATACGAGTAGGTGCTTAAATGTTGTCTTGTTACGGATATACTGATCAAGAGAGTTTATTATGTGCTAAGCCTCGAAACCAGCAGTTGGTTAATGATAGAAAGTCTGCTATTATATTAATCCTTGTATTTAATCTGTGTTGTGTATGTTACGTAATAAATGTTTTCGTTATCTAAGTCGCAGCTCATCATTGCCCCACCCCTAGACACCCAGCCAAGATTCTACAAGTGGGGACTCTGCCGCGATATTATGGCACCAACAAGTTATAAAAGGTAACTGTTATATATTTATCATTCTATTTGATAATAAATAATAATGATTAATGCATAAATTGAGAAAAGAGTTTGAGTTACTATTTTGAATTAGAAATTAATGGTGAAATATTTTTTGAGAACACTTTTGGTTTCAATGTGTGATGAAATAAAATAAATATATTACTTGAGAAGAATGAATAGAAATAAGAATTATGATTGAAAGAATATTCTGAATGATCATCTAGTATTTTGCTTATTGTTGTTTTCAATATTATTTTAACAGTATTATAACAATATTATTTTAAAACGAAAGTGATAACATTTATTAAATAGAGAACAATAATGATAATGGTGATATTATATGAAATATGTGTAATAATTAAGAAATATATAAGATGATCTAAATATTCTATTAAATGGTATAAATTGTTCTGCATGTGGTTATTTAAAAATCATGATAATTTTGATTTGAGAACAAAAAGCATAGAATCATTTTTAAGAAAAATTATTTTGTTTCTATTTAAATATGATATTAATGTGGTAGAAATATTGAAATATTTTCTGGTATAAGTAATTATTTAGAGTTATAATGGTCCAAAACGTGTTACAAGGCATTAGAAAAGCCGATTTAAGAACAATTGCTGAAGAATTAGGCCTAACTGTTCCGGCGGAAGCTAAGGTAGTTGAAATCAAAACTTTGATTGAGAGTTCTGATATTTATAAAAATGATTTAGAATTTGTTAGAGGTGTTATTAAAATGCTAGTAGAAGAACAAAAGTTGAGATCTGGCTGCAGTGGAGATCGGTTGAGACCGTCAGCGTGAAGGCTGACATGCTCATTTAGTCCTAATTTGAGCGCAGAATGCTCATAATAAGTGTGTAGAGCCATGGAGGGCTCATTACTTCATTTTTACTATTTGATAGCACGCGTAGGTGTTTTTGTGAATATACGAGTAGGTGCTTAAATGTTGTCTTGTTACGGATATACTGATCAAGAGAGTTTATTATGTGCTAAGCCTCGAAACCAGCAGTTGGTTAATGATAGAAAGTCTGCTATTATATTAATCCTTGTATTTAATCTGTGTTGTGTATGTTACGTAATAAATGTTTTCGTTATCTAAGTCGCAGCTCATCATTGCCCCACCCCTAGACACCCAGCCAAGATTCTACAAGTGGGGGCAGTTCCTTGCACAGCCAACAGATGGCGCTGCCTCTGATGCTTATCTTTGAATGAGATGACGGACGGGAGTCAGTTGAGATCTGGCTGCAGTGGAGATCGGTTGAGACCGTCAGCGTGAAGGCTGACATGCTCATTTAGTCCTAATTTGAGCACAGAATGCTCATAATAAGTGTGTAGAGCCATGGAGGGCTCATTACTTTATTTTTACTATTTGACAGCACGCGTAGGTGTTTTTGTGAATATACGAGTAGGTGTTTAAATGTTGTCTTGTTACGGATATACTGATCAAGAGAGTTTATTATGTGCTAAGCCTCGAAACCAGCAGTTGGTTAATGATAGAAAGTCTGCTATTATATTAATCCTTGTAGATAATCTGTGTTGTGTATGTTACGTAATAAATGTTTTCGTTATCTAAGTCGCAGCTCATCATTGCCCCACCCCTAGACACCCAGCCAAGATTCTACAAGTGGGGGCAGTTCCTTGCACAGCCAACAGATGGCGCTGCCTCTGATGCTTATCTTTGAATGAGATGACGGACGGGAGTGAGTTGAGATCTGGCTGCAGTGGAGATCGGTTGAGACCGTCAGCGTGAAGGCTGACATGCTCATTTAGTTCTAATTTGAGCACAGAATGCTCATAATAAGTGTGTAGAGCCATGGAGGGCTCATTACTTCATTTTTACTATTTGATAGCACGCGTAGGTGTTTTTGTGAATATACGAGTAGGTGCTTAAATGTTGTCTTGTTACGGATATACTGATCAAGAGAGTTTATTATGTGCTAAGCCTCAAAACCAGCAGTTGGTTAATGATAGAAAGTCTGCTATTATATTAATCCTTGTATTTAATCTGTGTTGTGTATGTTACGTAATAAATGTTTTCGTTATCTAAGTCGCAGCTCATCATTGCCCCACCCCTAGGCACCCAGCCAAGATTCTACACATATATATATATATATATATATATATATATATATATATATATATATATATATGATATATGCAAAATACTGAATATTCTGTTATTTGGAGTGTGCCCTTGTTTGCCAACTGCAATTGCTAATTATTTAATCAAGTTTATTAATTACTTGATTTGTCATGCTGCATTTTGCGCAACTTTCATGTATTATTGTTAATTCTAAAAAATATTATCTTCATGTTGATATGAATTTCCTTCTCTTGCGTTGTTCTTACACCATAAAACTTTTAGCAATTTCAATATCATTTATTAATTAATTTCCTCATGGATTTGTTAATGTATTTTACTGTTCTTCATGTGATATTTGGTTTCATCTACTGAAACGTTTGAAAAGGGTTTCAATATATATATATATATAATGAATAATTTATTTCCTTTACAATACTCAGCAAATGAAAGAAAGATGAAAATACCAACAATGAAATTTAATGAGATGTATTACGTATAAAGTTATTGTCACAATTACCATTTAATTAAAATTCACTGTATATATATGTGTGTGTGTTTCCACGCCTGTTCACTTTTGAATAAGAAAGTACTTTTTGGATTTTAGAAATAAACAGAAATACTTTTTTCAACAGGAAATACATACCTTTTTCTTCGACGCCTGATCACTTTAGAATAGAAAAACGTTTTTTTAATTTTATAAATAAACAGAAATACTTCTACTTCGTAGAGCAAATATATAATTTTTTTTCCACGCCGGAACTTTTTAGAATAAAAAAATATTTTATTGATTTTAGAAATAAATAGATATTATTATTATTATTATTATTATTATTATTATTATTATCATCATTATTATTATTCTTTTTTTTTTCTTTTTTTTTTGAAGAAAATACATAATTTTATTTTGATTACACGCCTGTTCACTTTAGAATGAAAAAAAAAATGTTTTAATATTTTTAGAAATAAACAGAATTACCTTTTTCTTTCTGCAGTAAATATATACTTTTTTTCCCGCCTGATCACATTATAGAAAACAAAAATGTTTGATTAATTTTAGAAATAAATAGATATACAGATTTTGGAAATATTTGTTTCGTAGCAAATATTTGTTCCACGAGTATTCACTTTTGTATGAATAAACGCTTGATTAATTGTTTTTTTTTCTGTCGGACAGCAAATATATACTTTTTTCATCCTGGCTGATTATATTAAAATAAAATTGTCTTATTAATAATAATAAGAAGAATGAAAAAACAATATCATTTTTTCTTGGGAAATGTTTGTTCTACAGGAAGTATATAATTTTTTTTTTTTTTTTTTTTTTTTTCACGCTTGTTCACTGTAAACGAAAAGAGTGATCTTCTAACTTCAGTAATAAGCATAGACAATTTTTCATTTAAATTGCTTGTTCCACAGCTAATATGTACGTTTTACTTTCTTTTACCCATATATAGTAGCAAAGTATTGTTTTTCAGTTAAATTTTCGAAAATGAGTTTCGGTTATATTTACACGTCTTAAGATGCTCTAAATCCGAAAAACATGTTTTTAGCGGTTGGTCTGTCTGTCTGTGTGTCTGTTATCAACATATTTCAAGAACAAATAATGACAGACAGTTTAAAAAAACTCTGTTTCTCAAATCTGTATAATATAGGGGTGCTACATAAAACGTTTCAAGTAGATCAAGCAAATGGTTCGGACACAAGAGCACACAAGAGAATTCAAATACATTACGTTTGTAGTCGAAATTACAGTTAGGTAGAGTTTAACATGTATAGTATAGGCTGCACTAAACCAAATGAAAATAACGTATATTTTTTTAGCATGTTTCATGTAGATTATGGTATTAAAGCCATTCACTTTTCTTTTACAGGGCTACACAAAAGAACTAGTATGTGCTGGGAAAATACTTGAAAATTGATGGAAGTGTATTTCAGATTAGGCTGTTGTTATTAGTATATGATCATATTTATGAGCACCATGTGGTGTGTACATAATTTTTAGGAGCTATACTGGGCTGCCAGTAATTAAGGGAAAACATTCTTTTTTTTTTTTTTTTAATGTAATTATAGGAAGTGTTTTACTATAATATTTTACCATGTCCAGGAAAACTGCTCAGGAATTGCAAATTAATTCCTCATACCCATACGATAAAGTATTTTTTTAAGCTAAAAATTCATCACTTTTTTTTTTATATTTACACGTTTTAAGGTTTCTTGAATACCGAAGTCAAGTTAACGTTTGATCTTAATTTAAAAGCAAATAATTTCAGGCAATTCAAATGTTGTATTTTGAAGTTAATATAGGTTTCTTACTTGAGATTTTTCATCAAGAAATGTTGCGGATGAAAGATGTGTAAGCAATTTTAACTAAACTTTTGAATTTAATAACAGATTTGAATTCTATATAAAAATAGGTACAGTAATGAAACTGGGGTTTCAGGAAGTCTGTAGTATCCTGTGCGCTACGCAGAATTATTCGTTAAATAAAGCTGTTCCGAAGCCTAATTTGAATTGTTTTTAATGTAGTTTTAAATAACAGTACTCATCCCTTATTTTATTTTGTCTCTTAATCTTCAATCTGAATTCATAGTATTGGATTTCAGGTTATGGGAAAGTCCTGTGAGTGCTACACCAGATTATTTTGTTCTACAGGTATGAGTAAGTGTCTGATTAATTTTGAAATAAACATAATTGCTTTTGCCTTAGAATTGATTCTTCTACGTAAACTATATATTGTTATTTTTCCGTATCCGATTGTTTTAATCAGAATATGTTTTATTAATCTTTGAAATAAGCAGAAATACATTTTAATTAAAAATATTTGTTTTATAGTAAATATATACTTTTATTTTTCTTTATACACCTATTCCCTTCAGAATTAAAAAAACGTTTTATCAGATGTAGAAATAAACATAAATACTTTTTCTTTGTACAGAAAATACTATATACCTCATACTTTCGCGCTTGATTTTTTAGAATAAAAAGTGCTTTATTAATTTTAGAAAAAAAAAAAAAAAAAAAAAAAAAACGAAATACCTCTTCTTTGAAAATATATGTTCTACAACAAATATATCCTTTTTTGTTTCCATGCTTAATCACTTTAGAATTAAAAAAAAATAAATAAATAAATAAAAATTAATTTTACAAGTAAACAGAAATATATTTTCTTTGGAAATGCTTATTCTATAGCAAATACATACTTTGTTTTTTGCTTCCTGGTCCTAGATTAATATATATATATATATATATAAATTTTTGAAATAACCAGAAATACTTTTACTTTGTACAGCAAATATATAATTTTTTATTTTACGCCTGATCACTTTAGAAAACAAAATTTTTCTTTACTTTTAAAAGTTAACAAAAATATATTTTCTTTGAAAATGTTTTTTCTATAACAAATATATACTTTGTTTTTTTTTATTTTCTTGTCCGTTCACTTTAGATTTTTAAAAAATATATATGTACATAATTTGTTTTTAAATACACATGTACATTTATAAACTTTTGAAATAACCAGAAATACTTTTTACTTTGTACATAAACTATATAATTTTTTTTACGCCTGATCACATTAGAAAACAAATTTTTTTTTTTGCTTTTAGAATTAAACAGAAATATATTTTCTTTGGAAATGTTTATTCTATAACAAATATATACTTAGTCCGTTCACTTTAGATTAATCTATATATATAAAAGAACACTTCCTGAGTGAGTGAGGGGGTGATCTATCAACGCCCAGACCAAATCCCTGGACCTAGAAGCATGAAATTTTGTGACAATGTTCTTTCTATGACGTAGGCATCCACTAAGAAGCGATTTTACAAAATTCGCCCCCCAAGGGGGGGAGGAGGGGCAAAACGTGATTTCACAAAATCCTTCATATCTCAAACAAAAAAACAGATATCCGTAAAATTTTTGCTTTAAAATATAGCTAATACAAATGTCAAAAAACCAATTTCTAGAATTTTTAAAATTCGGTCCCCAAGGAGGGGGGGGGGGCAAAACGTGATTTCGCATGCGTAAAACGTGATTTCGCATAATCCTATGTATCTCAAACAAAAAAATAGATATGCGTGAAATTTTTGCTCTAAAATATAGCTAATGCAAATATCTAAAAACCAATTTCTGGAATTTTAGAAATTCAGCCCCCAGGTGGGGCAGCAGGGGGGGGCTAAGGGGCAAAAACAAATAGAAATACAGTTAGGGCGTTCAAAATTGATACAGATAGGTTTTAGAGGCCTGCAAGTCGAATGAGGATATTTTCGATTGTGTAAAGTTATTAGGAGGGGCAGGAAAGGGGGAGGGGCAAAAAATAAAAATAGAGTTAGATCGTTCAAAATTGGTATATAGAGGTTTTCGATACCTACAAATCGATTTCGGATATTTTCGAATTTGTAAAATTATTAGGAGGGGCGGGAAGGAGGGGCTATGGGGCAAAAACAAATAGAAATACAGTTAGGCCGTTCAAAATTGGTACAGATAAGTTTTAGAGGCCTGCAAGTCGAATGGGGATATTTTCGAAAGTGTAAAGTTATTAGGAGGGCCGGGAAAGGGGGCGGAGGGGCAAAAAATAAAATAAAATAGAGTTAGATCATTCAAAACTGCTACATAGAGGTTTTCGATACCTACAAATCGATTGCGGATATTTTCGAATTTTTAAAATTATTGGGAGGGGCGGGAAAGGGGGAAGCGGAGGGGCAAAAAAATAAAAATAGAGATAGATCGTTCAAAACTGGTGCATAGAGGTTTTTGATACAAATCGATTGCGGTTATTTTGGAATTTGTAAAATTATTAGGATAGACGGGAGGGGGGGGCGAAGGGGGAAAATAAGAGAAATAAGAGTTAGAGCATTTTAAGAATTTTTTCCGAAGGCAGCGAGAACCCGGTGCGACATTTTTCCTTATCAGATTTTGTTTCTCTTTTTTTCACGCGATAAAAATTAATGCAATTTTGAGAATTTAGTAATTATAGTGATTCATTTAAAAATAGGGACCAGCGAAGCGGGCGTTGCCTGCTAGTATATATATATATATATATATGTACATAATTTTTTTAAAACTATACATGCACATATATAAATTTTTGAAATAACCAGAAATACTTTTTACTTTGTACGGCAAACATATATATATATATATATATTTTCACACCTGATCAATTTAGAAAATAAATTTTTTCTTCGATTTTAGAAGTAAACAAAAACATTTTTTGTTTGGAAACGTTTATTATATAGCAAATATGTACTTTGTTTTTTGTTTACTTGTACGGTCACTTTAGATTTTTTTTAAATATATGTATATACATGTACATATATAAATTTTTGAAATAAAGAGAAATACTTTTGCTTTGTACAGCAAATATATAATTTAATTTTTCACTTCTGATCACTTTAGAAAATAAATTTTTTCTTTGCTTTTAGAAGTAGAGAAGAATATATTTTCTTTGGAAATGTTTATTCTATAGCAAATACACAATTTGTTTTTTGCTTATCATTTTAGAAAATTAATTTTTTCTTTGCTTTTAGAAGTAAACAAAAATATATTTTCTTTGTAAATGTTTATCTATAGCAAATACATACTTTGTTTTTGTTTCCTTGTCCGTTTACTTTAGATTTTCTTTTTCTTTAATTTTTTCTTTGCTTTTAGAAGTAAATAAAAATATATTTTCTTTGGAAATGTTTATTTTATAGCAAATACACTGCAAATTCAGGTGTCTTAAATTCAGACGCATAAGTGTCTTAAACGGGTGTCATTATTTTCAGACACGAAATCATGTCATCATTTTAAAATACGTAAGATGTCTTAAGTTAAGACATGAATGTGACTGAATTTAAGTCACTTAAAGTGACTTAAAGCAGCCATTTTTAACCTCATAAATAAATGAAATAGATTAAATAAATAAATAAGATTGCGTATGGTTTATTTACTGGTTAAAAACTAGATATAGAATTTCTTAGAGCATGCATAAAATTCTACACATAGCGAACCTCTCCGACAGGTTGGACTCGAGCTGAGGAACTATGGATTCCCACGCCAGCGACCAACCGACTGAGCTATAACCATCGACGATTGATTTGTTTTGGTAAGTAATATAGATATGTAGTATTTCTCAAACATATCGTAAATTTATCTTTTCTTTTTTTTAAATTTATTAAAGTTATTGACAAAATACCTAAAGTTTAATATACATTTCCGTTTTAAATTGTATGTGTATACTTTTTATTATTTTTTTTTTCTTTTTGAAATGTAAGTGATAAATGTGAAAAAGGTGCAGCCTATGGTATCTCGAAAACGGTTTCTTTTTTCTTTCTTTCTCTCTCTCTTTTTTAAAACTTATATTTAACGGAAAAGGAACAATTTACGTGAACACCAGAAAATTGGTTGTTTTACACTAGTAGGTAGGAACTCGTGCTTTTTTTTTTTTTTTTCAAATTAAGTTAAAAATTAAGTAGCAGTCGCTTAAAACTTGTTCAAGTTTGCTCGTTTACATGGTCGATTTCTTTTTCTTTGAGAATTCAGTTTCACAAAGCTAAACGGTCTGAATAGCTTAAACACTAATTATATAAAATATTATTAAAGGTAGTGGATGTGGAAAGAAACTTAAACCCCGCATGCATATTACTTAAAATAGATTCCGTGTGAAATTTGCTAAGCTAATACAAGTGTCTCAACTGTCAAATATCTGAATTTCTAGGTGTCTGAACTGTAAAATGTCTTCATTTTCAAGTGTCAAAACTGCGTGTGTCTTAACTTCAGACATATTAATATTATTCAGACACTTAACTTAGTCTATTTTTATAAAGACATTTATGTGTCTTAAATTCAGACGTGTGTGGTGTCTGAAAATTTGTATATTTACGTGTTTCAGACATTTATGTGTCTAAATTGGTATCTCAGACACGTTTCTGTCTGAATTTAAGACACTTCCATTTGCAGTGTAGTAACATGCATATTATTTTGAATTAGAAATCATCTAATATTACTTTAAATAAAATATATTAATTTCGAGACATGTTTAAAATATTTGCGGAAAATCAGATCGCGAACAGTCAAGCTGATAGACAATTAAATTGTAGTTACAGACACCTTTTAACAAAATAAAATTTTATGTGCCATACCAGACTGTAAAATTATGTAAAATAAATGACTGAAAAAGTATTTTATCATTTTCCTTTTTCGTTGATTAACGAGGAATTTAGAAAAAGATTCGGGCCGGGCCGGGCCGGGCTCGGGCTTAAAATTTCCTCCAGGCCCGGCCCGAGCCTACAAAAAAATTTTAAGCCCGGGCTCGGGCTGAAAGCCCGCCCCGTTCAGACCTCTACATTGATTATTACTCAGCTTACTAAAGTACTCTACGAAAGTTAGATAGGAGTTGCAAATTTAAACTGAAAAGTTTCAGACTTTGCGAGATTTAAGAAATAAATTAGTTTCGGGTTGGGTTGGATTGTTGGGTTTAAGACCGATTGAATACGCTAGGGTTCTAAGCCTATAAGTGTAGTGCCCTCTGTGAGGATATTTCTAAATGGTCCCAGCCCGTATTTACGCGAGTTTCGGAGGAAATCACGGAAAACTCCGTACAGCTTGGTTGATGAGCGCGACTTTGAAAGTTAGTTTCGGAGTAGGCTTGCCGAAAAAGGCAAACGGTAAAATGCAAATTATTTAATATATAAAAGATATGTTAAAATCGTGATCGGTGTGGCATAGGTGGTTCAAGTCCAGCTCTAGCAGTGTAGTACGACGAGTGCAGTTTGGTGGGTATTTTCTCTTATGAAAGTTAATGGAATTAAAATATGTTATACCAGTGCCTTATATTGAAACATCTTTTTATTTAGAGATATTTACTATACGAATTATATGCAAGCTATCTGTTATTTAGAAATATGCAAATTTAGTTTTCCTTTATAAGCGATATTTGTAAGATAAATATATTTCACTTATTAATTTCACGTAGGTACAACACATAAACATAACCAAGTTTAAATTAGTAATCGCTTGCATGAATTATAATGTTAGGCCGAGTAAAAGCTTATGCAACATAAAATAATAATAATAATAATAATAATAATAATAATAATAATAATAATAATATTAATATGGTTAATTGTATCTATCACACAATTTTCTTTTATATCATTGTGTATAACAACGCTACATACCGATTAATGCACAAAACGTTATTATAACTTATTACAATAAACATTTTACTTCTGTAGTTCAGAGCAATTTTAATAAATAAATGCTGATATGTAGCTAGATTATGGGAAATCACGGAAGCTGAGCAGCTGCAGCAGCAGCACCTGTAGGCTGATATATCTTTTCATAATGACCCTATTACGTAGGTTTTAGGCAGTTATACACATCAGAAGCTGATACCTAGCATTCCCATCATAGCAGCGACGCCTTTAGAATTAGTGAACAACGACAGTGCCGACAGACTCTCAGTGTAGACAGCAACAAATGAAATAAAAGAAGATTGGGTAAGGCACCAGTTAATGGCAAGAATGTTAATAATTCAGCTTGAAGTAAAAAATTTACATGATATGCATGAAAATTCGACCGACGTCAATATACGACGAGGTGCAAGTAAATATATATATATATTTTTTTTATGAAATTATGTGTATTAGTTCTTAATCTAGGGCTGCAACAAAATTACAAAAATTGTTACAAACACAGACAGAGAGATAAATATTTTCTAAATATAATCAAATCGTGTTTAGGATATCTCAAAATGTTTAAATTTATGAAGAAATGACAGTCGGAAATTTTTCGAATCCATTAACTTTTATGTGTATATAAAAGAACTAAAAAAAAAAATATAGAAAATGTAATGAATGCAAATGCATAAACATAATTAAGATTTTTTTTTAAATCCAATTCTAAAAGTTTAGGCAATTATTGTAATTATATTATTATTATTATTTTAAAAAAAATGTACGAAATCCACTTTTATTAATTTTATAGACTAATAAACAAATTTTCGCGACAGTTCCCGTAAACTAAATACCTTGCTAATATAGTTTATTTAGAAAGTATAAACTTAACTTTACTAAAATTCTTTACACAGAAAAGTCCTTTCTTTATATGGTTTTGCTCTTGAGTAAATTTACAAAGGTATTCAACAAGCAGATTTCTAGGAAAACACCAGTCTACGGCACATTTCATTTAGCTAATGTGGCAATACAATTTACGCCATTAAAAAGATCGAAACACAGGGGGTGTCTGACTACCCCTTCCAGAAAAAGGGAATCTACATCATTTTAGGGAGGGGGGTCACCATAGACACGAATGCACACGACCCTTTGGATAAAAGGGAGTTATATATGGATAGTGATTGATATTCCAGACCAAAGTGGGGGAGCCGAACTCATCAAGTTATTGCCCTTATCGCGTACACATACTATAAAAAGAAGGGTGGGGTAGGGGTTATGTTGGGGGTGGGGAGTCCATTTCCCCATTCTAATTTCCTTTTATATATAAAGGGAGTGTACAAAGTGCACGCGATGCGTTTTAGTATAAATCGCACTGTTATATGAAATACATGCCAGTTTGTATTTTTAAATGACTTATTAATGTTAGTGCCATTTCTCACAAAATTGGGACTTATAAAAGAAATTAAATATTTATGTGCTTTGATATAAAAATTAGATAAAAAGTATTTAATAAGGAACTTTTTATAGATCGCTTTAGAAGCGTAATACTAATGTAAAAAATTACGGCGTTTGGCTTTGGTGGAGTAAAAACAGTTTAAGTTCCCATTTCTTTTAATTTTTTTTATGCAAACAGTTTTAGTTCTCCCTTTTTTTTTAATATTTAAAAAAGTTTAATTCTGCAATTGTTCTTTATAAAATTTAAAACTTTCGTATTTATCTAGGAAAACTACCCTTAAATAAAATTTCCGTAATCTGTGACAAATTTCATATTTTTTTCTTTTTGTAACCTTATAAAATTTGAAAAAAAAAAAAAAAAAAAAAAAAAAAAAAATCAATTAAGATATTTTAAAATTGAATACTGTTTTTAAACTTTTTTTTAAAAAAAGTTTCAAATAAAATATTACGTGTTAATAAAATATTCAAACTCGAAATGAAACAATGAAATATACAGAGATAGAGAAAAACAAACATGATTTCTATGATTTATCATTCATTTCATTGGCAAGACTCCCCAAATTTCGCGAATATCTATTTGAACATGATTCCATATGTATCACATGATTTAAACTAATCAGGAGGAGTTAAGACACATTCTATGTAAAATTTGCTACTGAATCACAGCCCTATTTTGCGCACATACAGTAATGTAGTTTAATGTAGTTTCTTATACAGTTTTGATTTCTAAAATATATATATCATTTTTTGCCGGGTAGGAGAGGAAATGCCGCTCCGTGCTAGCGATCTGAGCATATTTGCCTGTGGAATACGTTATATAAGTAAAATTTTAAAACATTATGCAAGATTTGCCCCCACTGTAGAATACGAAATGTTCAAATCCCAAGTTACACACGCATTACTACTATCGCATGCACTCATCCTACTCATTCAACCAACTGTAATCACGATTCCTTTAGCTTTTATCATTTTAACCCTGTAACTACAGTTGTCGTCTGTAACTGCAGTTGTTAACTTACACAGTGTTGCTAAACTTAGGGACCTTTGTTGCTAAACTAGAGCCAACAAAAACTTTCAAAGGTGGGATATGATATACATAAAAGGCGAATAGAATTGAAGAAACATCGATTATATCTATCATATATCACTTCTTAAAATTATTGGTGAGAGTTGAATAAAAAAAATCGCGCAATCTGTACCAGGTGACGTTGTCTACCGCTTCAACTGTTGGTTCAACCGCAACAACAGGTATCTAGTTTAGGAGGCTATGTGCAAACATACATACGGAATATATATATATATATATGTATATATATTTCAGAGGGATTTAAATATCAATCCCGTTGGTTGGTATATTTGTTAAATCATATCGCTTTTTCGATAATGGATTATAAAATGTTTGCGGATTTCAAATTTAATTAAACGAACCATTTGGTTGGTTCGAGTTTATACTCGGATACATGCACATACACACTTTTAAAAATATTCTAGAATAAACCGAATTTCGGTATTATCAAGCCATATATATGTTGAAATATTTAAATAATGTTTTTTTTTTTTTTTTATGTGAAAAACCATGCAGTAAAATATTTCGTCAAATAGGCGAAATGTATCATTGCAGGTACTTTAGCATGAAAGTTTCAATTATTTAGTCTGATAAATAAATTTACGAGTGTGAAAATATTGGTCTAAAACCACCAATATATATTGTTTGCTTACACTGTAAAAAAAAAAAAATTGCTATATTACATAACAATATTGAAGCAGCCTACTTGCAACAACTATGCAGAGAAATGTTATCAACTGTAACTGTGTAACCTTGCAGGTTACGTTTACACAGGTACAGCTGGTAACATTTCTCTTCATGGTTGGGGTATTTCTGTACATGGTAAGCTGTCTCAATATTATTGTACAATATTACACAAAATGTTTTACATTGTAATTATAATCCGAAGAAAATATCCAACATGTCTATGGTGTAATGTTAAAAGATTTAAGTCCGAGTATTCAAGATTCATTATGGATCTGGTGTGTAACAACCACATGACTTTCATTACTCATTACTACACATACATGTAGAAATCATATATTATACATGACACATATTATATATATATATTATATAAGACACATATTATAAGTGGCCAGAAGACAAAATAAACTTAACAATTCAGATACCTAATCAATTTTCACGTATGAGCAAACTAATACACACACACTGAGAAAAAAATATATATAAAGCCTTCATCTAGATCGAATAAGAGGTCATTTTCTAAGTCCGTAAACTAGAAATATAGATTTCTGAGCTACGCGTATAAGGCACGCCAATAAGCTGAATAGATGTAATGATCGAGAATTTCTAGTCTATACATGAAATTCTCGCTTGGTTTTCTAGAAATGAGTCATAAACCAAGATTATAGTTTCTAAAACTCGCCTTTTGTATTCACATGTATTTGCAGAGATTTTTAAATAAGTTTGACATCTATAATATAGGCAAACGCTCTAGCATTCTAATAGGGGTTTCTAGGACTCGCTTTCAAAGATGACTAGAATTTATAAGAATGACATGGAACTATTTTTACTAGAGCCATAATTTAGGTTCTAGATGTCATTTACAGAATTTTTTCTCAGTGCATGCCGTAAAGATATACAAAACAAAGTATAGCAACAGATAGAGCCGTTTTTTAAGACTTTCCGAGATGTAAAACTTACCCACTAAACAGTATGTTTGTCAATTTTCCTGTAGCAAAAAAGTAATACACACGAAAGTACATCTAAAAAGTGATACATGCAACACATTTTAAGTAAACCATTAGAGCCATTTTTGAGATATTGATTTTTGGTCCCACATCGATATTCTCAAAAACTGGAAAACTCATCTGTTGACCGGAAATCAGCAATCATATTCGAAAGGACATCTGAAAGTCCTTTCGAATATGATTGCTGAACTTAAGGAGACCTAAGGATAAGGATTGCTGAACTTTTGGACTTAAGAGATAATAGGGCAAATTTGAAAAAAGTCCGGAACGCACTTTAAAGAAACGCACTTTCGAGATTTTAAATTCACTATCTTATACAGGGCACTTATCAATTTTTCTAAACTAACTAACACATAGACATCTTAAAGGGATGGATGGATGGATGTTTGGATAGTTGGGTTTTACGTCGCACTAGTGCTGCGCAGATGGGCAATTGGCGACGGTCTGGGGCACACCCCTAGAGGTGGTCCGGAGGCACGCCATCACAATTTTAATCCTCCACGGAAGGGATGGCTCTCCCGCTTCGGTAACCCCCAGAGGTATAATTTTCATCTTAAAGGGTGTTTAAATTCAAGTATTGCAGTTTTCACAAAGAAACAAAAAATTGTGAACTAGACTTTCTTTAATTCTGAAGATTTGTTGTTCTATCTTTATTCATTTCGAAAATATAGTCTTCAGAAGATTACACACATATATACACACATAGATACGCACATACATACTGACCAATTAATGAGTTAAAAACTCAGAATAATTTTCAAATGCTGTTAAAATTAAACACCAATAATTGTTTCGGGTCAAAATAGAACACGACTTTCGTCAGGCGAACAAAGTAGACACGAGTATTCCTTTATAGTTTTTAACTTTCTTTTCAACGTCAGCTCTCTGTTGAATTTTTGTTACAGGGATCAATTGCTGAATGCTACAATTTTGGACTTAAGAGACCTTATAACATGTAAATCAGGTGAAAACTCGATATTTGTGTTTTTTGACACAACACAATACTTCCATTACCTACGGTAATCGGGTAATTGAAAAAAAAAAATCATCTTTGTAAACAAATACATTGCAGAAAAATGCAGAAAGTAATTTAATTAAGGTGAATGAATATATTCAATGAAGACGAAGGAAAATTATGTAAGTTAACTAAAGTTAAACTGCAAAATGACACGATAATTGTTTCGATTCGAAATAATTAAGTGTGGCTGTTCATCAGGCAGTGCACACTACAAATTTTACATAATAAAAACTGAAATAAAACTTTTGGAACATGGGAGAAAACGCAGCATAACAGCAGAACTTGTTTTGTGATTTGTACCAAATGTTGATAGACAGCAATTTATGTCAAGGTGCAAATTAATATACATTTTTATGAAACTCTGTTCCTTAAGTTTTGCTACATAAGTTTTCTCACACACACAGACGGACATTTTCTAAAAATGATAAAATGATGTTCAGGATATCATAAAATATGTAAATTCATCGAAAATCGAATGTCAAAATATTTTATGAATCCAATGCCTTCTTTTATGAATAGAGAAGAAAGTGTTTTTGTACAAATAAATAAAAATTTATTCAATATTAGTAGTAGTTGAATACTTCCAGAAATTAGGCGAAAATATTTAGCAATATACAAAATCTATCATAATCTGAACTCTATACAGAATTATAATCATTTACTGACTCACAGTGGTAACCCCCTTCTCTTTCGGTTCTGCCTCGGTTTGCAAATCAGAAAAAAAGGGGATCGAGATGGGTATGTGTATGGGGATTCACCACATAATCTCATTATGAATATGATATTAGGTCGCCGTCAAAAGCTCTGTCCAGCTGAGCGGCAGTGCTGTACATTACGTGGTATTCAAGTCTGATGGACCGTGACTGGAGTACACGGCTGATAAGCCACATAAATCCTCCTTCCCCACACGCACACCAGCCAAAAAATTCACGCTCCATGTAACTGAAATTTTGTTACTAAAATAGATACTACACGCAAGTATTGTTTTTTACCGGTCTTTATGAAGTGGGACAATTTGTTAATAAAAACGATTTCTACTTTATTTTATTTTTAATGTTATTAGGAGAAATTTTATAGTACACATTTTTTATTTTTATTTATTTATTTTTTTTAAATGGATATTAACTATTAACTAATTTTATTTTGTAATAATTACTTATCGTATTTTTTTTAGCCTTAAAATGCATCTCACTCAAGTGTCTTTCACAAAAAAAAAAAAAAAAAAATAATAATAAATAAAAATCGCATTTTAAATTTTAGGATTTTTTTAAATATTTAATTTTTCGGGACCAGAAAGTACCTAACATAAAAAACAAAGCAACAATGACTAAAAGGTTAGTAATAGTAAAACTAGTTTGCTAACCTTTAGTAACAGTAAACTACTTTTATGTATTTCAATAGTTACAATAATTCTAGTTTACAAGAAAACATTTATGGCAGCACAAAAAGATCTTTTCACAATAATTAATAAAAATTCAGTTAAAGGAAAATGACAGTAATTTGTTTGTTAGAAATGTAATTTCAACTAAAACAAAACCAATATAATAGTAATAGTTATGTTGTTCCAACAATAAGATTTGTGTAATCTTAAAGTGTGCTAAAAGCGATGGTAAGAAGGCATGATATCTATTTTTAGAAAATTGTAGAAATTATAAAACTTACAAGAGCCCAAAATCCAAAGACAATATATTACAATGCTATACAATCGAATTTACGATAAAAACTTTTCAAAAATAGCTCTAAAATCGTCTCAAATGCTCAGACTTAATACGTCTAGTATAAATAAGATTTGTGTAATCTTAGAATATGCTAAAAGCAATAGTAAGAAGGCATGATATCTATTTTTAAGAAATTTTAGAAATTTAAAAACTTACAAGAGCCCAAAACCCCAACACAATATATTACAATGCATTACAATATAATTTACGCCAAAAACTTGTCAAAAATAGGTCTAAAACAGGTCTAAAATCCCTTCAAACGCTCAGACCTAATAAGTCTAGTATAAATAAGATTCGTGTAATCTTAGAATATGCTAAAAGTGATGGTAAGAAGGCTTGATATCTATTTTTAGAAAATTCTAGAAATTTAAAAACTAAAAAGAGCCCCAAACCCCAACATAATATATTACTATGCAATACAATAGAATTTACGCCCAAAAATAGGTCTAAAATCGCTTTAAATGCTCATACATAATAAATCTAGTATAAATAAGGTTTGTGTAATCTTAGAATATGCTAAAAGCGATGGTAGGAAGATATGATATCTATTTTTAGAAAATTTTAGAAATTTAAAAACTTAAAAGAGCCAAACCCCTCAACACAATATATTACAATGCAATACAATAGAATTTACGCCAAAAACCTTTCAAAAATAGGTCTAAAAGCGCCTCATATGCTCAGACCTAATAAATCTAATCGCAAAATATTTAATTTAATCTGCAACATTGGCACAAGAGAAGAGTTTATCTGTGTCTTCAATGAAAATTAATTCCAGTTATAGGAAATTATAATAACTCGCAAAATTTGCATTTATTAATATCTGGTAGAAGTATATAATAAGTCCAGGAAAAAAATTACATGGTTAAAAATTAAAGTTATTACTATACGTTCAGAAAACGGGAAACAAACGTACCTATTAAATTTAGATAAACAGAACTGAACTTCAAGAGTTTATTTTCATCTTTAATTGTACTGCAATGTTTAGACTAGGAACACAGTGAAAAAATTCTGTAACTAACATCTAGAATCTAAATTGTGGCTCTAGAAAAAATAGTTCCATGACATCCTTATAAATTCTAGTCCCCTTGGAAAGCGAGTTCTAGAAACCCCGATTAGAATTCTAGAGCGTTTGCCTATATTTTCGTGGGCAAAGTTATTTAAAAATCTCTGCAAATAAATGAAACTACAACAAGCGGGTTTCTCCAACTATAATCTTGGTTTATTACCAAATTCTTGAAAATCGAGCAAGAATTTCTCGCAATGAATGATTCAGAATGATTCAGAAATGATTCAGAATGTTTAGAGCATTCAGAATATTTAGAGTGTTTCACCATCTAGAACTGTGTACACTAGAAATTCTCGATAATTTCGTCTATTCAGTTTATTGGCGTACCTTATGCGCATAGCTCGGAAATCTATATTTCTAGTTAAGGGATTTAGAAAATAGCCACTTATTTATTGTAGAGGAAGGCGGTATATTTTTTCTGTCAGTGAATGTTTTATTATCTGGATTAAAATATGTCTAGCTAAAAAGAAATAAGAACAGCTATATATAGAAAAAACATAATCTGGATATACATAAACCCAATTTTAACATTTCTTTTTAAACAAGCTTTTAAAAAATTCTTTTACACATCGATTGCGCATCTCATACTTGAGACAATAACTTCCTTATAATTCACCATTTTTCGTTCATCTGCAACTTACAATTTACTTTCAGGTTGATTTCTTTAAAAATCGACCCTTACTTTGTTTATGTACATATCTATCTATTTGTCTATATGCATGCAAACATAATAATAATAATAATAATAATAAAACAATTAAAGACAATAAAAAAGGTGGAAGTTGGGTGGGCAGATGTTCAATTACGGAGGATGGGTGGTATTGTTTGGTGGTTAGATGAGTGGGATGATGAAATTACGTTAAAAACAAAAAGAAGGCATTTACTTTGAATTGAAATACATTCTTTTCTTCCATTAAATTGTTAAATTTCTTCGTTTTTGAGTTGTTCACTATTCTTAAAAAATGTTCATCAGAAGTAATAAAAACCATGAAAATTAACAAAAAAATAAATAAATAAATAAATAAATAAATAAATAAATAAAATAAAAAATAAAAATAAAAATAAATAAAAATAAATAAAATAAAAATAAAAATAAAAATAAATAAATAAAATAAATAAATAAATAAATAAAAAGGTAAGTAAATAAATAAATAAAAATAAAAATGAATCATGTGAAATTTCATGACAGGAGACGTAAATAATGCATGAGTGTAATGACTTAAAAAACTAGCGAATCATGAAAAGAAAAGTATTAAGGCTCACAATTAAAAGTAAAAATTATATAGTTAACCGTAATCATCAAAGTGTTAAACCTCTCAATAATTTCAATTTGCTTTTGTAAAGATTAAGAAAATTAAAAATCAAGATAAAATTAATCAGAAGAAAAATAACTTACAAATAACAAATCCTCTTTTTAAATGATTTTATTATAAATTAATACTAACTCTATTGACAAAATTCACCATCAGCTGGCATTAAACTGATCAATCTGAAAAACAATTTAAACCAATGTTCTTGCAGCATCCATAGATATAGTAATATATATAGATCTATCATCCCCATGTTATCGAGCAAAAAATTTTGAGGCCGAAAAAAAGTTCTAAAATCAGCCATTACAGAGTATTCAAAAAAAAAAAAAAAAAAAAAAAAAAAAGAATAAACGGAAAAATGAATTTGAAACTGTATCTGGAGTTTTTCATTCACCTTGTAAATAATTTATTCATAAATTTTATTTACTAAATTATCCGTGTTTATTCCTGCGTGTGAATTACTCGGGGAAAGGCAGCCATTAGAGTGACTTTTCCCGAAAAAAAAAAAAAGGCCTCACTTTTTCCCTCTCGCTGATCAATCTGTGTCTTATTACTATATCTATGGCAGCATCACTAAAAATTAAATTAAAAGTAAATTTAAGTTATTATTTTGAAAAAAGTGGATTAATTCAACTAAAAATTAAACAAAATCATTATCTAATCTAACTAAAATAGCTTTTTAAGTTTTTAATGTATGGTTAGACTCGATTTAAGGACTCCATGTTGCTTGAAAGTTTCATTTTTCTTCGTATGTTATGAAACCTTCGATTTACTAAACTTGTGATCCATGTGAATGGACATGCTTCTTACTGTGAGAATTGTTTGCTTTTTTCGGTTGATTATTTGCTTTTTCGAACTTATTTGTTTTTCCTCCATTCTTCCTCTTATTCAAATTAAATTATTTTAATGTACAGTCGGTAACAAAAGTGTCCGAACACTAGCAAAAATTCCTATATAAAAAAAGTACACTTAATACAGTTTTCTTAAGTAAATCCTTGTCGAATCCTGTTCTTAGTCAGACTAAGAACAGGATTCGACAAGGATTTATTTAACAAAACTGTATTAAGTGTACTTTTTTTATATAGGAATTTTTGCTAGTGTTCGGACCCTTTTGTTACCGACTGTACGAACAGGAGCCCGCTGGAAATTTGTTATCATAGCCACTGGCAAACGAAATCGTACATTGGTGCTGAATGGTGAAAAAAGTCTCCCTTGAAAAAATTTTTTCACCGTTCTGAGCTTTTCTTAATTCAAAAATAATTTGTATCAATAAGTGTTTTGATTGTCGTCGTTGGTTTATTCTCTCTTTGCTTGTTTGCTCCTTTTGTATTTGGTTTCATGTCGATTTATCGTAAATGCAACATCATTTAAATTACATCTATCTAGGAATAAAAATAAGGTAAGTTAGAATTTTAATTAAATAATAATAAAAAATAAATAAATAAATTAAATAAATAAAAATAAGTAAAATTAATTGTTTCAATTATTAACAAAATGTCGTCACAGCTAAATTAAATTTAATGAAATTTTTTCCTTATTCGTGTATGTGGTTTCAGGGGTCTAAAATTTTCTGTTTCTCGGCTTTTACTACATTTAAAAAAATTATTAATATCCCACTCTCTCTCTCTATATATATATTTCGAATCAGTGATATGTACAGTCGGTAACAAAAGTGCCCGAACACTAGCAAAAATTCCTATGTAAAAATAATACACTTCATACGGTTTTGTTAAAGAAATCCTTGTCGAACCATGTTCTTACACTGACTAAGAACAGGATTCGACAAGGATTTATTTAACAAAACCGTATGAAGTGTATTATTTTTACATAGGAATTTTTGCTAGTGTTCGGACACTTTTGTTACCGACTGTATATATATATATATATATATCTTGGAAAATGTATGGTCACTGTGACTTCCGCAATGATAAACCAAATCTAATCAAAGTTGGAGAGGGGAAACCATCTTACGAATATGAATAATGTTGCTCCCCCATTTTGTCATTTTGTTTTCAAGTGGGAGCTACTTGAAAATTTCGAATTCTTATTGTAAAAAAAGTATTTAAGGTTGGATTTGCTTATATTTTCACGTATACACAGACCATAAAAAGGTCTCCACCAAGGTTATTGATGAATTTGATACGTCATTTTGAAACAAAATGACACATACTTTAGTTTTCGAATCAGTGATAATCTAAAACTAAATTATTGAACTATTGTGAATTTACTATTATAAAAATTTCTTGGAGACGTGACGTGGCATCAGAGAAACATGCTAAGTTTCTAGATATTTCTAGGATTATCTTTTTAAATATTAATCATAGAGCTTCGAACTGGAACTTTTAATTTATCGCCAAAGTTAACAAATAACGTTGCCAGGTACACTGTAAAAAATAACTATTACCAGCTGCAAGAAACTCTCTTTGATTGGAGAAAATAATTATTTTCTCCAATCACAGAGAGTTTTTTGCAGCTTGTAATAGTTATTTTTTTACAGTGCAGAGAGTTTCTTGCAGCTGGTAATAGTTATTTTTTTTACAGTGTACCTATTAATTTCAAAAAGTTTGTCACAAATATTCTTTGAAAGATGAAAAATAAAAACTCTGTAATCAAGCGTTATAAATAAGCAGAACCTCCACAATGCCTGCTTAGAAAGATTTTACTCATCATATGGAAACTATGAGTGTAAAAATTATTTAAAGACTTTAAATCTTTATTGTGAAAAGGAAGCTATTATTCAGACTTTCTGTGTCTTCTAAGAATAAATATAAATAAAATATTTATAGTTTCTTAAAAATTTAATATCCCAGGCAGCACATAACGTTGTTATAGCGTTGAAAATAAGTCTGAACAGTTAAAAATTAGATGTAAAAACGTTAAAATAACGTTATGTGCTACTAGGGATACTATTGTACTAACACATGTTCTTTAATCCTAATGCAACATTTTTCGCTTTCTTCTGTCTTAAATGGAAGAAAGCATTGGGTTCATAAAAATTTTCAAAGTTTTTGAAAGATTTACACGTTTTAAGAAGTCCTGTTTGCGATTTGATCATTTTTAGAAAATGTCTGTCTTTGGGTGTGACAAACATTTCATAAAATCTCTAGTTCAAAAAGTAAAATCAAAAATCTTTGTATAAATTTATGTGTAGTTGTACCTTGACTTAAATTAGTGTCTATGAAATTTTGGGGAAAACTGTCCAACAAGTGGCTTTGCCATCTAGTTTTTTCAGAGCTTTTAAACGACAGTGTAAGACAAAGTTTAGTATTTGCAAAGTTTAGTATAGCATATTTCTCTAAAATGAAAATCGTCTGCATTCGTAATTAAAAATAATTTTAATAAAAATAACTTTAATAAATAATTTACGCTGTCAGCATTTGTTTAGAAAAAAACACATAAAAAAGTTTCGTGATGGTCGCAACATACTAGATTTTTTTCCCTTTTAAAATCTAGAATGCAATTAAAGATTGTGTGATTCACAAAATTTTGAGCCTAAGAAACATAAGTCAGTAAACTGAACCAAAAAATATCAAAAATTTACATTCGTCATTCAATTTAATATTCTATTTCTATTTTTCTCTCCTTTAGAGATATTAGAGCATTATAAATTCTGAACATATTTCGAGCAATTTGTTTTACTAGGATTGGGGGCAGCTAAACAATAACAACAAATAAAATAAAATAAAACAAATATAAATATAAATATGGTAGAGTAAAACGGTGAAAACTATTTAGATGCGCCAAATGTTTCTATTTTATGACCCTAATTTGTTTCTCAGGGATTTGATTTCTTTTAAACTGGCATAAATCTTCAAAGTAGGGCACTCAAGTTCTTTTAAGGCAAGAAAATTATTCCAGATAAATAGTGTAAATTTTTTTCTTTTCTCTCTCTCTCTTTTTTTTTAATAAATAGAAGGTGGTGATATTTTTCCAGCTGAATGTCTCAAAATCAGATTTTTATTTTTATTTTTTTAATTGCATCTTAAAAAGCAATTGTAAAACGCGCTAGGATTATATTCTGTACTGATAAGTATAAAAGATTTAAGTCCATATTCTTGATTTTTCAGGAGACGAAAAATAAAATTATACTAATTAAAATCTAATCAGAAGAATCGATTAGGAAAAAGGGATTTCGTTGACTTATACCCTTTATACCATTCAATGATTGTCAACCTTCATTTAATAACGGGAAAAATATGAATTAAATATTTTATACCATATATGAATGCTGAGTTTCTGACTTGAATCTTTTTTTACTAATGGATTTTCTCAGAGACTAAATGACATAGACTTAAATCTTTTATACCAATCGATAGAGAAATTTTTTCTGAGTCTGACAATGTACTTAACTCAAAATCGACATTTTTGGATTTAAATCCTTTATACTTATCAGTACAGATATGTAAACTAAGTACTAACTTGAGAAATTTATCTAATATGTGTGATTATATTAGCAATATCCATTTCTGAATTTAAATAAGAAAAAATTCTTAGATTTTGATATAATAGATATAGTGGATGTAATATGTTAGGACGTTAGGACATTCAGCCATACTCGAAGCCGAAATACCTTATAGGTAGAGTTGTTGACCAGAAAAAATACCTAACTGAAATCGTCGGTTTGCCTCTTTCGGAACTGTCCGGATACCGACCTAGAGGGGAAGAATATTTATGATGTTGGATACATACATACTGTGAGTAAATGCATATGTTAATTGGATCGACACTGTAAAACATATGTCCTATTTGCTGCCAGAAATTCTCTGTAATTTGAGAAAATACGTTCTAACAACGTAATTTTTTCGTAAATTACGCGCATTTTATCAAATTACAGAGTATTTCTGGCAGCAAATAGGATATATTTTTTACAGTGTAGAAAGTTGAGTTATTAAAAGCATAAGCAACAAGTTTTTCAGGAATATCCAATATTGGATTTATTGCATGGCTAGTTAATAACATAATAACTAAATAGTTATTATATGTTAATATATTTAGTTAATAACTAAATTTACTTAATATAATTTTACTTACTATTAAAAAGTAATAAATATCACAACAGACTAATAAAACATAAAACACATTTAATTTGCATGCTATTGGTTTTATATATCTTGCATTCAGAGGTATTTTTATGTGTGCAAATGCATCTTAATGCCTACACACATATAAATCTCCTCGCAATAGATTGTGATATACATGTTATATAAAAAGGTACAGAGTGCAATACATATAAAAATTATATGCTTATTCTACAGAAATCTTTAGAGATATATAATTGTACAAATCTAGGTATATGAGAGGACCATTATAAAATACTATGCTGATTCAATTAGAGCATATTTCGGCAGATGAGTGGTGCTTCTTTTACTCACACATTGAATTAATAATTCCATTTTACTCAGTAAATTCTGTCTTTGACAGAATTTTTAATTTTAATTTTTTGTTTAATAATCCTGAACCAAAGTTATAAACTCTTTCAAATTTTGTTGGAAAGTGTTATAATTATCCAACAAAATATTGTTAAAGAATAAAAAATAAATTTTATCAACAAATGAATTTATATTTCATAGATTATTGCTTGCATTAAAAATAAATAAATAAATAAATAATAAAACTAAAATGATAAAAATTCACAATTATTTCTAATAACTTTTACGTGTCAATATTTTTAACAAATAAATCCAAACTAGCGTTCAATACATTTTTTATTATTGATAATTTCCCAGAAAAAGAGATTATTTTAACATTTATTTAACACTGACTAACTAAATTTATAGAAATCTTTATATTCTACTTTAAATTATTATTTATTACAAGGCATCTTTTTTTCTTTAATAAGTATTAAAATAAAGATTCTTTTTAAAAGAAAGATTACATTTTTCTCCTTTCCTCTTCCGTATCTTTTTTGACTTCATTTTTCTAAAAATTTCATCTCCTAAAACAAAGCACACGGAATGGAAGAGTTGCGACGACCTCTTTTTACATCATGTGTAGTTCAACAAACTTGGTTCGCCTTGCGTCTTTTCTGAGACGGAAATAAGTTTGATCAATACTTTTGATTCAAACTAAGTTGTCTTAGAGGCGTAGTTAACTAGAGATCGTGGCTGTTCTTAAAAATTTGCAAATTTTAATGAAAAGTTTTTAACATGAAAAAACGAGTTTTTTAATTTTTGGAAGGAGTAAAGAAAAGAGCTTATATATATATATATGTAATTTGAATAATTTAATTCCTTTGCAACACTCAGCAAATGAAAGATAGATGAAAGTACTAACATATGAAATTTTAAATGAGATGTATTTCGAATAAAATTATTGTCACGGTGATAATTTAATTTGATTACACTGATTGGTAAAAACATGTTAAAGTACTTACGCGGAAGAGAAATTGACACAAACATAATACATAAGCCTAACGATGAGATAATTTGCAAAAACCATTAAACCAATAGAAACATTCATCAAATATTAGAAATTGAAAGAGATAAATTAACCAAAAGGATCCGATAAAAGAAAAGAGAATTCATGGAATGAAAAATAGAATTTTAAATGCTGAAAACCAGAAATGCTCACTCTTCAGGAAACTTGCACCTCTGTCAGCATAATGCAAGATTTCGGAAATCTGTATAGCTAATTCAGGCAATATACAACTAAAGTCTCTATCTTGCAACAAAACAAAATAAAAAGGAAATTAGATTAAACAGTAACACAAACCAAAATTGAAACATGGAATAAGTATTTTTAATAAGTCCACATGTAAACGATTCCATACAGAGATAGTAGAAATTAACAGGTTGCCAAAACGAACTTTAGTGAAAAGAAAAGATTAAAAATAAAGAAACGATTAATCGATCTAGGTGCTACTGAAATGGAATAATTGAATGCATTAAGTGATAGTTATTAATCTTTAAAATTTAAAAGCTAATAACAATATTAAAAAGGTGATATTTAAAAGGATTATTTAATTTTAACGTTAATCTTATATGTGTATATATATGTCAAACATAGTTTATAAAATGAAGCAAATTTTTTATTTTCTTAAATTCTACTTATAGCTTTAGAAAAAAAAAAAAAAAAAAAAAAAAAAAAAATCAGCCATCTGCATTGAGAAAAAAAAAAAAAAAAATGTATACTGCCTTCATCTAGAAGGAATATGTAATTTTCATTTTCTGAATCCCTAAACAAGAAATATAGATTTCCGAATAACGCGTATAAGGCAAACAGATAAACTGAATAGACAAAATGATTGAGAATTTCTAGTTTACACTTTTCTAGATGATGAAGCGATATATTATATTATAAAACTTTTGTATTGTGAGAAATACTTGCTTGATTTCTAGGATTGATTCATAAACTAGAAGTGTAATTACTAATGTTCATCTCTTGTATTTGTGTTCGTATTTATTTATTATTTTCAAGGGGTTACACGGATATAAAAAGCTAAAAAAGCATATTTTGTCTATTTTTCTCATATAATAAATAATTCTTTTTGAAAATTTTGATCATGTAGAGATTAACATATAGACATTGAATTATATAATTTTCTTTAAATTTTTTTAAAAAATTCAACCGATGAGTTCTGGTTTTCAGAGGCCCTTCAAAAAAAGCGCACTGAGAAAAAAAAATATACCGCTTTCATTTAGAACCGATAGGTGGTCCTTTTCTAAATCCCTAAACTAGAAATATAGATTTCCGAGCTATGAGTATAAGGCACGCCAATACACTGAGAAAAAATTCTATAACTGACATCTAGAATCTAAATTGTAGCTCTAGAAAAAATAATAATAGGAGATTTGGCGTTGGAATATTAAAACCCGAATAAACTACGACGTCAGAAACGCCAAAGAAAAATATTTGAGATGCATACAGTTGTTTCGGTAGCCTTAAGCGTACCGTCTTCACTCCAAAAATTAAAAATCCAAAAATTACAACTCTCTCGTATTTCGTCTACTAAATCACTTTCTTCTAATATCAGTATTGTTTTACCCTATTTTCCCAAATCCAGTAAAACCATAGCTAAAATTCTCAAACAATATGATTTTAAAATAATATTTTCGACTTCCAATAAACTTACCTTTTCTCAGTTAAAAGATCCCATTGATATGCATAATTATTGGGGGCATTTATAGTATTTCCTGTCAGTGTGGTTTATCATATATTGGCCAAACTAAACGCAGTCTTAAATTTCGTCTAAAAGAACATATGAATTACGTCCGCAAACAAGAAACCAATAAATCGGCTATTTCTAAACATTGCTGGGAGGAAAATCATAATTTTAAATTTAATTCAGCTGAAATAATTTGCAGACCTAAATCCATTCATGAACTCGATTTCTTTGAAGCTTTTCATATTTATAAAAATTTTTAAAAACCTTGTATATTGTGATTTCGGTGTTACCTATTTGTCTGATTGTTGGAAATTTTACATTCAGTCCACATTTTCTTAATTTTTCTACTGTTTACACAGCTAACATTCCTAAATTCCTATTGGCCACTCTCCCCACCTTTCCCGCAATCCTATTGGTTGAACTAAATTCGGTCCCTCTCCTTTATATACGAGCACTTCTCCAGATTCAGAATTCTTTTAACACTGAAGACAGTACGCTTAAAGTTACCGAAACAGCTGTATGCATGTCAAATATTTTTCTTTGGCGTTTCTGTCGTAGTAGTTTATTCGGGTTTCTAGAAAAAAATAGTTCCATGTCATCCTTATAAATTTCTTATAAATTTTTTTCTAATCCCCTTCGAAAGCGAATTCTAGAGACCTCTATTAGAATTCTTGAGCGTTTGCCTATACTATCGAGGACAAACCTATTTGAAAATATCTCTAAATAAATGTGAATACGAGAGGCGGGTTTCAGCAGCTATAATCTTGGTTTATGACCCAATTCTAGAAAATCAAGCGAGAATTTCTCGTAATACAAAAGATTCAGAATATTCAGAATATTGTTTCACGATCTAGAAATGTGTAGATTAGAAATTCTCGACTATTTCGTCTATTCAGTTTATTGGCGTGCCTTATGCGCATAGCTCGGAAATCTATATTTCTAGTTCAAGGATTTAGAAAATGACCATTTATTCATTCTAGATGAAGGCGGTATATTTTTTTATTCAGTGCGATAGACACGATTTCTCAAAAATTAGTGTTTGTATTGTCGAAACTTTGACGACTTCTTCAAAATAGAATTGACTAGTACTTAAAGGAAGGGTCTTCATTTTATCCGATTACAAACAATTTTATTAGACTATACGTAGGATAAAGTGTACCGAGAATTGTACTGTTTTTCTTTACAAAAAATTAAATTTTAACTTTTTAAACCTAGTTGAAGCACTAGTAAAATCTATTAATTCACATGCATTAGTTTTTGAGAAATCGTGTTTATACTGAGAAAAAAATATATACCGCATTGATCTAGAACGAATAAGTGGTCATTTTCTAAATCCCTAAACAACTAGAAATATAGATTTCCGATTTATGCGTATAAGGCACGTCATTAAACTGAATAGACAAAAAGATCGGGAATTTCTAGTCTATACATTTCTAGATTCTGAAACAATATTCTGAACACTATGAATCTTTCCAAAGGCTATCAATCTGTAATAAAAGCGGTGTCAACTACAATCTGGGAAGATGCAAGATGAAATACATTCCCACACAATGGGATAAAAGTTTCATATCGTTGAAACGGCAAAATAAAAATTTAATTTAATTATGTTTATTTACATGTGTAGAAGACAAATCCGCATCATTTTAGTAAAAATCACGGAAATAAATTGATGCATTCATTAATTATGAAACACGTTTCCGCAATATGGTACATAATTATAGTTGCTTATACACACGTACGCCTGTGAACACACTCAAACAGAAATATACTTATACTTACGCGCACACACTTACTGATTCACATGCTGGCGCACACATGCTCACACGTATGTTTCAAGTAATGCTGCGTGTGAAATTTGTCTGAATAATTTTAAATGAAATTTTGAATTTAATAATAGATTTGAATTCTGTATAAATGTAGGTACAATAATGAAGCGGGTGGTTGAGTGAGGGGGGGGGGCGGGAATAGCACCTCCCTCATATAGAATTATTTGTTAAATAAAGCTATTCTGAAGCCTAATTTGAATTGTTTTAACATAGGTTTACAAAACACTACTCGTTATCTTATCCCTTAATCTCCAATTTGTATTTGTAATATTAAATTTCAGGGTAAGAGAAAGTCGTGTGAGTGACACACCAGATTATTCATAAATTGCGAAAAATGTTCCCCTACTTGCAGCTGAAGAAATAACCATTAAAAGCGAAAAGATTATAATCGGTAAGGAGACAGATTTCGATTTATGTTTCGAACTGATTGATTTATTTATTTTTTAATATATGTTTTGGAGTAGACAATTATATATTCTACTAGCAGGCTACGCCCGCTTCGCTGGTCACTATTTTTAAATGAATCACTATAGTTAACGAATTTTCAAGATTGCATTAATTTTTATCGCGGAAAGAAAAAAAAAAAAATGGGAAAAAATTCTGATTGGAAAAAATGTCGCACCGAACCCCGCTGTCTTCGGCAGTGCATGCTTCCCCACTGTCTTCATTGTGCGCTGCGCGCGCGCATTTATGTTCGATACTTTTAATGAATCACTACATTATTGGTAGGCACAGCATATACCGGCGGGCACAGCATGCATGTTCCTTCACTTACCGTTCCCGCCCCTCCTAACTATTTTAGACCTTAAAAAATACTCGACCTTAAAAAATACTCGTAGTCATTCTCTCGGGTTTTAAACCTAATAATAATAATTTGCATCATTATATCTGCATTTCTTTATTTTTAATTCTGTTCTTTCCAAAACATCCGCAATCGATTTATCGGGCCTCAAAACCTAACAACACTAATTTTCAGCGCACTAACTCTTATTTATATATTTTTGCCCTTCACACCTTTTCCGTCTACCCTAATAATTTTGCAAATTTGAAAATATTCACAGTCGATTTGAATCGTTATCAAAAACCTCCATGTACCAATCTTGAGAGACCTAACTCTACATTAATTTTTTTGCCCCTCCGTCCCCCCTTCCCACCTCTCCTAATAACTTTACAAATTCGAAAGTATCCGCAATCGATTTGTAAGTATCAAAAGCCTCTATGTGCCAATTTTGAACGACCTAACTCTATTTTTATTTTTGCCCCTCCACCCCCCTTCTCACCCCTCCTAATAACTTTACAAATTCGAAAATATCCGCAATCGATTTGTAGGTATCAAAAACCTCCATGTATCAATTTTGAACGGTTTAACTCTATTTTATTTTTTTTTGCCCCTCCGCCCCCCCCCCCTTCTAATCCTCCTAATAACTTTACACTTTTGAAAATATATTCATTCAACTTGCAGGCCTCTAAAACATATATGTACCAATTTTGAACGGTCTAACTGTATTTCTAATTTTTTGCCCCATAGCCCCCCTTTCCCGCCCCACCTGGGACAAATTTCTATAGTTAAAGGAATTACTTTTTATGTATTTGTGGGAGCTATATTTTAAAGTAAAAAAATCTCACATATATATTTTTTTCTGTTTGCGATATAAAGGATAATTTTAAATCACGTTTTGCCCCCTTTCCCCCCCTCTTGGAGGCTGAATTTTTAAAATTTGAGAAATTAGTTTATAGGTATTTGTATTAGCTATATATTAGAGCAAAAATTTCACCTATATCTGTTTTTTCGTTTGAGATATATAGGAGTATGTGAAACCACGTTTTGCGCATGTGAAATCACGTTTTGCCCCCTTGTCCCCCTTGGAGACCGAATTTCTAAAATTCTAGAAATTTGTTTTTAGATATTTGTGTTATTTATATTTTAGAGCAAAAATTTTATGGATATCTGTTGTTTTCTTTGAGATGTGAAGGTTTTTGTGAAATCATATTTTGCCCCCTACTTCCCCTTGGGGGGAGAATTTCGCAAACTCGCTTCTTAGGGTGCTTACACTATATGTTCTATAATCTAACCCAGTTTCGAGTCAGTGGCTCTAGTAGATTTTGCTGTGCGTTGATGAGTCAGTGAGTGAGTGGAAGTACTCTTTTATATGTATAGATTAAAATGCATCTTACTTAAGTCTACCTTGTGTCTTCTATGGATTAATATGCAATTGCATTTTTAAAATGAGTCGATACCATATTATGAGGGGAAAAAACTGTCTCCTTTGACTTGGTTTTTTTTTTATAGTATCTTTCTTTTTGATAATACTATAGACAAAGAACTTTTCTATTATATTGGACAAACTAAGAGGACTTTAAATAAAAGAATACAAGAACATATACGTAATATCAAAGAAGGAAATAGTTCTACTCTGGTCGACTTCATTTATGCCAACCCAAACGCTAACCTTATATGGGATAAAGCCAAAATTATTACAGCACCACCGACTATCCAAGAACTTTACATTTCCGAAGCTGTTAATATAATTAAATGCAAAAATACAACAAATTCTAATGATGCTGCAATTTTGCCAATAATATGGCACAATATTATATAATAGCTAATAGCTTATTTCTGCTAGTTCATTATGGTTTTTCTCCTACAATAGCCTCGTGTGATTTTTCAATAGTTCCAGCTTCTCTTATTTTTCTTAGCTCATTGATCCACCTTCACCGGACTTCAAATTGACTTTCCTGCTATTCACATTATTTAAAGACTTAACTGTTGACTGTAAAAAGAAAAAATATTAAAAACTGCTCGTTGGAAAAGAGTAATAAAAATCCCTGATGATGCTTTGCTATTTAGAAGCGAAAAGCTTCGGATAACATTTTTAACATCTTTTAAATAAAATTTGATTTTACGTGTTTTTAAAGTGTTTTTAATATGATTAACAAATGACATGTGTTCAATTTAACCCTTTTTTTAGGGATATTTCATAATACTATAGTGTATCTCAACGTTTTGAACTGTCGTCGTTGGTAAGAAAGAAGCCAATAAATAATTTAGCAAAGAAAGCACCCTTATCTAAGGCTCCTATATATACTAGCTGGCGCATCAGGGATTTTTTTGCCTTAGGGTTGCCACATGTACACAGCGCGTTTCTTTGATAAACAAACCACAAACATTTTTTTTTATCGTCTTACGTTACTTTAGAGTAACTTATTTTATTATATTTCATAATTTCAGCTAAGTAAACTATGATATGGAAGTTTGTTTAGCGATAAACTGCTATAATCATTCAAGAAGTGTATATAAAGTGCTCACAGACCTTCTATTACTGTGTATTTGAGTTTTGGCGACATTTTGTAAAAGAAACAGAAACCGCCCTAAAAACACATCGTACATCCATAGGATATCCGCAGAATAAAATGACATCTTGAGAATGTACTGTGAAAAAAATGTTTTTCTTGGAATATTATTGTTGCTTATTGCTCTTATCTTGACTGGTTAAGCTTCAGAACAAGATTTCTTAAAATCATTAGGGAAGCGATAAGGACTCCAAGCGGGAATGCTGTCCTCTTCGGAGGCAAAAAAATGGCGGTGATGAACCGGCCTATTATTTTATTTAGGGGCTCTACCCTTATCAAGGTTGGCAGAATTTTGACGAAAGCTAATTTCTAGTAGTTAAAGGGACTTGGCACCACTGAAGGTTTCATTTAAAAGCTTATATTTTCCTTTAATATTTATAAATTGAAGTATATTAAGTTGGTTTTTCATAATTTGTTTTACAAATTTGAAATCTTTAAATTGCGTTTTCTCAGTTTGCATTTTTTTCATGATCTCCAAAATGCTAAAACTTCTACATGTATTTAAAAAAAGACATATTTTTTTTTTTTTTTTTGAATGTTAAATAAAAACCAAATAAAAGGATTAGGGATGAATTTTTCAATATCTTTAAAAGTAAAAATAGTATTAAAAATAAAACTATAAAAAAAATCATATATTTTTGCAAATTTTTATAGACATGCACTTTTTAATTTTTTCCCTAAAAACTGATTAATAAATTTTAAATTCCGTTCCTAATTTTTTAAGTAGGTTTTATTAAACAACTCAAATATGTATTAAGTCTTTTCTTAATTGTTTGTAGAAGTTTTAGCATTTTCAATATCAGGAATTCATGAAAAAATGCAAAGTAAGAAAACGCAATTTAAAGGTTTCAAATCTGCAAAAAATCTATACAAAATCACAAGAATTGTTGCCTGAATATATTTTTTATTGAACAAACCTAATATATGTAGTTCAATTTATAAACATTAATTGGAAATATAAGTTTTTATACGAAACCTTCCCTGATGCCAAGTTCCCTTAACTCTCTACTTATCGTATCCGAAAGCCGAAGTCAATGTTATTCTATGGGGAATTTTACCATGTCATAACTCATTAACTAATGCATATTTTTAAATTCAGTTTTATTATTCAGAAAATTCACAAATATTAAACAATTTATCGCTTTCTAAAAAGTGATTTTTTAATTTTTATGATTTAATTTTTAAGCTGAAAAACGCAAAATTTCACATTGTAAAAATTCGCATTTTCCAACATCAAAATAAAATATTAAAAATCTAAAAAATCAATTTTTAGAAAGCGACAAATTGTTTAGTACAGTGCAGCCACATATCCTAAAACTAGTAGTGAGGACGCGTCCAAAATGTTGGAGGGATGCCAAGGTGAAATTTGGAAAACATCCAGCAATTCCGTTCTCTGTTATTGCTCATTTTCTCCGAGTCAGTTGACTGTCACCCTATTTCAGCATTGGATTCGTTGAGTTAGCGCTTGCGCAGATGCTTCCATGGTTTCATCAAATGTGGTCGAAGAATACTTGTGAATTTTCTGAATAACGAAAAGGAATTTAAAAATATATATTAGTTAAAGAGTTATAATGGGGCAAAATTCTCCATAGAATAACATTGACTTTGGCTTCCGGAGACGATAAGTAGAGAGTCTTCTTAACTACTAGAAACTAGCTTACGTCAAAATTCTGACAACCTTGATAAGGGTGCTTTCTTTGCTAAATTATTTATTTGCTTATTTCTTACAAACGACGACAGTTCAAAATGTTGATATATACTATAGTATCATCAAAAAGAAAGATGCAATATAAAAAACCAAGTCAAAGGGGAAAGTTTTTCCCCCCTTAATATGATATTGACTCATTTTAAATATCCAATTGCATATTAATCCATAGAGGACACAAGGTAGACTTAAGTAACATGCATTTTAATAGAATAGACTCAATTTCATTTATATTTGTCATTTTGCTTTTAAAAAATATAACTGTTCCTTTAGAGGCATTCCTGGTCGCTTTTTCTCTAAATGTATCATTTAAAAAAAGTTTTTCAAATATATTTCTGATATTAATTTGCGCTGCTACAGATTTTGAATGTAAAGGTTGAATAAATTTAACCAGAGGTATCAGGGCAGAATTCTTGCTATTGTTAACATTTATACACTTTTCCCACAAAAATCTCGAGAGGTGCCAATTTTAAACCTAGGTCACGTTCGTTGGTTCAGACGTTCAGAGTTTTCAGCGGATTTCTTTGAAATACCCACACGTAGAGCATCCCACTGACGCCTATGGTTGTGTTGGGTAGTGGGGATTAAGGCCGATTGACTGCACTAGGGTCCTAGGTCTGAGGGAGAGTGCCCTGGGGGTCTTTCTAAGTGGTCCTAGCCTGTATTTACGCAATTTAGGAGAAAACCGCGGAAAACTTTGAGCAGCTAGGTCGATGAGCGTGACCTGGGATCGAACCTGGTGTGCTGGAGTGAAGGTTACAAACATTCCAAGAGGTCAGGGGTCGTGTGACCAGACAGAACGGAGCCATGGGATGCCGTCTGAGCGACAGATGCTTTGTGTGAAAAAATTTTATATTTCTATGGAAGCGGTGACATCAATAGGTTCCGATTTCACGCATGGCCTTTTGTTGCTACCGACCTTTCTCCGAGTTTCGGGTAGACCAAGATTGGACGAAAATGATGTCACGGGTAGAGTGATATCACGATCAGCGAATCAGTGCTTCGTGTGGGGTATTCCCCTCCCCCTCCGAAGGTGTGCTCGGAAGGAAGAGACTCAAAAAAAAGATAGAGAGACTTGGTGCTAAAAAAGGTGTAGCATGTTTTTGAAGGATGCTCGGAGGCGAGCATTTTGTAATAATTTTTAATTTATTTGAATTTCAACTATTTTGTTAAGTTTTGAATAAAAATAGCAAAAATCATCCCTGGACTCATGCTTGCGTATTCCGTTTTTTGAAGGTGTACTCCCAGAAATCACCACAGCTTTAATTAAAAATATAAATTGGTGGCATATCGGTGGCATGTTGTTTTTAGAAGAAAAAAAACATCGAACTCTGTCTTCTATGTGTTTGTGGTGAAAAAGTATAAAAGAACGTTTGCTGTGAGCCCGGTGACAACTGGAATCCCTGAGATTTACTGGAGATTATTGATGCCTGTGACAATAGCGTGGAAAGGATTAAAAGGACTTCGCTTCTTCCCTGTGCTGCTGAATTCCCTGGAGATGTCAATCAAGGAGGTTTTTCAGGTATGTTTTCTTTCATTTTCAGATATGCAAAGTGTCAGAGATTGAGTTGTGGGATGATAGTTTTTGTTTATTTATTTATTTATTTTTTTTTTGTAACAATGCATGTAGTTACGAAGCTTTAAGAGTAAGAATTTAGTTTTTATGTGTAAAATTTTAAGCACGGATATCTCGAAGTCAAGTTAATAGTTAAGGCGGTTGAAAAGAGTAATTTCATGACTTAACGGGGCGTTTACTTGAGAGATAAATTTATCGTTAAAGTTCTGTTTATTGTAACGGGGAGCTTGGTAACTTTAAATTGTTGTTTAAAAGTTTCGATAAGATTATAATTCTAAATTCTTTTTAAAAGCAACGTAAGGATTGTGGATGCTGTAACTGTTTATATAGGAGTATACTGGAAATTAGTTGATTTGCCTACTGGTAAAAATTCTAGGATTTTTTTTTTCTCTAGTTGTTTATTTTAACTAAATATAGGTACTGTTTATTGTATCTGGGTAAATATTGTAGTTAATGTTTAGAGAAAAGGTGTTTAAAGAATTTCGTAGGTGATAATCATAGTGTTACTTTTGTCTATATTTTCATGGTATTTGATTTGTTTATTGTTTTTATTATATGTGCATTTTTTTTCAGTAATTAGTGAAATTGTATTTTGTAATTATGGCATTTCTCATTAAGTATACTAAAAATATATTGTTAGAGTTAGCGGATGAATTTGGTGTTTCGGGGCTAACAGATAAAAGCAAAAAACTAGAAATCAGGGAAGCCATTGAAAAGGCGGCTAATTATGATGAAGGGGTTGCGAAGGCGCTAATAGAAGGGATTTTGGAACAGAAAGAAAGCGAATTGAAACTACAAAAAGAAAAAGAAGAGGCCGAACGAAATTTTGAACTTGAGAAACTCAGAATCCAGAGCGCTGCAGAAACTAGTAGCGTAGGGTCCGGGAGTTTAGTTCAAGAGACGGTTTTGAAGAAAATTAAATTAAAGGACATAGCTCCGAAATTTGACCCAAAACAAATGGATATTTCTCTTTTTTTCACGATATTTGAAAGATTAGCTTGTAGAGAAAATGTTAGCGAAGAGGACTGGATGTCGCAACTTATCCCTTTATTGCCGTGCGACGTCGTACAAATAATTATGAAATTAGACGAGTCAGAGGCTGATAACTTTCAACATGTAAAAAAAGTGTTGATGAATAGGTTCAGATTGAGTGCGCGTGCGCTAAGAACGAAATTTGAATCGCACAACAAAAAAAGTGAAGAATTGTGGGTTGATTTAGTTCACGATTTGAGAGGGTACCTAGATAACTGGCTTGAGACTTTAGAAATTAAAGATTTAGAGTCATTAAAGGAATTGATGCTCACGGAGCAGTTAAAGAAAAGGGTACCAGGCGAAATCAAACAACATTTTGTAGATGTGTGGGAAGAAATCAACAAAGCTTCGGATTTGGCGGAGAAGTGCAACAAGTATGACGCGGTTAGAAAGGAGAATGGGAAAAGAGAATATAAGCCGTTTCAGCGTTTTACGAAGGGTAGAAATTCATTTGGGAAAGACGGTCAGAAATTCGGGTCAGGTAAGCATGATGGTGGGAGTAATCCGAAAGCTGAGTCAGCTAAGGGCGACAAAAAAGACTCAGGAAAATTAAAAGGGTATAAAACCGAATCTAAAGATCGTGATTTTGATAGAAATAGTAAAATTGTGTGCTATTTGTGCTCGGAAAGGGGCCATATTCGACCTAACTGCCCACAAAACCCTAATCGCAGAACAAATCCGATCAATAACTTAAACGCGGGCGAAATTTTAGGTGTTGGTTTTGAGCCTTATATAGGTAAATTAGAAATAAATGGACAAGAGCGCGAATTCTTGAGAGATAGTGGCTCAAACATTGACGTGTGCGAAAGGAATATGATTTCTGTTGAGGATTTACTGCCGGAACAGGTATGGATTAATCAACCGTTTGACGAAACGTGTAGGTGTTTACCTTTGGCGAAAATCGTTTTAAAAGGGGAATTCGGAGAGGTCATTACAAAAGCGGCTGTAAAACCGGCTAATTTGAGTCAGGGAATATATCTTCTAGGCAATAAAACCGCAGAGTTAATTGAGTCCAATAAAAAAATTGTTTATCCAATTAATGCGATAACGCGAAGTCAGAAACGTGAGCAAGAAAGGATTAAGAGTGCGCAGTCCGAAATAAATAATGAAAAGCCAACTCAGAGAAAAATTCAGAATTTTGAGGAGGAACCGGGTTTGATAAGCGAGTCGTTAGAGGAGACTAGTGCAGAAAATAAAGTTGTTCTTCCTATGTTAAAAGAAACAGACAGGTGTCTATTAATCGGGGTTTCAGCTGAAGAGTTTCAAAAACAAACTGCGTGTGACACGTTGAAAAATTGTTGGGAAAAAGCTAGGAATGAAGCGGGAAAGGAATTTAAGATAAAAAATGAGCGGTTAATTCGAATATCGGATTCTAAGCGTAACCAAAACAGGATGCAGTTGTGCGTGCCAAAGAAATTTAGGGCAGCGATTCTAAACCTGTGTCATGATTCTGTGTCAGGGCATTTAGGCTCGTGTAAAACTAAGCAGAGGGTGTTGACTAATTTCTTTTGGCCAAATTGCTATCAGGAAATCGAAGAGTATGTCAAAACTTGTGAAATTTGTCAAAAAGTAGGACAAAAAGGGGATAAGAAGAAAGCTCCGTTGAGATTAGTACCGATTATTTCTGAACCGTTCAGACGTCTGTCGATTGACGCTATAGGTCCGCTTGTAACGAGTAACAAAAATAATCGTTTTGCGATAACGGCTGTTTGCGTCGCTTCAAAATTCCCGGATGCTATTCCTGTGGAAAACCTAACTTCGAGGTCAGTGATCAATGCATTGATGCAAATTTTCGCGAAGACCGGATTTCCTAGAGAGTTAGTCTGCGATCAAGGTGCTTATTTCACGAGTGACTTATCGACAGCGTTTTTTGAGAAGGATGATATCAAAATCAATCATTCTTCTGTCTGTCATCCGCAATCTAATCAGGTGGAAAGAATGCATTCCACTCTTAAGAGGATTCTCAAAGCATTATGTCTCGAAACGAAAAGCGATTGGGAAGAAAATCTGCCTATGGCTCTTTTCGCGTTGAGGACGGTCCCGCATGAGAGCACGGGATGTTCTCCTTCAGAGCTTATTTTTGGGAAGAATTTGAGGATGCCTCATACCATTGTTTACGAAAATTGGATGCAGGAAGAGGAAATGAATCAAAATGTAGTAGAGTATATTTTGGATTTAAATGAGCGCTTAAAAAGATGTCAAGATTTGGCAGGGGAGCGCATGACAGAATGTCAACAAAAAAGAAAATTATGGTACGACCAAAATGCAGTGTCCCGAAAATTTAAGGTGGGAGACTCGGTGTTGGTTTTGGCTACTGCAAAACCACATAAAATGGCAGTACAGTGGCTAGGTCCAGGTGTAGTTACGGGGGTAATATCCGATACGAACTATACGGTAGATCTTCCGGGAAGGAGATGTAAGGACACGATTTTCCACGTGAATTTAATGAAACCTTATCATAAACGCCCAGAGCATGTCAACTTAATTTTGGAAGAGGGTGGCGAGGAAATTGAGGAGGATGCATCTATCCCGTATCCGATTTCGGACCCTAATCATTTCGACTTGACAGACTTAACTAAGGGGAGTAATTTGGGTAATAAGGTTTCGGAAGGGAATTTGGCAACTTTACAAAATGTCCTAGTAAAGCATAAAACGGTGTTTTCTAACGACCCTGGTACGACCCATAAGGTAGAGATGGATATCGTTTTGACAGATGATAAGCCGATTCGTGCAAAACCCTATCGCATGTCTCCGCGGCAGTTAGAAATTATGCGGAAGGAGATTTCCAGGCTGTTAGAGTTAGGGGTGATTGAGGTGGGTCAGTCAGATTACGCATCGCCTATGATTCTTGTAGAGAGTCCGGGGAAAGACCCTAGGCCGCGTGTCGATTATAGGGCCCTCAATGCCAAAACCCAAGTGCAATTTTTCCCGTTACCGAATATTGAGGAGGTAGTTGAGGAAGTGAGCACTGCAAAATATATCTCAGTAATGGATCTGACGAAGGGGTATTTCCAAATCCCGTTAACGAAACGTGCGCAAAGGTATGCGGCGTTTGTAACCCCTTTCGGTGAGTTTATTCCAAAAAAAATTATGTTTGGCTTAGTGAATGCTCCATTTTATTTTTGTAAATTAATTAGTGAGGTGCTAGGGGATTTAGAGAGTTTTGTGAGACCATATGTGGATGATCTGGCTGTGTTTTCATCCAGTTGGGAGCTCCATATCCGGCATCTGGACATTGTGTTACAACGTTTGGAGGAGGCAAATCTAAAAGTGAAACCGGCAAAGTGTTTATTCGCCCAGGACCATGTAAAATTTTTAGGGCACGAAGTGGGGTCAGGGAAGAGGTCGCCGAGTGACGCGAAAATCCAAACTATCCAAGAATTTCCCATTCCAAAGACAAAGACGCATGTAAGGTCATTTTTAGGTCTGACCGGATTTTACCATAAATATATAAAGGATTATGCGACAAAAGCTGCGCCTTTGACGGATTTGTTAAAAGGGAAAAATAAGAGGGAAAAAATTGAGTGGAGTCAGGAATGTGATCAGGCATTTAAGGTACTAAAATTAGATCTAACTAAGGGACCGGTACTCTATGTTGCGGATTTTTCAAAAGACTTCATTGTTCAGACTGATGCAAGTCTTGTAGGGGCGGGTGTGGTCCTAGCTCAAAATTTCGGGAATAACGAGGAACACCCAATTGTTTATTTGAGCAAAAAATTCTCCAAGGCGGAGCGTAATTATAGTACCATTGAACGCGAATTAGCGGCAGTCATTTCTGGGGTGAAAAAACTAAATCATTATTTAGATGGACAAAAATTCGTTCTTCAAACCGATCATAACCCTTTAGTTTATCTTAAAAAAATGATGGGCACAAATTCACGTTTGACGAGATGGGCCTTATGTTTACAACAATACAACTTCACAGTCGAGCATAAGAGCGGAAAAAAGCATTTGAATGCAGATGCGTTAAGTCGCATGCACGAAGAATAAAAAAAAAAAAAAAAAAAAAAAAGAAAAAAAAAATGCCTTGGTTTTAGGTAGTGTTTTTGGACTGTTTGTAAATATTTTTTTTTTCTTTCATTTGTATTCCAAAAAAAAAAAAAAAGTTTGAATGTATTGATTATGAATTATTTTTCTTTCTTTTTCATGAAATTTTATTGTGTAATTGTGAAATTTCAGTGTTTGACTTTTAAAATTTTGTTAGGGGTAGAACCTTTGATTGTCATCACGAAATTGCATGTGAATGTTTAATTGTTTTTTTTTTATATAATGTGAAATGAGACCTTGGGATCTAGTAATTATGCAAGGTGTAAGACTAGAAAATTTATTTTTAAGATTATTTTTAGTTCTATAAAAGTTCTGGGAGTTCTTTCGAAAAAAATTTTTTTGGGGGGGCTAGCTCAACTCTCTGATGTTGCATGTTTGATAATGGGAGGAGGCACCTGAGTCTTCTGGAGCCCATTTTACATCCTGATGGCCGTAAAATGGTCTTTTAGGAGGGAGGAAGCTGTGCTGGAGTGAAGGTTACAAACATTCCAAGAGGTCAGGGGTCGTGTGACCAGACAGAACGGAGGCATGGGATGCCGTCTGAGCGACAGATGCTTTGTGTGAAAAATTTTTATATTTCTATGGAAGCGGTGACATCAATAGGTTCCGATTTCACGCATGGCCTTTTGTTGCTACCGACCTTTCTCCGAGTTTCGGGTAGACCAAGTATGGACGAAAATGATGTCACGGGTAGAGTGATATCACGATCAGCGAATCAGTGCTTCGTGTGGGGTATTCCCCTCCCCCTCCGAAGGTGTGCTCGGAAGGAAGAGACTCAAAAAAAAGATAGAGAGACTTGGTGCTAAAAAAGGTGTAGCATGTTTTTGAAGGATGCTCGGAGGCGAGCATTTTGTAATAATTTTTAATTTATTTGAATTTCAACTATTTTGTCAAGTTTTGAATAAAAATAGCAAAAATCATCCCTGGACTCATGCTTGCGTATTCCGTTTTTCGAAGGTGTACTCCCAGAAATCACCACACTGGCACCTCACCTAAAGCCCTAGGTACCTCGGGTATACAATAGCCAACACCGAGCACAAAAATCCGTTGTACATGTATGGAGCTATTATTATGATTAATTTAAGTTTATTATATTTAAGATTAATTAATATTTATATTTAATAGTTATATTTAAGATTAATTAATTTTTTTTTTTTTTTTTTTTTTTTTTTAGTTTTTCCTATTTCCCTTTACTAAGTTTTCAATTATAAAATAATCAGTCAATAAGAATAAAACATTGAGATAGTTGAGTTTGGATATATGGGATTTTCTTTTAAAACATCAGAGACGACATCAGATATAAGAAAAAATGAACGTTCTATGTTAGGTATGAATTTTTAACTCTGTTTTACTCAAATGTACGTTTTGATTAATGTTTTAATGTAATAAGATGTAATAATAACAGGTTCTAGTGATACGGGTCGCAAAAGAATTACGTACAAATAAATAAAACATTTAATTGATAGATATAATGGACGTTATGCCGATGTATAAAGGTGAATCAGAACATAAGATGTAGTAATGCTAGCTAGAATAAATTAATTATAAGTTATATAAACAAGGTAATATGCTTCGATTATGCACTTATGGAAAAATTAACGTAAAAGAAAATATTATACTTATTTCAGTGAATGGATGAGATTAGATAAAAAATATTTCTTATATAACTCAGCAATCAAGACATCTACAGATATGTACGAGAAATAGAAAAGAAAAAGAGTATGGTCGAGACCGAGAGAGACTGAACGTACCAGTCATCTTGTAATGAATGAAAATCACCCATCTATATATAAACTAACAAAAAGCAAGGCATTATGAACAAAGACTAGATCGAACTTTCCTTTTATTTAACGTGCAAAATCATTAAAAAACATGTTTTTTACGTCTTTCTTCAGAGCTATAATAAAAGTATTTTGAATGATAAAGCGGGAAAATATAGCTTTTAATATACATTGTTCATTTTCCAGTGACATATTTTGAAGCAAGGAATGATGCAGACGACAATTAGACTTCAATCTGAATTAAAGCCAATGAGGATGTTTTAGTTATTTAGCATTTATTGGGTTGTTCGATAAATAATGTCGTTTTTTAAGACCTTCGCTTCTAAAAATCAAGGCTTCTTCGAACGTGGAATTTTTCAACTTACCGAAAGGTGGCAAAAGGACATCCAACAAAATGGTCAATATATCATTGATTAATGTTTGTTGTTAATATAAATAAATTCACTTTGAAAAGTATGGAAAAAAAAGACATTATTTATCTAACAATCCAATAATTCATAAAAGAAGTCGAATTGTTAGAGAATTTATGTGAGCATCGTAACGTTAATAGTCAATAGTATAGATTGCACATTATCAGCATTAACCAATCAATTATAATTTTATCTTAATTCTGCATGGTTATTATATAAAGTTATTAATTATCAAGATAAATATGTTATCGGAGTATATTTGGCATCAATTTTTATCTGTGGGTTTCTTGACCATGTTCAATAATTAGCATAATTAATGAATCTGATGTTCAGCAAATCATTAAACGGTATTATCAGTGTATTTAATTATAATTAACGAATATCATCTGTGACAAATGAGTTGATTTTTGTGTTAATCGAGTAAGTCCGTTATCCATATTAATTCAGGAAAACAATAACGAATCTAAAACTTTTCATCATCTTCTAATACATAAAACTAGCAGGCTACGCCCACTTTACTGGTCACTATATTTAAATGAATTTTCAAAAGAATTGAATCACTGTTTTTTATATCGCTTTATAAATTACAACTAAAAAATTTTTTTTCATGACTTTTATGGGGATTTGAATTAAAATACTGAAATTTCAAATTAAAAAATTATTTTATCAAAATAAATTATAGCCTATAGCACTCAAGGATAGAGTAGATTTTGATAAATTAAAACTAAAAATATTTTTTTTCCATGACTTTTATGGGGATTTTAATTAAAATATTAAAATTTCAAATTAAAAAATTATTTTATCAAAATAAATTATAGCCTATAGTACTCAGGGACAGTGTAACTTTTGATTAATGAATTTTTTTTTTTAAATTGGTTCAGTAGTTCCAGAGATTACCCTCCACATACAAAGAAACTTTTCCTCTTTATACATTAGTATAGACATATAACATAAACATAATTAACATAATAATCCAGATTTTAACAAAAACCACTTTTAAACTATTTCCCTTCACGGGGATCCAACTCACAAACTCTGGATTCGGAGGCCGACGCTTTTTCTCAAAGTTACGGTGTTCAACAGCGTTCTTTGCAATATTTCATTTTTCTTTTTTCATAGTTTTTATGGAGATTTTAGTTAAAATATGGAAATTTCGAATTAAAAAAATATTTTATCGAAATTAATTATAGCCTACAGCACTCAGGGATAGTGTAGTTTTTGATTAATGATTTTTTTTAAAAATAGGTTTTGTAGTTCCAGAGATTACCCTCACAAACAAAGTTTTCCTCTTTATATATTAGCATAGATTTCTGATTTAAATGAAACATGCGTGTTTTTTATTATGCATGTGATTTCAATATGATTACATAAATGAGTATAAGCTTTATCGGTTATTGAAGATTTTACCACTGAATAAAGAAGTTAAATATGCTAGATAAAATATATTTAAAAATAATTACTAGACAAAAAGAACTTTTTATATACCATGTTTTTAAATTTTCTGTTGAATCATATAAACGCTACCGAAGGCAGCGGGAACTCGGAACAATTGGCTAAAAGCATTAAAAAATTTCATTGCTAACGTGTTTTGAGCTATTATAAAAGTTTCAAGTGTCCGGGAAGTTAGTTCTAGCCAGGAAGTTAGTTAAAAATCGATTGCAAGCTTTGTACTGGTAACGCTGCCGAAGGCAGCAGGAACCCGAAACAGTTGGTTAAAAATATTTTAAAAGAGCATTTTCGCCATGTTCTGAACTATTCTGAAAGTTTCAAATGTCTAGCTAGTCGGGAAGTTAGTTAAATAAATTTTCTGTTGAATCATATAAACGCTGCCGAAAGCAGTAGGGACCTGAAACAGTTGACTAAAAGCATTAAATATATGTATTGTCACCGTGTTTTGAGCTATCCTCAAAGTTTCAAATGTCGGGAAGTTAGTTAAAAATCGACTGCAAGTTTTGTACTGGTAACGCTGCCGAATGCATCAGGAATCCGAAACAGTTGGCTAAAAATGTTTAAAAAATGCAATTTCACCATGTACTGAAATATTCTGAAAGATTCAAATGTCTAGCTAGTCGGGAAGTTTGTTAAATAAATTTTCTGTCGAATCATATAAATGCTGCCGAAGGCAGTAGGGACTTAAAACAGTTTACTTAAAGTATTAAAAAAAGTATTGTCACCGTGTTCTGAGCTGCCCTAGAAGTTTCAAATGTCTAGCTAGTCCAGAAGTTTGTTAAAAATCGATTGCAAGATTTGTACTGGACAAGCAAGCAAACAAACAAGCAAACATACAAACAAACAAACAAATAAGAATCGAATTTAATAAAAACATGGTAATAAGTAAAATAAGAATTTCTCTTATTGTATTTATTGAGGATAGTATACAAGATGATTTTTTTATACTGACACTCGTATTCAGATCCACCTATATCTCTATCTAACATCCGCATTGCACCAAACTTGGTATGGAAACTAGTGATGACATGGGAAGTAAGATTCGACGGGAAAAAAAAAAAAAATAATAATAATAATAATAGTTCGAAAGATCACCACTAGGAGTATTTATGGCGCTGTTGTAGCTTATTAAACCGAGATTTAGCATAAAACAAGGGTGTCAAAGCAAAATACAAGTTTAGGCTTGAGTGTGAGACAACAGCACCAGTAATTTGAGCTATAAAAACATGTAGATAGCTCCGAAAAAAATTCTCAGCTGATGTGAGCCTGCTCAAGTGAATATGCTACTCACATTATCAGAACGCGTAATGCAATTTTTACAACTTTATGGATTTTTTAAAAGTTTATGTTAGTGGAGTTACAAACTTCACTATGTTAAAGAACAACATATAACAGACAGTGCGAAATATTCCTTGGGACATACGTTGCTTACATCCGCAAAAAATGTTGTGAAAAGAATACACGGTGATCGAAATGAAAGAATAGTTTAAATAGCTAATTCTAAATCTATCACCAGGTTATTATTTTCAAATTTTAATTAATGTTAAAAAATCTAATCAAAAATTTAAAAATCAGGCTTCGAGGTGCACCAGAACAGGTCATAGCGAATCATCATGCAAATTTGTGTAGCTCTGTGATCAGCCGTTTTCTTAAAAAGCTCCGGATATATATACACACTGTCGAACACACACACTATTTTATTATATATTAGACTCCAAATTCATGTAACTCTGTCATCAGTCATTTTGTTACAAAGCACCGGCCATACACACAGACGCATGTTCTTTTATTATCTAAATAGATTTATGCATATTTTTGATGGGCTTATCGGCTTAAAAAGACTGCCGCGAAAGTAGAGTCCTTGGCGAAATATGTCCAGTCTACATCAGCGTCAAAAATTTAATAAATAAATAAATAAAATAAATAATACCCAGGATAAATATATTAATTCTGATTTTCATTTTCATTTTAATTTTAAAGTTACAATGATGTCATTTTGCCATATGCATAAGAAAATTTTTCATTATTCGCGTTAAAATATATTTCTTTCTATGTCTAAAAAAATGAACTGGAAAACTTTTTTGGTAACAATTAAATTTAAAACTAATATTTAAACTACTAATTTTAAACCTAATATAGGGAAATCATTTTCATATTTTAATTAATTAAAAAATAAAAATCTAACAAATATAAAAAGAATATTGTCTCGAATGCTTTTTAAAATATTTTGATTAGTTAAAATTTTTCATCTCTTGCAAAACCGAAACATTTATATTTTTCCTTAAAGTTTTCTTATTGTTGAAACTTTTATTTTTTTATAACATGTCTCTTCAAGAATAAATATTTAGTTTATGATTTTTTAAAGTTCCAGTGTTCTTTTTTTTTTTTTTTTTTTTTTTTTTTTTTACACTTAAATTTTTATTTTGTGCATTTCAGTAAAAAATTAAATTAAATCGACTGCATTTGCGCATATAATTGGAATGTATTTTGGTTTCTATAACAACCTTATTTTATTCTGTTTACAAATAAACATATGAATACATATATACATGATTTGCCTATTTTACTCTTAATTCTTATATATATATATATATATTTCAAGAATATTACGCAAACGAAATGTGTGAATACTCTTTGTAATTGCAACAAAAATATTCTTATTTTACTTATTTTTAAATATTTTTTATTTTGTACCTATATATATATATATATATATATATAGAGAGAGAGAGAGAGAGAGAGAGAGTGTGTCCGAATCAAATTTCAAATGTCCCTAACTTAGACAGGCCGCTATAAATAAAATTAACAAATACAATATGCTTAACAATGCGCTTACAATAAAATGCAATAGTAGATAATAGCATTTATAAAGTGATTTATAAAAGCATCCGAAAATAAAATCCAATTCTGAATCGGTGACAGGCAGGTAATTTTTTATTTTTTTTTAGTTAATATAATTCATAGAGAAAGATGAAATAATAAGAAAATTGTACATTCTCTGTACTTAAAAAGAATGCGATAAACGTACAAAAGAGGATGTTATTAAAAATACTGAAACAATTGCAAATCGCAATATTTGCTAAAAAATTTATTTATTTATTAAATTAGTTGTAATTTGAATTTAATCAGGTCAACACATAAATGTTTCAGGCAAAAAATTCTTAAAAATTCAAAATTTTATTTTTTTTTCTTTTTTGCATATTTTGGATTAGTAATTAATTGCCAATTTTTGAAATTAGTAATTTCCAAAAGACAGCACAGAGTAACCACTGTAATGTTAATTATTTAAAAATTATTGTCCTTATGTGTAAAACCATCAAAATAAATAAATAAAGAAAGCATAACAATTATTATTACTCTAAATTTGCCCCCCCCCCCTCCTTTTTTTTAAATCGTCAAAAAAATCTTAAACAAAAATATAATTCATTAACGGGGTTACGGCCGAATTTACTAATCAAATGTATGTATTGGTTAACAATTCTGGATTTATTTCAAAGAAATTTTAAAATCCATGTTTTACTTATGGACACTTTCTGCTTAATATGTATCCACCTGTAAAATGTCGTTTTCAATATATTCTTATTGTTAAACGCTAAATTTAAACTCTAATTCATGAAGTAAAAAAAAAAAAAAAACATTCACTACAAGAAAATATTGCAAATTTTAAAAAGCAAAGGATATTTGATAACAAAACGTAATTAAATGTAATACAATTACAACCGATGTTGGCTAAATATTGAGAGATTATTTTAAAGCGATTTAAATATCTTCCTTTTTTTTGTACAAAAGGTTTTATTTAAATGAAACTGCTTAATTTACAAACTGCTACTTTGTACTTTTTACATACTTGCAAATATAGTATTAATGTTAAACTCTAAATCTTAATCCTGATCCAAAAAATTTTGAGCAAACAAAAGTTTATCTTAAAAGAAAACGTTTATCCAAAAAAACTTCAACATGTCTCTGTGATTTTTTTTTTTTTTTTTTTTTTTTTACGGTTGAAAGTTCTTGAAGGGTAAACTCGATTTTAAGGCAGTTTAAGAAAACTTATACTATTAACATTTTTAGCACAAAATAAACTTAAGTAGAAGTTTATTATTATTCTTTTGAGCACTTAGCTACAATAGCAGAATGAACGAAAATAATCTGGTGTGTTACTCACACGAATTTTTTTTAACCTGCATTTCAACAGTAAAAACATAGATTGCTTATTAAGTCTTAAAATCAATAGCTTAAGATAAAAAAGTTCAATGTACTTTTAAAATAGTCTGAAACAGGTTTAGGAACTGTTTTATTTGCTATGTAATTCTGTGTGAGAGGGGCTACCGCCACCTCTCTACATTCTGTTCAACTATAGTGCATACAATTATTTTTTAAAAAATCAAAGCTGTTATTAATATATCTTCAAACTCGCCAATCTTTGAAATCAAATCTTTTGAATCAAGATTTTTTAGTGGTAACCTAATACCGACTTCAAAATACCAAATTTGAATTTCCTGCAGTTATTTGTTTTTAAGTTATGCGGGTAATAGATATAGATGCAAATCGGCCTTTAAAATTTCTACTTTCGTAAGCAGGAAACCTCAAAACGTGATATTATACAAACAAAACAGAGTTAAAAATTCATAGTATATTTTGTTTAAAGTATGCGTATGAAATATTAATTTTGTTTCTTAAAAAGTGTTCGTCGACATAGTAAAATGTAGCAAAGCGCTTCCATGAAGTACATTAAACAGAAAAGAAAGTTTAGCTTAATTTTGGGTAGCCATGTATATTATACATAATCAATGTGCACTATAAATAATATTGTGTATTTAAAATTATTCTTACTTAAAAAACATTCAACACAGAAGAATTACAATTCCAGTAATTTCCAAGTATAACCGCGATATATCCAAATACTTTGGGCAACCCTGTAAAAGTATGATGAATGATTTTAATACAAAAATCTTCGAAAAACATGCTTTTATGCATATAATCAATTTTGTTCATTCCATTTATAGATGTTACACTATACTTACCAGAAATTTCCCCATAGACATAACGTATTTGGATTTTCTTGGATGCCCTTGTACACGAACCATTTGCTTGATGTCAACAAAAAGTTTAGTGTAGCATCCCTATACGATACATATTTAAAATACCAAGTTTGGATTTTCTGCTATTATTTGTTCTTGAGATATGTTGATAACGGACAAACACACACACAGCGATACACACACAGACCAACCGCTAAAAATATTATTTTCGGATTCAAAGAACCTCAAAACGTGTAAGTAAATATAATAAAAAATCAATTTCGAAAATTTGACTCAAAAACAATACTTTCTTTGTCATACATATGGGTAAGAGAAAGTTTAAAAAAAAAAAAATCGTTTTAACAGTAATATCGGGCTTAATATTACTGAAATTTATAATCAACTTTGTAGCTATTTGTTAAACATGTCTCTTAATTTGGCGTCAATTCTAAACTATAAATCTTAATTATCATTCCATGAATTTTCGCGAACCAAACGCTCACCGTAGACTTGGGAGGGTGGGGGGATGCATGTTTAGAACAATTGTTGCAAGCCTACACGATTTCTCTGCAAGGAAAGATATTATAAGGAGAAACAAGTTTTACAGGCAACAAAGAGAAATTGTAAAATGATGCAATCAATCCAATGATAGACATAAATTTTGCAAATAATATTTTTAGCAGAAAATAATGTTATCTAGAAATTTTTATTAGCTTTTTTGGATCGTCAATTTCCAATAAAATTGTCTTGAACATACCTGCACCTTCTTTCTTTCTTTTTCCTTTTTTAAATGTTAAAAAGAAATATATATATAATAAATAAATAAATAAAAATAATTATTATTATACATATTATATATATATATATATACAGTCGGCTGCAAAATTATTCGAGCACTAGCAATAATCCTTGCCAAAAAAAAGTACACTTAATACAGCTTTGTTAAATAAATCCTTGTCGAGTCATGTTCTTAATCAGTCTAAGAACATGATTCGACAAGGATTTACTTAGCAAAACAGTCTTAAGTGTACTTTTTAAATATAGGAATTATTGGCTAGTGCTCGAATAATTTTGCAGTCGTCTGTATATGAAAATCTTTGAAAAGTGAATAATATATATTCACTATAATATATATATATATAATTATAGTGAATAACATTGCCTAGGAATTATTATCATAATCTAAAACTTGTACTGGTACTTCATTAAGTGAAATGAAAAAGCTCGGGAGTTTTATTTAGATTATTTTTTATTATTATTTTGTTTGCGCTATTCCATAATTCACTTCTTAAAACTTCTTGTTTTTCAAATGTTTCCAAATTATGTATAAAAAAATTATCCGAATACATAATACAGTCATATTAGGAATACTAAAAAGTACAAATAATATTTTCGAAAATACTCTCTCTGCAGTGTTGTGGCGATACTATTCCTTATAAGAAAAAAGAGGAGAAAGAAAAGTCATTACAAAAAGGTTAAAATCAAATCAAAGTCATCCGTTCCCATCATAATCCAATATTTTCCCCTACAAAATGAACACCAAAATCAAGTTATAGCTCTAATAATCACTCTCTTCCCCACCGCCCATTCTAATTCTTGACTCCTACAAGCCCATTATGCAAATGAGACGAACAGCGATTTAGACGCCCCCTACTGGCCAGCAACCCCCTTCTCCCTCATTCGCAGACCAGCGGGCGACGGAAAATCGTCTGCAAGGGGTGCGAAGCTCAGTTAACGATCCCAATTCATAATAAAATTAAAAAGGGATTGAAACCATGAAAATTACATCTTCTCACACTTAGGAATTATTGCTTGTTAGAGATTTTAGAGAAGACAATAAAGGATTTTTTTCTAGGATTTTCAAGTTTTGTGTTGAGTTAAGTACTTTAAAAATTTGAAAAATGCCCATCGGGGCTATTGGAGCTATGAAGGGGGCGATGGTCATCGCCCAACAGGATAAAAATGGCCCGGAGTAAGTTAACTTCTCTCTCTTTCTAAGTTTAAAATTTATCTCTTTCTTCATAGTCTGTCTATATTTTGAATATATATTAATATATGTATGTAGCGTACGTTCCATACTCATTGATAAATTATATTTATTAAAAGTTTTTCTTGAGATGTCTGTCTTTGAAATTTTTTATATCCTTTTATTTCTTTTCTTTTATTTTCTTTCAGTTTCTACAGAGCATTTTTTATTTACACATTGAATTTTTTTTTGGTCCAATTTTAAATTATTTATAGATTTTCGATTTCAGAATAAAAGTTTCAATCGATTTTTCAAGTTTCGTATTATCGATTTACTGATTCATCGATTCGTAATAGTTCAATTTTTTTAAAATAGTAATTTTTATTCATATATCTTGTATTATATTATATTTTAGTTGTTTGGATAATGTTCTAAAAATTTATTTAAAAACTTTAGAAATAGTTTTTAAAACTTTTTTATTAATTTAAAAAAGACTATATGTTTTTTTGCATTTCTTCACAAACACGCATTTATATACGATATACAAATGTCTGCATATATATTTAATTTGATTTGAATTAAAAATTTCTTATCATCTTTGTTTAGAAATGTAATATTTTTTTTTATTAATCTACTTTTATTGATATATATATTTCTAATATACCGTAATTATTTCATAAAAATAAAAATATTTTATGCATTTTGCATGAAACTTTAAAATAAAATAATTATTTTGATATAAAATAGTAATAAATTTTAAATATCTATATTATCAAGAAAATTAATATTATTTTTTAAAATATTAATTTAACAATATTTTGTAGATTGGAATTATTATTATTATTATTATTTTGTATTTAAAAAATAGAATTCCACGACGTTTGGTTTATAAAATATTTGCGTTGTTTAAAATACTATAATAGGTATCCATTGCATTATTAAAAAAATATATTAATTGAATAAAATATTAATTATGTATATACAATTTTTCCTTTGTGTGTATTTTAATAATGGAAATTAGAAAAAATACAGCCTTGTTACTTATTAATAATTATTAATTTTTGAAAATTTAGAAAACGATATTTTTGATAAATAATAATAACATATGACCTTTATTTAATTCTATGCTTTAAAACGTTTTTTAAGAGATTAAAAAAATCTTTTTTTAATAGGTGGAATCCAAAAAATTCAATTTATTTTGTTGTTAAATGGATATTTGAATATCTTTAAAATAAACAACTTAGAATGATTTAATAATATTTTAATCTTAGAATTTTACAATATTATTTATAATAGGTTTTCAAGTAAATGGCTACAAACTGACATAAATATAAAATATAAAAATAGATGAATAAATAACTAGAAATTTATTCTCGCTATCGAAATTTTTGAATAAAGATAAAAGTTTTAATAAAATAATTTCCCTAAATTTAAATGAAAAAGAATTAATAAAAAATGCATCTAAAATATATTAATTTTTAAAATTATTGTTCACCAACATAAAATACAATTTAAGAAAATAAAGAAAGAAAGAAAAAAAAAAAAAAACTTTCAAAAGTTTTTTTCCCCTTAAAATTAACTGCTTCTTTCTTTCTTTATTTATTTACTGTGACGAAATAATGATCACTCACTTAGTATGTATGGCATAATTTTTCTCATTTTTTCTCATAATGCAGATTTCTCTAAAAAAATCATAATTTTATTTTCCCCTTTTAATATTCATGTATTTTATAATAATAATAATAATAATAATAAAACAATAAAAAATAAATCCTTATTGGGTAAATGCACTAATGGGTTATTTTTGAAAATGATTCATGTGTATCATTACATAAATGAAAGCTTTCATGTGTATTACTTGAAAACAATATCATTGTTGGGTAAATTCCTGATTAGGATATTTTTTAAAACGACTTTTAGTATTGACGCATTTCATTTAAAAATAATTTAATTGTTGATTAAATTTACAATTAGGCAATTTTTGAAAATGATTTTTCGCATTCATGTGTTTCATTTGAAAGCAATATCATTGTTGGGTAAATTTCTCATTAGGATATTAATGTTTAGTATTGACGCATTTCATTTGAAAATAATTTCATTGTTGGTTAAATTTATTGTTGCGCAGTTTTTGGAAATGATTTTTAACATTGACATGCTTTCTTTGAAAACAATACCATTGTTGGATTAATTCATTGTTAGACTATTTTAAAAAATTATTTTTAGTATTCACGTGTTTCATTTGAAAACGAATTTCATTGTTGTGTAATATTATTGTTGGGCTACTTTTTAAAACGATTTTTAGAATTTGTATGTTTTATTTGAAAACAAATTCATTGTTAGGTAAATTCACTGTCGGCCTTTTAAAACTGACTTTTAGTATTCATGAGTTTCATTTAAAAACAAATTTCTTTGTTAGGTAAATTCATAATCCTGTTTTTGAAAAACTATTTAACAATGAATAAAAACGATTTTTTCGCATTTATGAATGTATACATATATATACATAAATCACATTTATGAATATATATATATATATATATATATATTACGGACATAAGTTGTTATTTTCAACATAAAACATTTATTTTTGAGATTAATTTCAATTACCTCATTGCTTTATTATTAACATGCTTCTTTGTTTAATGATAATATTTTCGCTTTATTTCATTTAAAGTATAATTATTATCGTAATAAAATATTAAATTATATAGCATATTCTATGAACAACTTCTGTAAGAAGATTTTTTTTTTTTATAAAATATTTCAAAAATTTAACAAAATATTGTTAAAATACGTGCATTTTAGTAAACCTGTTAAAAAATAAATGCTTATTTAACATAAAAAAGAAAGAAAGAAACAGGATTTATAATAAAAATTTGTTTTAAATAACAGAAATCGATGTTTAATGAGTGAAAAAGTAATAAGAATATTATCTTAATAATGAAGTGTTATATTTTTCTATTTTATACCAGAATAACTAACATATTCATGCAAACATTGCACATTTTACTCAAACATAAACATTAAAAATTTTTTAAAAAACTTATTTCGTTATTTTTAAACATTGTTTCATTGTTTATAACAATTTATGTTTCATTTTTATAGAATTTTCATTTTATTAGAAGAAAAATAGCATCTGTAAAATAATTTTAGCTAATTAAAAGTTTAACTCTTTTTTTAAAAAAATCTTTTATTTGTTTTATTTTAAACAAAGTATACTAATTAAATAAAATAGTAAAATTATTTAATTGAATATTTCTTTTTATTGTACAAACGATAACATTTAAAAATTTTATTGAAACGAACGAGAAAACATAATGTACTTTATAAGTACAACATCATGCTTTTTTTTTTTTTTTTTTTTTTTTTTTCAACATCTGTCCTGCGGTGTGCCAGTAATTAAAAGATCAAGATTATTCGTACTTACGAATATGTGCAAATTGCAACACTGGTAAGCATATGTATATTTACTGATCTAAATACAAATTGTTTATATCCAAAAGCTAGATATGCATATGTTTCGAACGTACGAATGATATATGTTGATGGCGTTACCACATATATCAATTTATATGTTATAAAAAAAATTCGTAGACTAATATTTCCATATAGTGATCTTTATTTTGTTAGTTAAACAATTGAACATTTTTATTCATTCTCAACAGCAGAAATGAATCGTGTTTTCAAATATTATTATTATTGCATTTACTATCATAAAAATTGCCATAAATTCACAATATTTATAATTTATAAGGCATGGAATTGTTTGATTTTTAGCTGTTAACTTTTCTACAGACCTGTTGACTAAGTCCTAATTTATTACTAACATTTGTGTCTATTTCTACGCAAATATGGTACCATAGGAATCATGGTTTCGCCATACACCTGAAAGAAAAAAAAATTAAAAATAAATAAATAAATAAATAAGGAAACAAACAATTATATTTAAAACATATTTTTAAAGTAACATAAATCACTTATAAAAGAATATTATAAGCTTTTTAAACCCAGAGTTTGAACCATCTATGTTTGTATTCTCCCAACAAATTCCATTATAGAATAAGAAGCTTTATTTATAAATACAATTTTAACTCATTAAAAAAGAACACTATTATTTATAACACAGACCTGTGAAATCATACTTTTCAATTTTTTTTTTGGCTCTGCGTTGGGTGTTTCTAATTTGTTTTGATGCGCTTGATTCAGAAATGATTGTATTTTTTTCCCTATCACATAAGTATTTTTCACAAAGATGAAGATCAGAAGAATTTACCTAGAGACTATAACAAATTCTAACCAATTTATGTATAATAAAATACATTAAAATAGGCTATTATTTAGACATTATCTTTTAAGCACGTTTCTTTACTTTGAAGCGTTTATATCTAGCATTATACCTTATACACAGCTTGAAGACATTGAGGGGGGGGGGGAATTCTCCATGTAGCATCCAGCAATAATCTGCTAACATGTTAGCACTTTAACGACCTTAATACCTTCTCTACATTTCTTTGGTATCTTGATAAAATAGCTTTCCTTGTTCTTCACACACATCCCCCAGATTTTACGGGCAATAACTTAGATGGTAGTTGTAAAAGTGGAGCTTTAGGCTCATACAATCCCATTTTTTGTCAAAACTGTACGTACTGTTATTTTTGAATAGTTTTTTCTTAATCAGCGTGCAAAAATGCATCAGAAAAACATACCATCTTGAAGAAAAAAATTTCATCGTCGGCTTGTGTCATGCCGCGTTAATCGTTTATATTCCATGTAAACCAAAATATACCGTAGCAATAGAAAGTACTTTTTAAAGAAATTTTAAAATTATACTTGCTATAAAAGGAACAATATGCTATAACAATCTATACAAACTGTCAATCTATATAGGAACAATCTATATAAACTGTCAAGGGAATATTTTAATAGATATGACATTTCAAATATTAAAAATATTAAATGGCTATAAATAGTAAAAAGTATAGAATAAAACTGGAATGTTGTGGCCACCACATGACTTTCTTCTACACTTTCCTATGCAAATTCACTCATTAAAAGTAATTTATTAAAATCATTATTTAATAAAATTGTCTTCAATTATAATGCAGTACGATTTCCATATTAAAGAAGTAGTATAACACTAAATATTTAAAAAAAAAATCATTTTAATTTTAATATTACATAAAAAAAAAAAAAAAAAAAAAATGGTTAAAAATGAAAAGTCGATAACTTTATTTTAAATTATCGCAGATCGATGGTTCAACCATTCATTTTAAAGGTATTGGCCAGCATTTTTGAAACATACCCATCATAAAAATTCATTCCCCTCGAGTGGGGACTTCCTCCCAGGGGGTGAGGCGATGCTCTTACATATACAAAATTTTTCCCAGTTGACTATCTCTATTATAAATAATTATTGTAAATTACATAATGATCATTAAAAAATAATTCTCTTTATGCACATTTATACAAAATTTTGTCTTATACCACCATGTTAAAAATTTAGAAAAATGGTACTAATTGGTACTAATTTATCTTTGGTACTAATTTATCTCAAAATGTTACTACATACCATTCTGTATGAAATTCCGTGCAGTAGTTCCTGAGATACAGTTGCCACACAATTTCGTCACACACACACACACATATACAGACAGACAGACATTTTCTAAAAAAGGTCAAATCGTGTTCTACAGCTCTCAAAACGTGTAAATCCATGAAAAACCCGAGGTCGAAAATTTTTACGAATCCAACACTTTCTTCTATTGAATACAGAAGAAAGTAAAAATTAAAATTATTTAAAAACTTTACTAAATTTCATTTATATATTTATATGAATTCAACTTTGTTTCACACTAATTACAGCTTAGTGAACAACAGAAAAATATTAATAATTATAGAGAATATTTAAGTGATTTTTGTACCATAAAAGATATGTATCTAAAGTATATATACCCATAATATTGAAAACTATATAAAGTGATGTTTAGTGTAAACAGAATAAATAATTTTGCTTGCTTAACCTGCATTAACTTGTGAATCGTTAATCCTTTATACCAAAATTTTACTCTATACTGCATTTTATTTATAAAAATATTTTTTCCCTTTCTAGTAATGCATCTTTAATGAGTCTCTTTTTTTTTTTTTTTACAAGCTACAAAACCTTTAACTCTGATAAACAAACGAGGCACATTTTACTTGAAACGCTAAGATAAAAGCAAAGATATTTATTATTAAAGAGAAAAGGAAGTCTTTACGGTAAAACACAAATAAATGCAAATTAGCTCACAAAATGATGAATATGCTTTTTGAGATCAGAGTCATCTCCTTTTAAGCTGAAAATATTCATCAGAATTTTAAATGAATTCTATCCCATTTATGTAATATCCGATTTTTACAGCTTAGTGAACAACAGAAAAATATTAATAATTATAGAGAATATTAAGTGATTTTTGTATTATAAAAGATGTGTATCTAAATTACATATACCCTTAATACTGAAAACTATATAAAGTGATGTTTATTATAAACAGAATAAATAATTTTGCATGCTTAACCTGCATTAACTTGTGGATCGATAATCCTTTATACCAAAATTCTACTCTATACTGCATTTTATTTATAGAGTTTCTTTTTTACTTTCCGAACACTATAGTGAGGAAAGTATTGTAATCATGTCAAAAATCCGAATTCGAGATTTTGATGTTTCTATACGTTTTGAGGTCCCCTGAGTCCGTTTTCACTATTTTTACGATGATGTATGTATGTGTGTGTGTATGTGTGTATGTGTGTATGTGTGTATGTTTGTGAACACGCTAGCGTCTAAAGGCTTTGTTCGATTAACCTGAAAGTTGGTACGTATATTGTAAGTCACCATAGTACGAACCCTATAGATTTTGGTGAATCTAGCACTTATAGTTTTTTTACAGGGACACAAAGAAAAATTCTTTATCATTATGGCCTATGGGACCAAAATCTTAAAAGTGCGATAGCATCTAAACGCCTTATTCAATTGAGCAAAAATTTTATACCCATATTATAGGTCACAGATACTCAATCTGTATAGATTTTGGAGAATCTAGCACTTATAGTTTTTTTACAGGGACACAAAGAAAAATTCTTTATCATTAAGGCCAATGGGGCCAAATTTTTAAAAGTGTGATAGCGTCTAAACGCCTTATTAATCTGAGCAAAAAAATTGTACACATGTTATAGGTCGCATTTGCACCAACTGTATAGATTTTGGTGAATCTAGCACTACAGTTTTTTTACAGGGACACAAAGAAAAATTCTTTATCATTATGGCCTATGAGACCAAATTTTTAAAAGTGCGATAGCATCTAAACGCCTTATTCAATTGAGCTGAAAATTTGTATGAATATTATAAATTACTGTTGCACTAACTATAAGCATTTTGGTGAACCTAGCATCTATAGATTTTTACAGGGACAAAACGAAAAATTCTTTATCATTATGATCTAAGGGCTCAAAGTTCAGTAGCGTTAAATAAAACCTCGTGTGATATATGGAGAAAAAAACACTCTATTATGGTTTTCTCTCTTTTGTTTGTTTAGCAATTCCTCTTTCTTTATTTTATCTACAAAACTGTTAGTTACTCAATGTTCGGAAAGTCGAGTGGAGTCACTCCAGATTTTTTCTTTCTAGTAATGCATCTTTAATGAGTTTTTTTTTTTTTTTTGTTTTTTTACAAGCTACAAAACCTTTAACTCTGATAAACAAACGAGGCACATTTTACTTGAAACGCTAAGATAAAAGCAAAGATATTTATTATTAAAGATAAAAGGAAGTCTTTACGGTAAAACACAAATAAATGCAAATTAGCTCACAAAATGAAGAATATGCTTTTTGAGATCAGAGTCATCTCCTTTTAAGCTGAAAATATTCATAAGAATTTTAAATGAATTCCATCCCATTTATGTGATATCGGACTTTTTAAAAATTATAAATATAAAAAAATTTTAGTGTTGTATTATTTTCTTTATTCTTTTTTATTTTTTTTAATTTAATAGAAAATTAAGTTATGTCGTAATTTATATATCTGCGTGATCAAGAATTTTCTTTTTTTTAAATATTTTATTTCTAATTATATTAAAAACACTTTAAACACACGTAAAATTAAATTTTATTTAAAAGATGTTAAAGAAATTTATCCGAAGCTCTTCACTTTAATAGTAAAGCATCATCAGGGATTTTTATTATTCGTTTCCATTAAAAATCTCAAAAAAAAAAAAAAAAAAAAAAACGAATAATAAAACCCTGATGGTGCTTTACTATTAAAACGAAAAGCTTCGGATAAATTTTTTAACATCTTTTAAATAAAATTTAATTTTACGTCTGTTTAAATTGTTTTTAATATAGTTAACAAATGACACGTGTTCAATTTAACTCTCTTTTTAGAGATTATTTATTTTATTTTTACTGAAAGATGATCAAAGTTTTCTCACAAATCATTTGTATTATTTTTTAAATAATAGTAAAAATTATGATGGAGTGGTTTTATGCAAATTATTTAAAATATTTTATAATAATAATAATAATAATAATAATAATAATAATAATAAAACCTTTTCTTCTCTTTGTTAGAGCAAAAGTTTAATAACCAATTAAAACAAGGGGGGAAAAATGAAATGTTTGGTTTTAGTACAAAACCAGTGAACGTGAAAAAGGTTAATATTTTGTAGGCCATACGTACTGTTAAAATTTTCCGAAAAATAATGATTTATTAAGCTTTTATTTTACCCTCCCTTTACCATTTATTTAGAAAACAGTAGAATTACCGTTAATTTACAAATATTTCTTTAGACCATGCCTTTAAAAAAACTGTCGTACAGCCAATTAGTTGGAGTGATGTCAATTAACCGTAATTTTACTTCTAGTTTGACTCTTTGACATTTCCAGTATTTTAATTTTTTTTTTTTTTTTTTTTTTTTTTACTGAGGATTGGATTCAGCATTCCTGTAAAAAAAAACCCAGTTCAGTACAATCCTTGTATGCTTGTATCCTAAATGAAAATATACAAGAAACTGTATTTTTAAGATGAGTAGCAAAATTCTTATATTTTATGTTATATTTAGTGTATAATTTTGATTTATTTTACGATCTCTTAAATCAAAATGTGGTTAAATAACCGTTATCTAAAAATACGATAAAACGTATGGATAGAAAGCTGCCATTCAAATAACCATTTTCTTATGGCGAAAAAGTTTACAGTGTAGTTACAGGTAACACCATTATAAAGTTAAAAGAAGTATTTCATGAACAAGTTTTTGAGAACTGAGAAATATGCTATTATTTAATGAAAAGGTATTTAGCGTACAAATATTAAAGCATATAAATAGGATATTTTATTTTAAAGAAATGTGTTATTAAACAAGGATATAATAATTTATTTACATATATCTAATTTTTATATTTTATCAGACTTTTAGAATGATGTATTAGGCGTACTGGAAATTTCTGGTGTTTAAATTTAAAAATTTGACACCGGAAATTTTTCCTGGCTAACATTTATATAAATTTTAATAGCATACGTGGTAAAATATAGTGTAACTATCGTTAAAAGAATTCTAGTGCCATTTTAGTAATTCAAAACGACTGGACTTATCGGTACATCTAATACTCCATACAAAAATATTATTTATTTTAAACTTTGTGTTACAGTTGAAAATTGCAGATTAACAAAAACTGGGTTTGTAATTCCTCCATATTTTCTAAAAAAAAAGTAAAAAAAAAAAAAAAATAAATAAATAAATAAATAAATAAATATAAAAAACTAGTTTAACCCCACAGGTAAGTCACAAGTCTTGCCGCTTGCCTCCTTCTTTCCGTTCTTAAGTTTCTTAAATTATTTTTCATAAATTTCATTTCAGTTTAAGTTTTTCTGTTAAGATTTTGTTGAGTTAGTTTATTGTTTCGCTTGTTTTGCAGGCTGCTAATTAATAAATTTGGTTTCTTGAAATATGTGTCTTTCATAGCCTGATGAATTTTTTCACCTATCTCAGCTTCTCCTGCATAGAAGAAGTTTTTCATCCCTGCTGGTCTTTGTGGTTTCGGTGCTCTTGTGCCTATTGCTTGGCTTTTCTACGCTTAATAAATCATTATATATATAATGTTTGGCGTGTCTCTTTGGTGAATTGTTTGACTAACTATCCCTGGTTCTCATTCTTTACTTCTACTGTCAAAGGATTATATATATATATATATATATACGGATTTTATTTTCTTGTGATAGTTGTAACTCTTCTTTGTGTACATGATTAAGTAATAATAAAATAGTTATGAGTACCAATGAATTCTTATTTAAAATCAAAATAAATAAAATGTGTTTTAAATGGAAATTTGAAACTTAAAAAATAAAAAAATAAAAAAATAAAGTTGTAGTCCATGAAGGAATATTGGTATTGTTGCCTTAAGCATAAACAAATGAAAATATTATAAAAACATGTATCTCATTTTTTAAAAGTAAATGCTTAGAATTTTAATGATTTACAAAGAAATAAACTTTTTAAAGTTTATTTCTAAAAGATATTTATTTAAATATTTTGGATAAAGATATAATATCTGTGTTCCAGGAATTGGTGCAAACACTTTTTTTTTTCTAAACAGAAGAAAAATTAGCAATCGTTTTCAGCAGTTATATTCAATTGAATAATAGGGATACAGTTTTATAAAAATAATAGCATTAAAAATAGGTGATTGTGCCAACTACCAGCATTCAAGTACAGGCCATTAAATATAAAAATGATAATAATATACCCGATGTAAACTATTTTATAGTATTGAATCAAGAGTAACGTTTTTGTTAAGATACAAGTAATAATTCTAGTCTGTATTTATGACAATTATAAATATTGATAAAAACAAGTTTTTTTTTTTTTTTTTTTTTTTTAAATAAAAAATAACCCGTTATTGTTAAAAGAAAATGGTCTTACAATAACTTGCTGACATCAATAACAAATATTTTATAAACATATATTTAGCAGTATTAATACTTAGTGTCACTTTACATTATTAAAACAGATTTAATATTAATATTTATCATTAATCGTTTTGAATCACAATACAATGAGAGAAAAATAATTTTACATTCTATATTCAGCTAATTACTAATTATAAAACTATATCCCTATTATCCGTATTATTATATAAATATTCTTTTGAATCACAATACGAGAGAAAAATAAATATTCATTGTATATTCAGCTAATTTTGAAAGGTGCAAGTTTTGTGTAAAACTATTATTTGAGGAAAATTCATTTAATTATTGCTTTATTATAGTGCAATAAAAATTTTTCATAATATTGCTGAACCTTTTAATTTATGTGAAAGTTATAGGAAAGTTTTCTTAAAAAAAAAAAAAAAAAAAAAAAAAAAATAATAATAATAATAATAATAAAAGAAAAACCCACACCATAAAATATCTAAACAAAAATTACATTTAGTGACACTTTTCTTTTCAACGTATTCCAAAAACACCATATCTGTATAAATACTAAAATAAAATATATGAATAACAAAACTTTTTAAAAAGCATTCGGAAATAGAATACTAAGTGAATAAAATAACACTAAACACTTCCTTTTATAAAGCAGGTAATTGAATCAAACGTCAAATAAATAGTCTATGTTAAAAATCTTGTTTCTATAATGCATTTTGGGTCGATAATATCAATTCTTTAAAAACAGGCTTGCGTGTAACAATAAACGCTTTCTTTCGTACATAAAGTCAATATTTACAATAGTACACATCATTTGAGGGAGGAGAGGGAGGGGGGGGTCTATATTTATTTTGTATTTACATTTAGTTCGATTATCAGCTTTTATTGTCTACATTTTTTTTTCTACGTCGTTAAAAAGAATGCATCAAAATATCAGAATAATAATTAGAAAATAAACATATGTTTTACATAGATTATATTTTAGTAGTTACTAATATATCATGTTGTAATTGTAAAGAAAGAAAAATACTTTTTAAAATAAATGTGTTTAATGAACATGTGACTTTCCTTATTAATAATGTATGTGAAAGAATATCTGTAATAGAAGATAATCAGTTTATTAGATAGAATATTTTTTGAAAATTAGGTGTTAAAAGTTAATGTAGCATTTTTGACTTGAGTGATTTTTATTAATTTATATGTATCGTGTGATCATTTATTTATTTATTTTATTTTTTTAATTTAGTAGCATTAAACAATATAAATAAAAAATTTTCATAACGAAAAAATAAATAAATAAAATAAATAAATAAATTAAATGAATAATAATAATAATTAATTTTATTAGCTAAATATTTTGCCCTAAACTTTCATTTATAGCCAGATCGTTAATTATTTATTCTTTTATACTAAAATAGTTTTAAATATATTAATTGAAACATAATTTTTTTTTAAATTTATTTATTGTAATGAACTTATTATTTGCCAAAACTTTTATAATCTAATTTTTCTATTCATTATTGAAATTTATAAGTTTTAGTAAATACTATTAAGATGTTACAATATCAAGCAATTAAATATACTACTACAGATCGTCCCATTTTTGGAACAGTAGAAGAATATTTCGTAAAATATTGACTAAAACAATAAAAAATTGCAATGTCCCAAAAAAGGGAAAATGTTAAATAATAGGATAAAAATATTATGTGAAAAATAAATTGCATCTCAAAAATAAATAGTCTACACAAATAAATTTATTTATGTAATACATACATCAAATTTACATTGTATTACATTTATGCTGCAGTTTTGAATTTACCAGTGTTCGTGAATGCAGATGCTTAATTGTTAACTACTGATTTAAATAAATTGATAAATGAAATAGTTTTGTTATAGAAGAAATAAAAATATCAAAATAAAATTTTTTAAATATTCTTATTTGAAAAGTTTGTTGTTCTCTTAAAGTTTTATTTAAAGATATTATAGCGATAGTAAGTGATTAAATAAATAAATAAAATTATTTTAAAGAAAATACTTTGAAATGAATTTGCTGCATCATTCAAATGTCTCTGTACCTTATGTAAATATGTATTAGAATTAAAAATTTAAACGAACATGAAAACTATTGAGCAATTAAAAAAGATTAACCAGAATTTTATGTCTCCCCTCACTTTTTTAAATTTCGTTTTTGATTAAAATTTTTAAACAAAGGTCGGGTAAGTGCACCAGTGATTGAAACTTTTAGGGCAATCTCTGATGTTTTTAATGTTCTAGTCATCAGAAAATATTTTTAGAAATCTTAAGTTAGTACATATGGTATGAAAGACATCCAGAACCACATATATGTTAAAATATATACATTTGATAACAATTATTCTTTTTAAAGAATTTTTAATTGACACCCACTCAATGTTCCAGTAATTGACACTGCCAGTTTTTCATTTTATCAATAATTGGACCCCTATGTTCCAGTGTTTGACACTGCTAGTTATTCATTTTACCAGTTTTTAGCACCCTATGCTCCAGTGTTTGACATAAAATGTAAAAAATTCTTATATGTAAAATATATGGTTTTATGATTTTTCTTATTTATTAATTATTTCGGGATATATGTCAATTACTGGAGCATGCTAATCACTGGAGCACCTACCCTATTTTATAAAAACCAATATTTGTATATGGAAAGAAGATTTTTTAAAAGTAACTTAATATATATATATATATATATATATATATATATATATATATATATATATATATATATATATATATATATATATGTAAATAATTATACATTTTAAATGACTTTTCGACTTAAATACAGTACAGCCTCACTTATCCGAAGTAATGTGGACCGAGAATACCTCGGATAATCGAAAATTCGGATAACATGGACTCTGTCGTAAATCGCAGGGAAACATAAGACAAAGCTTAAAATGGATGGAAACGTAGTCAAAGAAGTAAAATAATACATATATTACATATTTAAATGCTGTCCGTTAAAAATACAATACATATATAAATTATAAAATACTGTGATGTTCAGTAAAATTTCTCAAAGTTATCTACGCGTTTTAAAGACTACCTCGGTTAACTCGAAATTCGGTTAATCGGGGCTCGGATAACCGCAGCTTTACTGTACCATTTAAAATATATCGAAAAATATGCGGATAAAGCACTTCATAAAAACGTATTAATAGCTTAATAGATAAGCAGAATAACTACTAAAAAAATATATTCCAGTTACTTTTGGTATCAAACGTATGCAGATTTCTATTAACAAAATTATTCTCTAAAAGACTTTCAGTTACTTTGCAGTTTTTGGAATCGTGCTTAAATTTATTTTACACTTTATTATATTTTTTTTAAATTTATTACCATAGACGCTGCTTATTGCTTAGGAATAAACCAACGGTTATTGCCGGTTGAATCTTAGCGGAACGCTTTCGATGAGCTTGCGGCAACTTCTTCACAAAAACGCCGCTTGGGAGAAAAAGATACACAATTTAGGCTTAAACGCACGCATTTACGATTAAGTCCTTTTTCATTTAGCCAAATATATGGAATTTATCATTATTAATACCTTAAAAATTCTCTTCCAAACTTTCGTATTTTATTTATTTTGATTATGCATTAATAAAAATTATAAAATGTATTAAATGTCGAGCTTAAACGCTTAATAGTAATAATATGAATTTACCTTTAGAATATTGGATCAATTTTCTTATAGAAATAAAAATTATTACTTTAATTTTATATCTTATGATAAGTTTTTTTTTTTTTTTTTAAATAATAATTGAACAATTTGTTACGCAGATATTTCCAAATAAATTGGAAATACATTAAATATTAAAAATAGTGTTACTAATGAAGTGTGATTCAGAACAGTTTCAACGTCATAATGTTTATTATGTTAAATTTTAATCAACGGATGGATAAACAGAAATATCTCTAGAAAAAGTAATATTCGATATGCATAAAATCATGTATTTTATGGAATATTTTTTATTTTAATGTTTAACAAATTATATAAAAAATACATTCGGCTGCTCATTTAGAATTATAAAACAAATTAAACAGATATACAAAAACAAGTATTTTCAAACACAAAGGTAAAATTCTAAATACGTAAATTTTACATGTACTTTCATATAAAAGTTTTTCCAGTACAGAGATAACTAATTTACTAGTAATGAATTCATATTTCTTTATTAACATATTATTATTATTATTATTATTATTATTATTATTATTATAAGCATTCGAAACTATGGAATTCTTATAATTAGAAACAAAAAATTACGAAATTACGAAATGAAGTCTAAATTATAAAAATAATATATCTTTAACAGTTTTATCGTCAAACAAGCATTTCCAATAATTTTCTATTCTTGCATACAATTATGTATTTTATGGAATATTTTTTATTTTAATGTCCAATAAATTATATGAAAAATAAATTCTGTTGCTTATTTAGAATTATAAAACAAATTAAAGAGATATACAAAAACGAATATTTTCAAACACAAAGATAAAATTTCTAAATACGTAAATCTTACATGTACTTTTAATATATAAACGTTTTTCCAGTACAGCGATAACCGATTTACTAGTAATGCATTCATATTTCTTTATTAACATATTATTATTATTATTATTATTATTATTATTATTATTATTATTATTATTATTATAAGTATTCGAAACTATGGAGTTCTTATGATTAGAAAAAAAAATACGAAATTACGAAATGAATTCTAAATTTTAAAAATAATAAATCTTTAATAGCTTTATCGTCAAACAAGCATTTCCAATAATTTTCTATTCTTGCATGAAATATTTTTTATTTTAATGCCCAATAAATTATATGAAAAATAAATTCTGTTGTTCATTTAGAATTATAAAACAAATTAAACAGATATACAAAAACAAGTATTTTCAAACACAAAGGTAAAATTCTAAATACTTAAATTTTACATGTACTTTCATATAAACGTTTTTCCAGTAGAGCGATAACCTATATACTAGTAATGCATTCATATTTCTTTATTAACATATTATTATTATTATTATTATTTCAAGCATTGGAAACTATGGAATTCTTATGATTGAAAAAAAAAAAAAAAAATACGAAATTACGAAATGAATTCTAAATTTAAAAAATAATAAATGTTTAATAGATTTATCGTCAAACAAGCATTTCCAATAATTTTCTATTCTCACATAAAATCATAATGTGTGTGCATATATTGTTGAATGAGATTTTGAATATTTTACACGATACTACCACTCAATATGAAAGCAATTACCGCTGGCAAAATTGTGAAGAATTGCCTTAATTTATTGAAGTATGATTGTTTATGCAAAAGATGTTTTACTAACAATTTGTAACAATTGTTTTTCTGATTGTTGAAGTATAAATACATCACAGAATTACCAGCATTTATTATTATTATTATTATTATCATTATTATTTTCTAAAGTATTGAAATTATTTATATTATTTATTCTTAAAATGATGTCTCTAAGTTTACAATAAAGATTTAAAATAATTTAACAGAGACTCTGGGTGCTATAATTAAAACTTTAACGTGTATGCAAAAGTCCATGTAAAAGTGTGCAAACTGCCGTTGAAAATTATATATATATTTTCGCATTATATACGAAATGCTTATGCAAATACACTTATGCAAATACACACACACACATATATATTGTGAATTTTTTTAACTGTTCTTGAACGTTTTACCAGACAAGTACCTGCACAAAATATGAAAACAACTACCGCTGATAAGATAATGCAAAAGTTACTTTAATTTATTAAAATATGCTTAGTTATGCTAAAAATGTTTTTTTTTTTTTTTTTTTTTTTTTTTTTTTTTTTTTTTAACGATTTGTAACAATTCTTTTTCTGATTGTTGAAATATAAATACATCACAGAATCACCAGCATTTATTGTTATATTTATTATTTTCTAAAGTATTAGACTTATTTATATTATTTATTTTTTAAATGATGTGTCTAAGTTTACAACAAAGATTTAAAATAATGATAACAAAACAGTGACTCTTCATGCTATAATTAAAACTTTAATGTGTATGCAAAAGTCCACGTAAAAGTGTTCAAACTGTCGTTGAAAAATTTACACAACAAATATCCGCATTATATACGAAAGCAAATAATGCTTATAAGTTATTCAAATGTTACCTAAATTTATTGGAGAATGATCAAGTATGTAAAAAAAATATATATTGTGAAATTTTTAATTGTTTTTGAACGTTTTACACAACAAATACCTACACAAAATATGAAAATAACTACCGCTGATAATATAATACAAAAATTACTTTAATTTATTAAAGTATCATTAATTATGTTAAAAATGTATTTTTTTTTTAACAGTTTGTAACAATTGTTGAAATATAAATTACATGAATATCAGCATGGATTATTATTATTATTTTCTAAGATATTAAAAAAAAAAAAAATTCTTTTTAATTTTTTAAATGATGTGTCTTAGTTTATGATGATGACATAAAATAAATATCATAAAACAACTATTGGTGATTATGAAGTTAAAACATTAATGTAGATACAAGTGACCATGTAAGAATGCTGAAACTGCTGTTAAATTTTATACGACAAACATTTGTTATAAATATGAAATACTATTGCTGATCAAATAGTTAAAAATTATTTTAATTTATCAAAATATGATTCAACATGCCAAAAATGTTCTTTATTTTATTATTATTATTATTTTATTTATTTATTTATTTTATTATTTATTTATTTATTTATTTTAACAATTTGTAACAATTGTTTTTCTTATTGTTGAAATATAAATACATTACATGAGTATCAGCATACATTATTATTTTTATTATTATTTTTCCGAGATAAAAAAAAAAAAAAAAAAAAAAAAAAAGTTGTTTTTTTAATTATTAAAATGATGTGTCTCAGTTTACGATGAAGACATAAAATAAATATCATAAAATATTAATTTCTGATAATTAAAACTGTAAAGTTGGTACAAGTGATTATGCAAGAGTGTTTGAGCTGTTATTGAACATTCTACACGTACCCGCAATAAATATGAAAGTCACTACTGCTGATTAGATAATTAAAAATTACGTTAATTTTTTGAAATATGATTAATTATGTAAAAAATGTTTTATTAACAATTTCTAACAGTTGTTTTTCTCGCTGTTGAAATGGTATGGATATAAGCATTTTTTAAAATTATTATTTTCTAAGAAATGAAAGGCATTTTTTTTTTTTTTTAAATTCTTAAAATTATATATCTTACAAGGAAACATTCAAAAGGTGTCATCGTCAAAAAGTACTGAAAAAAATATATGTGATTCTACTCTTCATAAAACACCAGAAAATGAAAAAATTATCGGCTGAAATGAATTACAGCGACCACAAAAAATTATCAAAATTAAGCATATTTGGCGATTTAGCGCTGTTAGGTGATACATTTGCTAGCACCGAGATTGCCGTGTAGTGTACGAACAGAAACGTGTTTTGCTTTTCCGCCAAATACTCAAAATCAGTCGCCTAGCAGTGTGAAATCGCCAAATATGCTTCATTTTAATAATTTTTTGTGGTCGCTGTAATTAATTTCAGCCGATAATTTTTTCATTTTCTGGTGTTTTATGAAGAGTAGAATCACATATATTTTTTTCAATACTTTTTGAAGATGACACCTTTTGAATGTTTCCTTGTTAGTTTGCGGTGAAGACACAAAATAATTATAATAAAACAATGACTATCGATGCTATAATTAAGACTTTAATGTATATGCAAGTAATTATGTAAGAATATTAAAATTGTCATTGAACAATTTATACGGCAAATGCCTGTACTAAAAATGACAGATACTACTGCTGGTAAAATATTCAAAGGTTACCTTAATTAATTGTAATATGATAAATTACGCAAAAATAAATAAATAAATAATAAAATAAAATAAAAAATAAGAGTATTAAAATTGTCATTGAACAATTTATACGGCAAATGCCTGTACTAAAAATGACAGATACTACTGCTGATAAAATAGTCAAAGGTTACCTTAATTAATTGTAATATTATAAATTACGCAAAAATAAATAAATAAATAATAAAATAAAATAAAAAATAAGAGTATTAAAATTCTCATTGAACAATTTATACGGCAAATGCCTGTACTAAATATGACAGATACTACTGCTGGTAAAATAGTCAAAGGTTACCTTAATTAATTGTAATATAATTAATTACGCAAAAATAAATAAATAAATAATAAAATAAAATAAAAAATAAAATAAAAGTTTTATTAACTATATGTAACAATTGTTTTTTTTTTTCCCTGATTGTTGAAATATAAATATATTATATGAATATCATCATTTATTATTATAAATTATTATTTTAAGGAATTAGAAATAATGTAACAATTCTTAAAATGATGTGTTTTAGTTTACGATGAAGACATAAAATAATTATAACAAAACAATAAGTGTTGATGCTACAATTAAAACTTTAATGAAGGTACAAGTGACCATGCAAGAGTGTTGAAAAATGTCGTTAAACATTTTACACGAGAAATACTCCCACTAATCATGAACGCAACTACTTTTGATAAGATAGTGAAAAGTTACCTCAATTTATTGAAGCATGATTAATTACGGGGAAAAAAATGTGTTTTAATAACAATTTTAACATTTCTTTTTGTCATTGTTGAAATATAAGTACACTACATGAAATTTAAGCACATATTTTTAATTATTTTCTATGGTATTAATAAGGTTGTGATTTTTAAAATACGTCGACAATGAATACATAAAATAATTACAATAAAACAATGTCTGTTGATTACATAAACAGAACTTTAATGTAGATACAAGTGCCCCCCCCCCCCGATATATATATATATATATAATCATTTTGATAGTAAAAGCAAAGAATGAGAACGAAGAATAGTTGGTCAAACAATTCACCAAAGAGACATACACATGCCAAACAAAGCAACAAGGTTTCCCAAATTGATTCAATTAACAAGTTCAACAATAGCACTGACGCCAATCCACTGTACAACAATACCTGTTGAAAACTGAAATAGGACCGTGTAATTAGACTCAGATGAAAAGAAGGTTGACTCTAGGACAATATTTCAAGGTAAAAAAAGAGAACCCTGTAATGGACAATAATGACCCATTAAGTGCAGTAGAAGCCAAGCAACAGACACAAGACCACCAAAACCACAATGACCAATAAGAATGAACAATTTCTTCATGCTGGAGAAGCCTAGAAATATGAAAAAAAAAATTCATCAGGGGATGAAATACATATATCCAAAGAAACCAAATTTAATCCCTAACAGCCCGCAAAACAAACGATACAGTAAACCAACCCAACCAAATCTCAACAGAAAAACTCAAACTAAATTGAAATCCATGGAAAAAAACAACCCAAGAAAGGAAGGAAGGAGGCAAGCGGCAAGGCTATATATATATATATATACAAAAAAAAAAAAAAAAATGCATGTTACCTTAATATTATATAATTTGTAAGTAGTCATGGAATATTCAGTGTAGCGATAAAATGGTGTCATACTTTTGTCTTCTTGCCAAAATGTCTCTATTCTTATTGGAATTGACATAGAACAAAATCTTTATGATAAAACGCCAGTTTTCTGACAAAAGTTTCATTATTTGCTTTTTCATAAGTTCTAGTTTCAGTTTACGGATTAAAACTGTTCAGATCTCTTTATTATCGAAATATTTTGGTCCTTAATGAAAATTTTCCTATTAATAACTTAATAACAGAAACAATTAAAAAGTTTTATTTATTATAATTACCAGATTTTTAAAGCAACGTTAGCGAAAATTTGAGCTCATAGTTTTCTTTTCGTGAGAAACGGTCGTAATCAAAGCCAACAATAATTAATTATTATTATTATTATTATTATTATTTTAAAAACAATATTAGCATTTCAGAAGTTTTTATTTACTATTTTTTCTTTGCATCTTTTAACATTTTATCGTTATATTTTATAATTTTTCAAAATTATATTTATTATATTATTAATGAATTATATTTTTTTATCATAGGATTTTGACATAAGATATAAATTTACTTATATAAATTTATTAACTTTTTCAACTTTTACAATATTTATTTTGAATTTTAGAAGACAATTTTGCAGGTTATTTGAAACAGTTAAAATGTTTGGATTTCAATTATTATTATTTTTTTGGAGCAGTGCCTGCACACACACACACACACATATATATGTATATATGAAGAATTGTAATAGAATAAAGAGCTTACGAGTTAATATTTATTAAATTGTTAATCAGTTGTTAATCATTTATTAAATGGTATGTCAGTAAGATATGACAGCAATTTTAATTACTATAAACATAACCTGGTTTTTGGTTAATCATTTACTTTATAAGTTTAGATATTTGTGTAAAATATTGTGCCTTTTCATACTATATATTTGTTTTATGAACTACAGTGCACTATTTTCAATATCTTTTACTTTGTATAAGGCTTCATTTCATTTGTAATTGTTTATTTATTAATTCTAATCTTCGTTCCTGATGTCTGATCATTTTAATGATGAATTATTATTATCATTATTATTACACGCCCACACACACATATACGTATATGTATATATAAGAAGCAACAAATTTTCAGAATGCAAAAGAAATGATGAAATGCTACCAATAATCTACAAGAACAAAAATAATAAATAATTAAAAGCAATCAGTAATAATTTTAATAAAGATATTAAAAATATCATAACATTCACTGACATATTATCCTCAAAAACCCGTATATATATATATTTCTTAATAATGTCGTATTAGGGTTTTGCTTCCTAGTCTTTGGATATTAAAATGTTGAAAAATTATTATTATTATTATTATTATTATTAAGAAATATATTTGTATCGTTAAGAAATATTCACTTACAACTTGTTTCTTATGTATTTTCACATTAAATATTTTTATATATTATGCATTTTTTTTTTTTTTTTTCAAAAGTTTTGCCCATTCTTATGGTATATATATATTTTTTCTAATCGTGATTTAAAATGAAAGAGTTTCACATGAAATTAGAAAAATTAAATATATATATGCTTAATAACTAATTAATAGATAAATGAATCATAAGTGCAAGCCATGATCTTTTCAATTAAAATTTTGTTAAAATATATCATAAAAATAAATAAATAATTAAACAAAAGTAAACATTTTTTATTTAAAAATTTTTAATGGAAAAACGCATATATTGTTTGAACACATTTTAAATTATAAAGTTAAAAAAAAAAAAGAATATAATTATTTTAGCTAAAAACGTTAATTTTCTATTTTTGAGCATGTGAAATTTGTCTTCCTGTAAAACTGCTTTTCGTACACATGCAGTTACGTTAGGGAGAAACAAGCTGTTTTAGATATACTCCATTAAATAATGCAAATATATATTACAGCTATTTTACATTTACAGTGAACAAATTTCAGTTTAATATTCTTTACGCAATAGTGGATGAATTTATGTGATAAAGAAGTACCTTTAATCTTTAACCCTTAAATGCATGATTTTTAAATGTTGGTCGAAAAAAAATCTATTATATGTAGATTATTATATGACTTTATGCAAATAATAATAATAATAATAATAATAATAATAATAATAATAATTATCCTGTAGGTTTATTTTTTAATAATAATTATTATTTCAAATAAAGTGTTTCAAAAATGATACACCACCTAGTATAATCATAAAGAACATCACTTAATTACTAAGGAAAAAGTATATATATATTTACTTACTAATTATTATGAAAAAAAAAAAAAAACTGCTTGTGTTTTTGAAAAAAATCTCCAAAAAATCTAATTTTACTGTCCCTCCTGCACCAAAACAACTCGTCAATTTAATGTTACATAAATAAATAAATAAATAAATAAAAAATAAATAAATAAATCATTGATTGTTTTTCTTTTTCTTTCTTTCTTTTTTCCTTTTCAATACTTTGTTTGAATGGACTAAGCTAATATGGCATACAGCCAGAAGTAAAACTTTTACTATTGCTAATACTTTAATCAGGAGTTAAATGCAATCTTTCTCTATGCATTTAAGGGTTTATAATTAGTAAGACAAGATAGATAAATTAACTCATCAATGTATAAACATGTTTCAACTATTTATTTTTATTTTTATTATTATTTTTTTAATATTTCAAAAATTAGTAAATTAAACAAAAATAACAACTTGCAGGTCGGTTCACAATTCTATTTCGCAATTTTCTTTCGGTGAACATGACAAAATGTGATTTTCGGAAATGATTGCCATAGGTTCTAAGCGTAAACAAATGTTGCAAAGAATCCAGAACGACATCGTAATCGTTCAAAACGGCACCAAAAGAAAATCGCCAAATAGGGCTGTGGACCAACCTGCAAGTTTTACTAAACAAAACGATGTAGAATTTATTGTTAGAACAGCAACAAATTTGGTCAAACAAAGTTCTTTAAAAAAAAAAAATGTTTTTAACGTAAAATAACTTATCTGTTTTAGAGAGAAAATTATTGTTTCAGCGTATGGTAATATTTTAGCAATATTTGTATTTTATTACATTTTTTGACATGTGTAATTATTGGTTATTCCTTCTATAAAAAATACTATTTGCCCACATGCTATTATGAAAAGGAGGAACAAATAGCTTAAGATACAATACATTGGTAAATACAAATCTATTCCACAGTCAGCTTAAATTTATAGAGAAATGTAGTTTATAAAATATTATGCAAACATTAACTGATCTAAATAATTTCTAATAAAGTTAGATAATTAACAAATAATTTTAACTACTATTTGTACTAAATAAATGAATTAACTCATAAGTATAACGATTATTACCATTTAAAAATTTTGTTTTAAAAATGACAAATAATAATTGTAGGAAAAAAATAAAAATAAAAAAAGTATTTGTATAATTCTCTAAGGAGAAAAATTAGAAAATTAATGTTTTTGTAATATTTAAAATATTTGTAACACTTAAACTACATCTGAATTTTATAGAAATAAATAGGAATATGGTAATTTTTAAATTAATAATATTTTTTATTGGTTAGAACAATAATCAACCTCGATGAATAGAAAAATATTTGTTTGTTTGAATATACTTTAATTAAAAAATTACAAGAATTAATAGAGAGAAAACAAGTAATTATAATAATGTTTAATTCTTCCAAAATAAAAACAGCATTACTCAATCAAATAAACTACTTCGAATTATAAAAATGTATATATATATTGTTAAATTTCTGTTTCTGTGCATGTTAAATTTGTATTATACTTCAAGGAAAACTAGTTTTTATGCTGATGCTGTTGTTTTGTGGAAATAGGTTGCTTTAGTTATCAAATTTCTAAGTACATATTAGAATTATCTTACACTTACAAGGAATTTTTAAATACAAGATGTAATTAATACGTTTATTAATTAAGAAATATTTTTTATGCTTCATACTTAGTAAAACTTGATAAATAAATAAATTTATATTTCTAAATGGGGCTTTAACCAACGGTTTTGCACGGCACACTTTGCAGAGACCGGTTTAAGTCAAAAATCGATATTTCATTACTTTTGTTAAATTCTCATTTTAAAACATATGAATTTTCTAATTATTCTTTTGGTAAAAATACTTTTTGAACAAATGTTAAAGTGAAATAAAAATTTTCAGATATAGTCTGTTGGTAAATAAAATCAATATTGCATAGATGTTACATAATTTTTGGTAAAATGACATATTCTGGATAATACAAAAAAATTATATGATATTTAGAAATTTTAATATAGCTATATAATTAACGTTTATATTATTTAAATTATCTCTAAAAACATATCTGTAATTTAATCGTGAATAAGCAATTTTGGGAATAAAAGCCTTTTAAGTTAAAACATTGTTTTAAAATATCAGAACTACAATGAAATATATTTATTGAAATTTTATTTTTCCGACAGAGTGAAAATAATGCCTGGACCGGGAGTCGAAACCCGGATCTTTGACTTACAATGTCAAGGTTCTACCAATTGAGCTATCATACCTGCGGCTTATTTCTGTTGAGCTATCTATATGATAGACCAGATATTTTTGCCAAAAAGGTTGTCTGAGTGAGTAATGCTGACCGGTTGTCGGCCTGGATAGCTCAGTTGGTAGAGCCTTGACATTGTAAGTCAAAGATCCGGGATTCGACTCCCGGTCCAGGCATTATTTTCACTCAGTCGGAAAAATAAAATTTCAATAAATGTGGTTTTCTTCCAATCAGTTGATTGTAGATTTTAATAAAAAAAATTACAATGAAATAGTTTATTTAAAAAAAAATATATATATTAACTGTTTAAATATCATTTAATATAAAAGATAAAATAATTCTGTAAAATAAAATAAAAAATAAATAAATATGTTATAGCAGATTTATTTCAGTTAAAGATTAGGATTATTTTATGTTTTCTGAATTCCTATATTCTAGCTTAATTTCTTTAGTTTTTGTTTGTAAAACTAATTTTGTTTTTCTTTTTCACACAAGTAGTTATTTTATGGAGGAACAAATTCTTTTAAATGTCGTCCATTGCGAACTTCAAATCTACATTATAGACATTTAATATTATATGAAAACTATTCCACAACCATTACATATATTAAATAACTTTAATGAAATTATATAATTAAGAAACAGTTTTAAGCTTATATGTATTTGTAATTAATAGCTTAATTTAATTCTAAGTACAAAAACACACATAAATTAAATATGTTGTTTTGAAACATGTAAAAAAATTATAAAAATATGAAATTATCTAAATCATTTGGTTTTAGATTACTCTGTGAGAAAACTCAAGACAGCTCGGTTAAATAAAATGGTGTAAACATGAAATAAAATATTTGATTTTATTAGATAACATTTTATTTATTTAGCTGAAATCCACTTTTTGAGCCTAATAAATTTAGAATTATTCTTTTTGTAAATATATTTTTCGTTCATATGTTATATTATAACAGAGATTCAAGGTGTTTCAAATGTAGTTCCTTGGTAAGTAAAATAGACATTACAGTTATTTTATTACTGTCGTGAAATATTTATGTAAACATTATATAATATTTGCGAACTATAAAGCAAGATAGTTTACTTTTATATTATATTTAAAAGCTGGAATGTTGGACTTAATTTTTAAGACAGGAAGTTTTAAAGTTAATATTTTGTTTTAAAATATTGAAAAAGTTAATAAATTCATAAAGAAGAAAAAAGGTACTAGTTTAAATATGGTTCTATAAAAATGAAAATTGAATTAATTAAAAAAAAAGTAATTATGGTATAACACTTTTTTTCCAGTTAAAAAATTAGTACTTATTTTTGTCTATGTTGAATTACGTGGTATTATGTTATGGAAGAATAAATTGTTTAAAATACAGTTCACGAATAAATAAAAATATACGATACAGGTATGTCACATTAAAAAAATATATTATATGCAAAACAATGCACAACTATCACATGTACTGAATAAATTTGATGAAATTAGAATACTAAAAAATAATTTTTTTGCTTAATAACTAGTTGCGTTTAAAAAATAAATTAACTCATTGAAATTATTTGATGTACAAATACATACTTCAAATGAATATATTTTTTAAATTACAGCAAATATTAAAAAGTACAATAATAAAATATTTCAATTTTATATAATTAAGGTGACTGGGTTAAACGTAAACTTTGAAATTAAAAATGTTGTAAACAAGAAATAACTTATGTACTGTAATTAAAAGTTGCTTTTGTTAATTTTTCATTTTTGTTTAAGGTATGCCTGTTCCATCTTTAAAACTATTTTTCTCACACATATTGTTACATTACAAAGAAAAAATTATTTTATCATTCATAGATAAATATAAATCTCTGCCGCAGATGTTTTAGGTTTGTAGATAAATATTTTCTATGAGATATTCTACAAACAACACACTCACTAAATCATAAATAAGCGTTTGTGAATCAGTACTACTCCGATTATACTCTATTGTTTTGAATAAATAAATAAATAAATAAATAAATAAATAAATAAATAAACCAGTAATAACATATTATTTTCATTAAAAGTTAACACTTTGCTTCTTTAGCTGAATTTCCATTTTTGCTTATATTAAAACTCTACTTGTTATTCCTGTAAAACTACTTTTCCTACGCATGCTGTTACGTTACGAAGAAAAAATTATTTTATCATTCATAGATAAATATGAATCGGTGCCTCAGATATTTTAGATTTGTAGATAAATATTTTCTATGAAATATTCTACAAACAACACACTCACTAAATCATAAATAAGCGTTTGTGAATCAGTACTACTCCGATTACACTCTATTGTTTTGAATAATAATAAATAAATAAAAATAAATAAACCAGCGATATCATATTATTTTCATTAAAAGTTAACACTTTGCTTCTTTAGCTGAATTTCCATTTTTGCTTATATTAAAATTCTACTTGTTATTCCTGTAAAACTACTTTTCCTACGCATGCTGTTATGTTACGGAGAAAAAAGTTGCTTTATCTTTCATTGGTAAATGCAAATCTGTATCGCAGATATTTTAGAATTGTAAATAAATATTCTTTACAAAATGTCCTATAAATAATAAATTCACTGATTTATGAATAAGCACTTGCGAAATCAGATAATTAAGAAGTAATTTTAACAAAGATTATATGTACTAGTCCGATTACGCTGTATTGTTTTGAATAAAAAAAAGTTAATATTTTTTCGTTAAAAGTTAATATTTTGTTTCTTTTGCTAAATTGTGATTTTAGTTCACTTGAAAATTCTTCTTTTTCTACCTGTAAAACTACTTTTTTTTTTTTTTTTTTTTTTTTTTTTACATATGTAACAGAGAAAAAAGTGCTTTTTCGTTCATTGGTTAATGTAAATCTGTACAGCAACTATGTCAGATTTGTAGATAAATATTCTCTATAAGGTATTCTACAAACAACTTGTTCTAGAGAATAACGTATGTTCTAAAGAAGTAAGTTGTTTTGTATATATGGTTTATTGTTATTTAAATATAAATGTTAATTTACTATAACTTATTATATACAAGAGATTTTACAAACATTGCAAATAATAAAATTAATGAAATAGATTTTTAAAAACGGATTTTACACTTAACAATTTTCAGGATTTAATGAATTAATTTATAAGTCGGAAACGCTCTGCAATTAAATATTTTGTTTCTAAGTACTACAAAAAATAGTTAATTATTAATTAAAAAAAAAAAAAGAAAAAAAAAAAAAAGCTGTTTGAACTTTCTTTGGTAAAATTTGGGATAGTTCAGTAATTTTTAATTTAAATAAACATACTTATTTCAGTTAAAAATTAATATTTTACTTGTTTAATTCTAGGTTTTGAGAATAAGAAATTTTTTATTGTTCTTTTTCTAAAAATACTTTACGTACAAATGTTACAATGCAACAGTGAAACAATCTTCTTAAGAAATAGTCTGTTGCTAAATAAAATTTGTATTTTATATATTTTACACTTGAAGTAAAAAAAGAAAAAGCATCTATAGAATTAAACTATAAAAAAAATTATGTATTTTTTAAAAAATAAAAAATATAATATTTACGATTTTCAACAAAGTCTAATTCATGATTATAATATTAACTGCTAATTAAAGATTATAATATTATATTATCTTTAAAAACTGAACTATTACTAACTTGTACATAGGGAATTTCATAGGTCGTAAATTTTAGGTTAAAATTTTATTTTAGAATTTTTTTACAACTAGGATGTAATTAATGAATTATTTTGCTTAAAAATAAATATACGTATAAGGTTGTTTATTATATAACTTAGAAAATATAAATATATATTTAATGTAATTTTTGTTAACGTTTAAATATTAATATTATCTTTAATAACTAAACCACTAGGATCAATTCAGCAAGAGGTAATAAGTTGAAGTTATAAACTTAATTTCTGAAATATTGAATTTCTGATGGAATAAACATGTTTTCCGAGAAAGCCTTATTTAATTAAAACAATTTACAAAGTTATTTATAAATGTTAATTAAATCTTGGGTAATTTTTCCTTTAAGTATCTTATGTTAATTTTCCTTTTTAATTTTTATTGTACTTTTATTTATTTTAGGAAATATGTCTATATGTAAATATTAATGATAATTTTCAATTGTTTAACTCTAATGGACTTATATAAGATAATAGAGATATGATATAATAAAAATTTAAGCGGGTAATAGAAAACACGTTTAATTTTAATAATTATTTATTCTAAATATTGACATATTCCTAGATAGTAAAAAATAAGTGTGACACCTAAAATATATAGAACTGCGATGGATTATCTGATTTAATCTCTGTTAAACATAATGTCTTAGATTATTGCTGACTTCTCCACATATGGGCAGAAAGTAAATCTTGCATCTTTTACAGAAACAGAAAAAGAAATTTTTTTCAATATAATTAAATTTTATTTATTTATTTGTATATTATTAAATTTTTAATTGTATATAAATATTTTGCTTTTGCTTTAAAAATAAGAATTAACTCAAGTGAACATTTTTTAAAAATTGTATTTGTAAAAGAAATGTAAATATTAAAATAAATATTTTTCATTCTTTTTAAGTTTTTTAAGTTTTCACATCAATCACAAATTGAAAATAACAGTCTGAGTGTTAAACTTAGTACATAAATTCTGAAAATTTATTTAATTACTCTGCTTTTAAGAGTGTTCATCCTAAAAAAATGAAATGCTTCAAAACGTTACATATATTTTAAATTATATTCTTAAAATGTTTAAGTATAAAGAACTGAGTTATTCACACAGAAACTGACCCAATAACTGGCACTTAACTTTATTTATTTATTCTTATTTTACTTATATTTTGATGAAATTATTTTCTCAGGTGCTTGGATATATATATATATATATAACAAATTAACAAATGAAAAAAGGAAAGGAAAGAAAATTTAATGTAATATAATATAATATAATATAATATAATTTTAATGAAGGAGGTAAAATGGAAAAAGAAAATAATGAATAAATAAGTAAACAGATTATTAAAAATTTTTTTAAACTCACAGAAATTTTCTTTAACACAAGAAATGTATATTACAGAAGAACTATGGCTGTGGTTTATACTGCACTAGCAAGATTTTTTTTCTTTCCATCGTCCTTTTTTAAGAAGAGACAAAGATTGAATCTGTGGCAAATTCATTGTTAGTGTAAACATATTCCTTAAATGTTGTTGCAAAAATATTCTTGAGACAAAAATATCCTAATATACGAAATTTTTCATTAAAAATATCGGGAAAACAGTCATAAGAAAAAACAATTTTTAATTTATTTTTTCATATTTAACTCCTTACCTGCCGAGGAAAACTTAACAAGAAAACTTCAAAGTGCTACTGTTCTCTCTCAACTCTGAAATAAATAAATCCTACAAAAACACTGTTAAGACCATTTACAGGGTTATTATATGGCATTGTCAAGCCATGCCGGTAGTTTCACTGGCAGCAGTACAATACAAAGGATCGTACTACGAAAAAACGTATATATACACCCGGGGCAGTTAAGGGATTAATAATGTTAAAGAAATAATTTTTATGATTTTTTTTTTCTGAAAAAGTTTAAAATTTAATTACAATCGATTTTTGAGAAGAATTTTCAAGAAACGATTACTTCTATTCCCCAGACTTACAGAATTTCATATAAATAATTGTATCATTTACGTAGCAGAATGATATAAAGAAATTATATAATTCTTTATATAATTTCGATAATAGTTAAAACATACACGAAATTGTATGTTTTAACACGTATTTCATAAGATTTTTAGTGTGTAATTTATAAGTAGAATTTAGAAGAAAATGAATAATATTGAATTTTGTTTTCTACAATCAAGAAAATTTTTATTATGATCCTTTTGAATTTTGCCAAATAAAATTTTTTGTTTAGTTATGTTTAATTTTCATATATAGTACGCTTAATACTAATTCTTGTCAACACTAAGTAGGGAAGGAAAGTGTGGAAGTTTGATGTGATCTAACTTACTGTCTTGTTTATGAAACTGATGAAATATTTTATACTAGCCTGTTCTATTAATTGAAAATCTTTCCATCTTGTGGAGGTTTTTTTTCCCGAAGGTAATTTTATACACACCCATTACAAACACTTTATGGGAAAAAAAAGTATTCCATGTATAACAGGCAAAGTCTCTGCCAAACGTTAGCTATTTGAAATTGGACTATGAAACACGTTTTTTCTTTACAATTATTCTACCGCAGTGAAGCTATTCACTGTAGGAAAAATTAAAATATCTGGAATACATTTAGATAATTATGTATGCCTGTAAAAATTTTTTCCTTTACAAATGTTCTACCGCAATAAACTATTCGCAGCAGTTAAAATTTAAATCTCTGGAATACATTTAGATAATTATATATGCCTGTAAAACAATCTTTTCCTTTACAAATGTTCTACCGCAATGAAACTATTCCCAGCAGTAAAAATTAAAATCTCTGGAACACATTTAGATAATTATATATGCCTGTAAAACAAGTTTTTCCTTTACAAGTGTTCTACCGTAATGAAGCTCCTTGGCTGTAATACGAGGATATAGTATTTTTAATAACGTGTTTTATTAGTTATTTTTAATGTTATTTTAGAACAATTTTTTTTTGCTATATATGAGTTCTATTATAAAAATACTATTCCATGAAATAAAAGTTGGAATTTCTGGAGTGTTTAGCTATTAGTAATGGACTTATAAAATACCTTTTGGCTTTATAAGTATTTTATTGGAATGTTATTTATCTTCATTTTAATTTATTTATAAGACTTATAAATTCCAAAACTATTTTTAAAAACATGGAAAATAATAAATAAGTAAAAGGATTTCTCAAATGTAAGCAACATTTTTCTGTGTTTCACGATGTAATACGCAAAGTTTAATATATATATATATATGTATATATATTTAAATTATTAATTTCTGAAAAAAAAATAAAGAAACATAATTTTGATTTAGTGTAATTGGTTGAGAGAGAGAGAATACAAATACTAGAAATCTAATGGAAAGTATGTTTTAATCACCATTTTTTTAATTTAAATTTAAAAAAAATATATATTTTAAAATGAATTTTAACAATTAAACACTTCTGTATTATGTAATACAAGTATACATTTAGAAATGCGTTAATTATTATTATTATTATTATTATTTGTTTTGTTTTGCTTTAGAGGAATAGTTTTTATATTAATAAAAACTGAAAAACACAAAGAATTGGACTTTAAAAATAAACACATAGGGAATTTTATTATTATTTTTTTTTAAACAGGAATCCTGAAAATGGTAGTAAGGGTTTAATAATTTAAACATAATAATGTTGATAGTAATGATAATTTTCGTAATTATATTAATTACAAATATAAAATCCTTAAATTTATATCAAGAACATTATTAGAAATTATAAGTAAAATATTACAATAACAATAAAATAATAATAATAATAATAATATAAATATAAGAAATTACACTTGTTGTGATTAATAATACAGTTGTGGTGTTACTTCAAAAGTTTATAAAGGGGAAAATTGCTTCACTGCAGAACATTTTATCAAATTAAAATTATGCATTTTAAATTAGAATTCTTTACAGGAACGGTTTTTAAACTGGGTAAGGAATAAGAAAATTATGTTTAAATTTCATTAAAAAAAAAAAAAAAAAACAGATTAATCTAAAAACACTAAAAATGTTAAAAAATAATGATTATTATTTAGTAGCAACTGACAAAACTTAAAAGAAAGAAAGACAGAAAAAGAAAAGTCAATGCTACCAACTAACTTGAAAACAATTGATAATGTAGAAAATAATAATTATTGATAATGCATATTCTACATTAATAATGTAGTATATACTTTTTATCCTCTTTTGTTTATTTATCATGTACATGTTGCTACTTTAAACCAAATATGCATTACTGTATATAAATTTATCCCAATATTTGTTGCTTCTATTCAATTTTAATTCCTTTGTAACCGATATGCTCTTTTCCCATTGAAAGCCACCCCTCTGTTTCACACCATACACACACACACATATATATAAAGAGTAAAAAATCTTATGGGAGACGACATGCCTCACGTGTGTTCGATACTCTCACCATCTCTGATTTGATCCCGAGTCACGTGATCTCCTGCGCCCCCGCGAGGTCAGGCCACCTGTTAAGTCGCAGACGTACCAACTCCAGACAATAACCAGCTGCCTTGCTCCCGCTGTCTCTGGCGTGTGTGTGGTTATTTTGTATGAATGAAATGCGTAGAGTAAAACAGTTTTAGTAATCCTCATTCAATAAAAAATGAATGAAGTTTAGTGGGTAAAGCGAGCTGTTTTGTTTATATTGACTTATTTTGTAGGTTACACAAGAGTCTAAGAAAGTTTTTAGTATAACAATTTCTGGACGATTTGTGTTCTTTGTACAGATACATTTTGTACTATTCATAGCAAAATAAATAAACATAATAAATAAATATGTAAATAAATAAATAAATAAATAATAAAATAAACAGGGAAATTTCAAGTTCTTTATTTAACATTACATTTTTTTTTAAACCATATAATTATCAAGTAAAATTTTTATACTTCCATAACTTATGTGATGCCAATTTTATATATATATTTTTTCAAAATTCAATCTTGTATTTGAAAATAAAAATCCACATTTATAACAATCTATAAAATTCTTGTTTTTATTTATATGTTTCTTCAGAGAAGTTTAAATATAAAACACATTCTAAAATATTTTTTAAGAAAAGGGTTTTCATTTATTTTCTTTATGATTTTTCTTTTTTCATTTATTATTATTATTATTATTGCCAGTTTAAAGATCTTATTTTATTAAAAGATACAATGAATTTTACTACAGTTATAATAATAATAATAATAATAATAATTTTATATATATATATATATATATATATATATATATATATATATATATATATATATATATATATATATATATATGTATATATATATATATATAAGCAAAATAATCAAAGACAGATGAAAATTTAATCCGAAAACACATGAGGGCCTTCATCAGGGGAGCTCCCCCACGTAGGGAAAGGAATATGAGAATTTTCTGTCGAAACATTGGTAATTTAACCATAAAAAAAAAGGATGGAAGCAAGACCATAAAGTAAACGAATTTTAATTAATACAAAACATAAAAAGCAATTAAATTCAGAAATCAAGCACAAAATATAATACATCAATATAAAATACAAGAATATAAATAATACAAGAATATATAAATACATACATGGACAAACTGGAGAATATATATATATATATATCAAACTAACATATTTAACTAGAAAAAAATTAAATCTGCGTTTTAAGTTAATTGTGTAATTTTATATATCTCTGTACTAAAAACGCATACATGCAAGAAAAATAAGCATGGAAATCCAAAAACCATTATAATAATATAGAATATTATACATATATCATTATATGTACTAATAATTATATTTTACTTTTAATTAAACAAAATTTTAATGTATGCAAATAATTAAAAAAAGAAATTCCTGTTATTGCATAACTGTTTATATATATGGACATGTATGGACCTCAAGTATATTTTAATTAATCTTACTTAAACCTATTTAAATACACATTTTAAATATAAATGTTCTACAAGAAGGGTATTTACATATTGCTTTCAGAAATATTTTTTGCCCTTAATGCAGTCAGTAAGTCAGTGATATGCCGTCAGTGAATGCCGTAAGTCAGTGATATATTTATATACATATATACTTGTATAGACAGTACGACTAACCAATACAATATTAAAACTTATTAATAAAACGTAATTGGTTTAAAAGTAAAATACTTGGTATTTTAAAATTTCAGCTCCTATTTTTTAATGTATAATATATCAACCTAAATTAAAAAAAAAACATGTAATGGAACATAATGTTAATAATCAAATCAAACATAATTCTTTCTTGTTTAATGTATAAGTGTAATTATTTATAAAATTCAAGGATTACCTTTTTGTACAATTAATTATTATTATTATTATTATTATTATTATTATTATTATTTAGCTGTATTAAAAAGAAAAAAAAATTAGTAATTGATATTAATACACCACAACAGAAGTTGGGAAATAAATTTCAAAATAAGAAAGTTCAAAGATTGAAAACAAACAAAAGTTTGAGCCAAATGGATCAGATTTCGATTGTCTAATTACACACGTTGTCATTTGTACTATTTAATACAAAATGTTTAACAGAATTATCTATACATAATTAAAGTTTAACGTTCTTACCTTTTCTTCTCCTTTTCAGTTAGCAATAAAATTACAAAAAATCACATTAGCACGAACTTATCGATTTAGTGATTATTTAATTATTAATTTTAAATGTATTTTTTAAATGCAGTTAGGAATACGAAAAAAAGGACATCATTTATGTTTTTTGAAAATAGAATTTGTGCAAAAAATTACTTCTAACGTTTTTCGAAAATATGAAACTATGAGACGGCAGGTATATCAATTGCCATAATCAACAAGTGGTAAGCATTGTCTGAGGCGTGGGAATACTAACAACTGCTTTTCTACGTGTGCTATAAGAGAACAAAGAATAGAGAAAGAAGAGTATTTTTATCTTTTAAAGCATTGAAACAACTCTAACTGGGAATTTTAAATGATAGTCAGATATCACTCTGCCATTTTATGTTATATTCATTTTTTTAACACGCTTTTATTAGCTTCACCTGTATGTATGTTTGTATGTATAATATATGTATGTATAATGTATGTTTGTAACCGCTCTAGGAGCAAACAAAAAATCTATATTGTAAAAAAAGACTTTTCCTACGTGAATGCTGTCGCTGTGAGGTAAAGCTCCGCGATAGAAACCTAAAGGTCTAGCGTTCGAGCCCAGTCAGGGGGGGGGATTTTTTAAAAATGGTTTTTGTTTAATTCTAAATTATTTTAATTAAAGATTTAAATGTATGTAAATATTATGGTGTGTCACTCACACAATTTTCTCTTATCCTGCATTTTAATACTAAGATGGATAATTTGTGAATTTTAGTTCACATTTCTATAAAAGCGTGTTCTTTAATTTTTTAAAACTATAATATTATTTAAATATAATTATTACTACTTAAAAATTTTAGTAAAAAATTCAGAGGAAAATGAATATGTATAACATTTATTTTTCAAAATATAATTCTTAATAATTTGTTTAGAATAAAAACTTCATCTAAGTATAGAAATAAAACAATATTCATAAAACTGTGAATGATACTACACATTCTGGTTTTACAACAAGCTTTGATATTTAATAATTTATATTTAAAGAAATTAAAATTATGTACTAAACATAATTTAATTTTGGATGAGATACATATTTTTTAGCTGTATGCTGCAGAAATACCTGATTTATTCAAGTTGGTCTAACACAAAAGTGTTACGACTCTTTTTACTGCCTGAAAGAAATAATCCCCTTATTCTTACAGATTTTGGCCGATAGAGAAACTCAAAAATTGGAAAATACGAATTCCGTAGCTATTAAAATTAATTTAAATATCAACTGGTATAATTGTTGAATTTTTTTTCTGGTTTTTAGAAAAGCTTCGAAGAATTTTTATGAATATAGTGAGCTTTTGACAACTTTGGCATGATTGCTTCTAATAATATAGTTTTTCCCCATTTGATGTAGTTATCTTGTATAATTTTATATAATAATTTTATTTTGATTTAAATGCACAAAAACTGCAAATAAATCTAATAAAGCTCGTTCTTCACCTTAAAATATAAATTTGTGTTCCTTAGCAATGGTTACTATAATGTTACTTCTTGAAAATTCTTTCGCATATTTTCTCGCAATTATATATATATATATATATATATATATATAACTTGATGCTAAGAAGGAAAAAATAAAGAAAACCGTTTTAATTTAGCTTTTTTCGACTGAAACAAAAACAAACAAACAGAAAAAAAAACCTCATGTCTTAATTATAATAATAATAATAATTTACAAGTTTTACGGTTATATTTCCTTTTAAATTTAGCCAGTATAAATTATTTCGAGATATAATAAAAATTTGATGTTTTTCTTAAGGCCATTGCATCAAACTATCAATCAGTTTCATAAGAAAAGAATGTAACCATCAAAATTATGTACGTGATGTGTTGTCGCATTGAATGACCTAAAATGCTTCATTAAATTCTAATTAAATATTAAATTAATTAATTCTAATGTTAATTCTAATAAATATTAAATAATTAATAATGTTCATTCTAATTCTAATTCTGTTCTAACGTTAATTCTAATTATAAAGACACAGATTGGGATAGAGGGAAGGCATAATCAGAAATAGAGATGAAACCGATAGAGAATAAACCACAAGTATAAATACCCTTCTTTTCAATTATGTTTGTATTTTACTTATTTATTTTTTAAGTGTGTATTTACTATTATTGGTCTCATGTTTTAAAGCTATATTTTACGCATTTCAAAAGTTTTACGCAAACTTTTACACACAACGTTATAACTTGAATTTATTCAAAAGATTTTTTAATCTACCTAATCTAGTATCGTGCATATTCTGACTTTTATAAAACTTCCTTCGATATTACTCTGTACTATTCAATAGCATTGTTATGTTATTTTTAATAAGATCAACATTGCATACAAATTCTCTGTTTATATTCAATTGTATCTGGAAAAAGATCAATTGTTATTCGCTTATAGACTTGTAAATTTAACATATTTTTATTTATTTGGTAAGATTTGTGAATTCATAACGGATTTTTTTTACAAAAAAGAACTTTTGCAAGCAATTGAAATAATTAGATCTTCAAATTAAATACGTAGTATGTGTGAAACCCCTTATGAAATTTCAACTCTCGAAAACACCTAAAATCTAGTTCGTTATTTTGCCGACAATTTGCTCAATTTTTACTTCATTCAAATGAACTTTTGTAAAAATTTGCTTAATTATTTATCTTTCAACCTATGCAATAAAAATCTTCTTATCTTTCGCGCATGCACATTAAAATAATATTTACTAAAAATGCTCATATCTCAACGAATATTATACGGGTGAACTTTATGTTAAATCTGGTCTAGTTATAATCAGAAAACCCATGATAAATATTAGTAATTTTTGAAATTTATATATATATATATATCTACCAAAATAATTGTGCAATTCCCAAACCAAGACATGCAAATATTGTACATAGTATGTGCAGCAATATATTAAAGTTACAAGTTATTTGTAGCATTTTGTGATACAGAATGATCCAAAGTATTTTCGTTCTTCTTCAATTTGTGGTTGTTCCCCTAATTGCACTCTGGATTAAAACGATAGTGGAAAATATGAGTTTTTAAATGTTATTTGAATGTATACACTTTCAGGCTATTCATTCTAGTAATTTGTTTAGAAAAAAAAATGTAAAAAAAAAATAAAAAATCCTAATAATACTCTACATTTAATTGAGGTTTATCGTCATTAAATAATAATCTGTGTGTAAATAAAATAAATAATTCATAAGGCGTTGTACTTCGAAATTCACATATACTTAGAGATTAAGTTAAAGCTTTGAAAAAAAAATTTTCTGTTATATTATACTGTTAAAAATAAATGTTCTCAAACGGTAATAATAATAAATGTTCTCAAATGTTCTGTTAATAATAATGAATGTTCTTAAAAATGAGTAAATGGGCATACTCATTTCGAATGAAGAAATTTTATTTCGAAAAGGAAAAAAAGTTTGTCTTACTTACGAAATATCGTGTCTTTTGAAATTAATATCTATTCGCTTCATAATATATTATAAATATGCTGAAGTTAAAGAAGTTCTTTAATAGCATTTCTACAAATTTAAGCAGAAAGATTTCAAACACAAAATATATTCCCTGAAATCTACAGAACTATATTTCGTGGCGGTTTCATACTGGTTTGCGGAAGAATACATCAATAAAAATCTATATTTGGGATATTGGAATTTGCGATAATCGATGTTGTTTTTTGAGCATATTAATTTACTGAATAATAAGTACATGATATTTTTAAATCTGAGTATATTTTCTTCGGTACTATTTTGAATATGTGACATGCTCAAATTGTACACAATTCTGCTCATTTTTGAGTATTTTTGCTCCTTTATTTTAACTTATAAGCGTTAATTTCCAATAATTTTTTTTGAAATTTGACAAGCTAACTTAAATTTTTTTTTAGCTACATAGCTGATCATAAATATCTTTAAAGAAAGGGGGGGGGGGGGAGAAGAAACATTTTTAATTTTCGAGTCATTTTTGTTTATAAACAACTATTTGTTAACTTGATCAAGTTCAAATGATAATTAATTGAATAATAATAATAATAAAAATAAAACTAATAAGTGAATACTATAAATAGTACAACATCGTAACAGTTGTTTCGGGTCAAAATGTCAGCAGGGCCTTTCATCAGGTGAAAAACCATTAGTTTTTTTTCAAACAGCAACCACACACTCGCATCTGATAAGAAATTTAAAGTGCCTTCTGCATTTGGATGTTCCCTTTGAAATATTGTTTGGGAAATTTCTCTGTAGTGTTGCTAACTACCGAACTGAGAAGAATCAAAAGTTAAAAATTCGATTATAACAAAGTAAAAATATTGAAAAATTGTACTAAAAAATGTATTAAATACTTGTTTTAATGCGAAAACAATTAATATTAAAAAGTTAAATAGCAAAATAAAATTTTTAAACCAAGCTAAGATTTAAAATGAAAATCTAAAATTATTATTCTCTTCCTGTAAACCTTAAGGGGGTCCGGGACACCAAATTATTGTTTTTATTATTTATTGATGAAGTACTGTAATTGTTTTTCCTGAAATTGAAGCCTTTTCGACGATGAAGTTCAGCAAGAAAGAATCTTAAAAAAATAATAATAATAATAAAAAAAAAATAAAACAAAAAATAAAATTAAATTAAAAAAATTAAAATTTGAAAATTAAAATAAAATTTTAAAAGTTAAAAATTTAAAATTTTCGATAAATTTAAGATTTGTTATATCTCATGAACCCTTTTTCTACACCACTTAATTTTTAAAGTAATTTTCTTCAAATATATTTGCGATGAATTAAAAAGAAAAAAACTCTAAAAAATGACTGGTGTAGAAAAAGGGGCGGTACTAGCAATTTGCCAGATTAGGTTGGCAGCTCTGATAATAGGTAATAATTAGGATGATGTACGTTTTTAAAGTTCAATACACAAAAATCAAATCAATCCCAAATTATTTAAAAGTCGAACTAAATACAAAGTGCTATAAAATTCCGTCCATTTTCTTAAGCTATGTTTCTCCCCCTTTCTTTCTTTCTTTCTTTTTTTCTTTTTTATAAATCTAATATTTTTTTATCTAATGAATTGAAAATAAATTTAAAGAAAAAAAAAAGTAACAAACCACATGCATTTAAACCCTTTACGAATAAATACAAACCCTTTTCAATCATTTTAATGACAGTTCTAGAGTTATTTATGGCGAAATTTTGAGTGCCTCCGTTTAATACCAAATAAAGTGTATCACGTGAACCACTAAAATAAATTCTTGATGAGTTTCGCATGTAATATTCATTCACTGCACGTGGCCTGACTCTTTTTCACTCGTATATTGCATGTGAATGACGCTAAAGTCCGTTGTAGATTAAAACGGGAATAAGGGATGAAGAGAAGGAGGATAAATTTGTGAAATTGTTTCGGGATGAAGCATACCTGAGGTTTTGAAATTCATTTTGGAAAAGGGTTTTATTATTACTTTTTTTTAATTATTTATTATCATTATTATTATTTTTTTTTTTATAAAAAAAAAAAAAAAAAAAAATCATTTACAAATTTAGGAAGAAAAAGAAACTAGTCGAGAAAATAAGTATTGTTTTGACTACAGAAATAACATTGTGCTGAAAAAAAAAAGTTTTTTTTTCGAGCCCTGATACCATTCCTGCTGATTCTTATGTAAAATGACGTCCTGAATTCGAATATGAACCCCATTTTACCCAATTACGCACCGTTTTTTCAAGACATCACCCCCTCCCTCCAATTTTTATCACTGTTCGGTCATTTTATGACCATGAATTTGATTTGGAGAATGAAAAAGAATTATTTTGACACTTAAACACAGAAAAAAAATATGATGTATAATAAATAATTGTAATAATTCATAAATAAAATGTAATAAATGTAATTTTTAATTTCAGTGGCAAGTGCGCCCCCCCCCCTCTCCTCCAAAATTTACCCCTTGAATTTTTCACTTCTGTAGCCCCTCAGAAGATATTTAACAGATAAAATAAACCTTTCCTCCCATACAAATCAAATTTATAGCCACAAAATTATCGAAAAGTGATAAAAATAGGGGGGGGGGGTCTCCAAAAACGGTGGGTGATAGGACAGAATGGGCGTCATATTCGGATTCAGCAGGTCATTTGACATAAAAATTTGCAAAAGTGGTATTGGGGCCAATTTTCATGCAGAGCAGTGATAATTATCTTACGTTTGAATTCCTTTTGTTTTGATTTTAGAGGTTTCATTATATTTTTCTACGTAAATAAGAAAGTTAATATACAAAGAAAGATCATTATAAAATGAATGTTTCGGCATTTAAAGTTTAACAAATTGTTTTTAAAATGTTAAAAATTACCAACAAACCGACTACATTTCATGTCATAAATCGACGTTTCTTAGTGCTTTTTCTATAATATTACTTCAGTTGTATCTAATTGATTTAATTAAAAAAATATTTTTATTATCATCAATAAATTAATACATGGCACAGTATTTTCATATATATTTATATATATATATAATTTTTTTTTTTTTTTTTTTTTTTTTGGGGGGGGGGGGGATTCAAAGTTTTTTTCACTACATTTATTAACTATTTATTTATTTCAATATCCTTTGCTTTAAAAAAGGCTTCATTTCCATATGTAATCCTTGCTAATTCAAGTCTTAATTCCTGGTGATTATTATTATAATTATTATCGTATATGTGTGTGTATGTAGATAAATATGATTAATGATAATACTAATAATAATAAACGCTTTTTACCTCCCTCCCAGGCATATTTATAAAAAAAACAAACAAAAATTCTGTACCACAAAGCATACAAACACCCACTTTATTTAATATTCTATTTATATTACTACTATAGACAAATTTAATTTTCTTAACTAAACTTCTGTATAAACTTCTGTATTTTTTGTTTCATGTGCTTATTCATAAATTTAACTTTCAGACCATTTCGACATTCTATCATATTGGTTAATATTATGATATTTTATTAGCATAACATTTACTAATTATTAATATAAGATTGCTAATAAATATTAGAAAACTAATCACAATATTTAAATATTTCAAATAATAATAATAATAATAATAATATGCAAATATAACGAATTTCGCACTGTGAAAAAAAATATACCACCTTCATCTAGAACGAATAAGTGGTCATTTTCTTAATCCCTAAACTAGAACTATAGATTTCCGAGTTATGGGTATAAGGCACGCCAATAAGCTGACCGGACGAAATGATCGAGGTATTTCTAGTCTACACATTTCTAGATGGGGAAAGAATATTCTGAATATTCTGAATCCTTTGTATCAAGAGAAATTATCGCTTCTTTTTCTAGACTTAGGTTATAAACTAAGATTATAATAATTATTATTAACTCGCCTCTTGTGTTCGCATTTATTTCCAGAGATTTTTAAATAACTTTGCCCTCGAGAATATAGGCAAACGCTCTAGAATTCTAATAGGGATTTCTAGAATTCGCTTGAAAGGGGACTAGAATTTATAAGGATGACATGGAACTATTTTTACTAGAGCCACAATCTAGAGCCTAGATGTTAGTTATAGAATTTTTTCTCAGTGCGATTAACTTGTGTAATTGTGCTTAATTAATTAATAATTTATATTTTCTGCAATGTAATTTTTCTATTCTTAATATTATAAACGGTGTTTAATAAATCAAACAAATTTGAGTAAAATTTCATATAATTATAAAACACTCAACAATTCTAAGTTCTTTATATAATTTATTATTATTAATCATTATTAATATTATTATCATTATTATCAAGTTTGTATATCTAAAATTACAGTAACTACAAAGTGTATACACTTTCTAACAATAAGTATTTGGACACTTTCGAATTTAGACGTTTTATCAAATATCTAAAAAAAGTTCTTGAGCAAATATTTTAAAACTATTGGAGTATAAAGAACATGTTATACTTCATATATTTCAGCAAAAGTTTTTCATGAATAAAAAAAATAGACTAGTAAAAAATTAAATAAAAATTAAAATGATTCGTATCACCCTGTAAAAAGTAATGCTTGAAATTAATTTTTACTGTAGTATGTGAATGTGATGATCTTTAATTATCTCTATAAATTTTTATGCAGCTACCAAACATATTCGTGGTAATATAATGGTTTCTTTAAAAGATTGAAAAAAAAAAAAATTAAATTATAACACGCAGAGTATTAGACCCAGTGAAAAGGCATTTTCAAGAAACTTTGCATATTACGTAGAAAATACGTTCTATCAACGTAATTTTTCCGTTGACAGAACGTATTTTTCTGAATTACAGAAAATTTCTGGCAGAAAACTGCAGCAAACAGGACTTTTTTTTTTTTTTTACAGTGTAGTATGTTGCAATCAGAATGCCAAAATGTTAAATATTGTACGAAATATGAGCATTTTTTACTAAATAAATTTTAACTACGCATGCGCAAGCTTTTAAAAGATTTCGTTTGCATAATTTAATAGCCCAAAATATTGAGCTACTTATAGGAAAATCCCAAACAAATATCGCATAAATTCAAACAGTTGTGAGAGATACAATGAACTGAATTTCAGTTCCTCTCAATAAATAAAAAATAAAATAAAATAAAAGGAAGATAATAAGGGTTTTTATCAATATTAATTTACAATCAACGAACACTGTGCAACCTTTGAGTATTGATTCTAAGATTCTAAGACGGAAGGAGGCCGCTCACCACTATGCAGCGGTTTTGAGCGTTTTTAACCTTTAGAGAGGGACTCCAAAGCCACTGTGGATATTTTTAAAAGAGCCCGTCTCCAAAGGTTAAGCCTCCCCCGTTTTGGGTATTGATTGAGTCAAAATAAATTTGTGAGTAAAACCCCTTATAGTTCAACTTTTATTTTGATGAAAAATTATTTTTCTGTAGCAAGACAACACGCGACCGCACATTGTATTTATTAGCAGACAAGCCTTTCAGCATATCCAGTTCAACCCATGGTCTTCATGTTTACCGAATTTTTTACCAATTGAGAATTTGTGCGACGTGATTGTCCGTCAATTGTATGCTATGTCCCAAACTCAATAGGAGGGTGAAATGAATGGTTGAAAACTTATGGTCTGCATTTCCCAAGGGGATTAAATATATTGAACATTCTTGGCATTTCCTCAGGATGTTATCCGTATGTTAAATTAATCCGCACCTTGTAGGGTTGTTGATTATATTGCCGCGATAGAAGGACCCAATTCGTACTGATATTCGTACTGTATTATGCCGCTGTATTTGAAATTATCTTTTTGTATATAACATCATTTATTTAGATACTCTTTCGTGGTGTTGCACATCTTCTATGTCGGCCAGTGTGCTTAAATTAAAGAAAGTTAAACCGCGTAAAAGAATAATTATATCGGAGTGCATTTTTTTAGCAAATCATTTCCATTGTTAAATTACTTCCAAAATTACAAATGAAGCTAGCTACTAATTTTCATATTATAAAGATCATGTCCAATCTTTTAATTAATCTACACGTTTATCACTTTTGGTAACCATATGCGATTTCTAATTCTTTTATAAATTCATTGGTAAGACGTGTTGAAATTAGCTTACGAATTTAGCTTCCTAAATTAGCTTACGAAAGATATATTAAATTGTCACAAACGTCGAAAGTCTTTTATTAAAGGTATTCAAGCATTATATTGGTATAAATTGAAACTGTGTATTAAAATGCTCTCATCCTAGAACGTTTTACTGAGAACTTCCTAAATTGTATGAGGAATTTAAATCTAATTCAAGTTTATTTTCTTCATGGAGCTAAGTTAAAATATTTAAATATTCCAAATGGACATAAAATAATATCCATTTTCTCGATTTAAGAACTTATCATTAGAATCTTAAATATTCTTGTTTCAACATAACAAGTTTTGTTTTATTTATTTTTAAATAAGAATTCATCTCAACTCGGTAAGGTGAATCTCTGCATAATTTAGAAATTTTAAATTTTATAAATGTTGTGGCTTGTAAATTTCGATTAAAGATGTAAACACAATACAATAATCCCCCCCCTCCCCGTAGCAATAAATATATTTGATAACAAGTACTAACTTTCATCGTTCAAACCAGCGCTAGGGGGCGCTATTAAAAAAAAATGAAGTAGGAGAAAGTTAAACTTAACTATACTTTGCTCAATGAAAAATCCTAGATTATGAGTTCAAAAATTCCTGGTCTCCTTGTAATATAAGAATAAAGTATTAATTTACAAGTGTTTGCCAAGCTGGATATTTCTAATTTTATCAATTTTATGCGCTTTGATTTATTATCATCGATAAGCGGAATTGTCGAAAGTCATGTCACGATATCCAAAGCGCTGAAAACTCTGTCCGGTGCGAATCAATACTTGCTCACTAATGAAAAAGTTTTTTTTCGTCCACCTACAATAGGATAGGTGAGCTTCTGTATGTAGTGACAATCATTGTAGTGGTCAAAACTGAAATAGGAACACAGAAAAGGCAAATTTTTCTCGATATGGAACATCCTCTGTCCCATCCCCCATTTCTAAGAAATAGGTGGGGACACTATATGTTCGATCTGTTCGTCACCATAGCGACCAACGGTCCCAAATTTTCAAAGCTACCCCCCTTACATTCGATCTCTCCCTAGAAAGTGTTCTCATTGGCTAAGCCCTGCAATACCCGGCGAATCAAATGTGACTTTCTGACTTCCCAGAGAAGGTCACCTTGGGCAAGAAAAGTACGCAGACGATCTTTTTGGGGTTGGTCGTCACCTTTCGATGCACCCATGACTTATATCTACTTCCAAAACTCTCCAAGACGAAAAAAAAGTCATCATGGACGCCGCTACATGGCTTTAATGATTATGAGGCGATGCGTGAACAGGGATAAATAGTAATTTTTAGGCAAATTCAATCGATAGGTGTATCGAGTTAACTTTCAATCGATAGTTCTCTAACCTTTAACTTTCCCACAAACTTTTGTTAAGTTTGCTTCAGAAAGTTGCTTAGGAAAATGGCGGCGGATGAAGTTTGAAATATTTTTCTCAACAGGTTTTACAAGAGCATAAAAACACAGTTTATGTTTTGCCATATGAAACTAATGAAGTATATTAAGCTGTCCGATTTGAAAATAGCCAGCAAAAAAGTTATAAAAGAACTTTTAAAACTTTTAGCTATTATATTATTTAATCTAAAAATATGTAATATAATGTCAACTTTTATACGTTTTTAATACAGCTAATTTTATAGAAAAATCTGTAGTTTATTTAAAGTCTAAAATTCTTTACTTAAATAAGAAAAAAGGAGCAATTTTAAAATATTCATATTCAATATGCATAGAAGTTGGATAATGTGCAATCTCAAATTTTATTTTTTAATTTCCACTTCCTTTTTTCTTAATTTACTTGATAAAACAATAATTACCATTTAAACATTTATTTTTTTATTTTTTTAAATATTCATTCATATAAAAAAGCGAGAAATGAAATAAAAAACTTTTACTTCTTATATGATTGGAGTTTTTAACAACATTTAACATATTTAAAATTTTCGAGTTTAATTTTTTTCTTTCATTTTCTTACCCCATTTTTTTTTTTTTTTTTTTTTTTAATTTATAACATTGTTAATAAAGAATGAAAATGTTTTCATAAAGAAGAAAAAAGAAAAGAAAGAAATGCCAGAATATAATATGATTTCTTTAGTTTCATTCTTTTTACCTTTTTTCCTCCATCAGTTTTTAAAATTCTAGAAAGTTTTCTTGCGACACAAAACATATAAAATTAACGAGTAAAATAACATTATAACTTGAAGTAAATTTTGAAAAAGAAACAGACACACACACACAGTAATGTGGTTTTCCCCAACCATTAAGGACGTGCAGCACTCGTACACGTACACCTAATTGCGGTCCAGAGGATCACCCAATCACAATACAGCTTATTGGGGATATAGAGGACCACTTTAAAAGTTACCACTATATAGTTTTCATCATAGACCTATTAGAAGAGTGGACGGAGCATTCCATTATTAAGGGAATATAAGAAAAGGTGCAAAGATAAAACCACGTGAATGTTGAAAAAGGTTAGCATTTTTGGCATTTATCGCGTTATTGGCAATTTTTTGTTTTGAATATAAATATATATTTTATTATTTATTATTAAAAATTACAGCAATCAAAACTAGTGTAAAACACTACAGCTGCTGAAATTTATTTTTACCTTGTTATAAACACTTTCCAACAAAGTTCAAAAGTTTTTATAACTTTGGTTTGTCGTTTTAACTCTCATAAATAATCATGGACATTTTTGAAATAATATAAGATATAATATAGTTAATCTAATTCAATTTAGAGAAATAAGTATAGCAATTATAAGCATTTTATAAAAATAATTACTTAAAAAGAACGAAATAATAAAACATTAAAAAGAATCTTACCTGTGAAATAAAATCCTTATTTTACATAAATGCTAGGGTTTTTAAAAAGTACATCTAATTACTCTTTTTTGCTATAAAATTCTTTTTAGATTCAAAACAATCTAACTTTTACAGTTAAATAAAAATTTTAAAAAGAACTTTTAAAGAAAAAAGAAAAATATCGTCTGCTTAATAAAAAGCAGAGTTTAGAACATGGCGAGTAAATTTCAATATTGGCCTGTTGGGCTTCTTGTAGATCAACAATGACATGACCTTTTTATGAGTTATCTTTGCCATTAAAAAAGGTTGCCATTGTGCCCGTCCACTCTTATAATAGGTCTATGGTTTTCATCAAGTTTATCAGTTGAAGTAATAATAATAACAACAATTATTCTCGAGATATGATCGGAATGGCGATTTTATTCTTTACCAGTGCAAAACAGTGCAGATGTATGTAAAAAACATTAATCTTCGTAAAAGCATTTCATTACCTAATCAGCTGCTTTAAGAGAAAAGTGCAACACTTACCACAGTCAGCTGTATAAGTAGCATCTGACCCTAAGAGTTTCTGCATTTCTACTGCAATGCACCGTAAAAACTTTGCAATAAAATCACTGCTAAAGCAACACTGTCTGTTGATAAAATTTAAAGCTAATATCAATAATAAACTATAAGCAAAATTTTTTAACACTTTTACATAATTGAATTAAGACTAGGTAGATACTATGTAATGAATTGAGTACATGTACTGAGCTGATAAATGGAAACAGGGGCGTTACCGCAAATGGGATAAGAGTTGTCCTCTAATATGCAATCCAAAACACAAATATATAATAACAATGCAAACAATGTTCCGAAAATAGTATAAAAGAAATGCACCCAGTGCTAAAAGCATAAAAAAAAAAGAAAAAAAAAAAAGAAATTCTCGGAATTGGAAGTAAACAGAAAGTGCTGTACTGGAAATATAAGTGGAAATACATAGATTTTTTCTAAAAACTTTATGATTCCGATCATCTAATTTTACATTTTTTTTTTTTTTTTTTTTTTTACACTTCTTAACTTTCTGTTAAGTATAGCGGCATTTCCAAATTAGAGATATCTGATTCAGAATATTAATGTTAGTTTAAGATAATTTAAATGCAACTAATATTTTTAGAAATTCGGCGCTAAATGTTTTACCATTAAAATCTAACTATTGAAAAATAACTCGCAAATTGAATTTGCTGTTTGAAAAATTTTAAAGAAAATAAAATTAAAAAATGAAACACAATGCTTTTAAAAATTAAAAAGAAAAACAATTATATTTCAGTTTCGAAGATCTTTTTGGCATATTTCCAATCTCATCTACATAATCTGTGTTTAAGGCTTTATTAAAAATTTATTATGTCTTGTTTCGCTTTTTAATAACAGGATTTTGATTTTGTGGAGGAGTGTTTCGTTTTATTATTTTATGCAGTAAGGAAATCTGAACTTAATGCATAGTAATATTTGTAGCTGTTGAACTGAGAATATGTAAAAACACATTTAAAAAACTTTAGTAGAGAGATTTCATTTTTTATAGACATAGAAGAAATCGCTATCAAATTCTATTTTGATTAGTATATTTTCTATAAAAATGAGAAATAGTTTTGTCTAGATTTTGTTCTTTATATTTAAAATCAAAACTTCTGGAAATTTGGAGTCGATAATAAAATGTGAATCAAATTAAAGTATTTTAAAGAAAATATTACATTCAAAACGCATTTAATTTGTTGTATTTTGTCATCTATTTCCTTTAATTTTACATTGAGGAAATCGTTTATAATAATAATAGTAATAATAATAATAAATTGAAGAAAAGAATAAAACAAAATTCATAAGTTTTGCAAATAAAATTAAATTTAATATTTTTGAAAACGTGGTAACACAGGTAAAAATTATTTTGTAATGTTTTTAATCTATACTGAAAATTATATATATACAAGCCGAATCTGCAAGAACATGTTTTTGGTTTCCTTAACTTTAGCGAGGTTCGACTGTATATATATTAAATAATAGTACCTGTTGTTATGAATAATTAAGCGATGCTAATAATACATAAACATTTTTACAGGCTGTTCGCACATTTTTTAGACGATTTTATTTCGCAGTAAGAAAAAATCGTTTGGATGTAGAATTTTATTTGCACAACAGTTATATTTTTGGAAGTTTTATTTATCTTCTGATATTTAGAATTTTTGTTTAGATGCAAAAATGCGCTTTTAAAATGGCAGTGGATGGAAGGATAGGTTTCCACTCTTTCCAAAGATAGTTTTTAGTGAAATCGTTATGAAAAGCATTTATCAGGAGAAAAATGGAAAAATGTTGCAACAACAGATGAATCTTGGGTCTATTTAAGTGGTTGCAATAAAAAAAAAGGTCAATTTATTATCACAAAAGTGGAGAAAAAAAAATTGCTACATGGCTCAAAGCATCAAAAGAGAGTTTTTCTAAAGGATTTATGATTGCCACTGGTTTTTTCATACAAGTGCAAGATAAAAGCAAAAAAATGTGACAAAAATGTCAAAATCAACTCTATATACTCTCAAGAGCATATTTTAATTCCAATTTTTAAAAATGAAAATCTAGATCTTTATCCACAAGGCTATCAATACGTTGAACTGTATCAAGACAAAACAAGCAGCCACACATCGCAATCCGCAATTGATTTTCTAGAAAAAAATGGAACAAAAACGGGAATTAAAACCCTTCACTGACATTCCTGCTAAATCTTCTGATGTATCACTGTTGGATTTTTGTGGTTTTCGACTCTTAAAATCAACATTATCCAAACACCGACCTACAACGCTTTGTGGACATTGGAAAGCCGTTCAAGAGGAGTAGAAAAATATACCTCTTCCGATATTATAAAAAGCATTATTATCATAGAAATTACGATATAGAATGTTAGTTAAGAACAAGGGCTATCAAACTGAACAGATAAAACACGAAATATGTGAGAAATTGCTTCAGTACACTCCATCAAAATCGTCTAAAAAATGTGCGAACAGCCTCTGTAATCCTTTCATTCACCATGATGCTAATTGGAATCATATATTTAAGCTTTTCTTTTTTACCATCTAAAATTCCCACAAATTAAGAATGAACACATTATTATCTATATCACATATTTATACCAAAAAATATATATTTAGACATATTTAGATCGTTTCACTATGCCTGTTGATGAATGAAAAGAAGTTTTACTCTAGTTTGATATAGTAATACCGGTATGAATTCGCTTTTCTGGCAATTTAAATGAATTAACTGCTTCAATTTTTTTTTTTTTTTTTTTTTAATTTTAAATGTTTATAATTTGTATTTTAACTAACTATAGCATGTATTTCTTTCAAAAATTTGACATTTTTTATTCATTGGAAAGCTGCGATTTTAAATGGCATCTATGGTTATATTAAGTACAAATAAAAACCTCTTAGGTCTCTGTTAACTACAATAATTCGTATTCGGCTATTATTCCTATTTAAAAAGTTATTTATTTAAGGTAAACGCACCAGTAGTGGACACTTTAAGGACATTTTCTGGCTATTTTTTGTGCAATTTCTTAAATTTTAGAGTTTCAAAAAATAATTAATATTTCAGACCTTTACTAACTCTTTCTTAACATGACTGTATTATGAAAATTGCTAATTGTAGCATTTATATATGTAAAAAATCAAAAATCTGAAGAGTTTAAAATAAGCCAGTAGTGGACACACTAAAAACCCAGTAGTGGACCCTTTTTTGTTCCAGTAGTGAACCCCTTTGAATTTTTGCTTTAAAATTCAACTCTAAAATTGCTAGATTACAGAATTGTGTCCACTACTGGATCTCACATTAAAAGTCACATGAGCCAGTAGTGGACAGGGCTGTCCACTATTTGTCATGATGACATTTTTTGGCACCAGTAGTGGACACCCGTAAAAATACTATGTGTTAATACAAGATTTAAAAAATAGCACAATAAATGAATTATGCATACTTATTTTAGTCATATGTAAGCAAAAGGTAGAAGAAATCAGTTAAAAATAAGCAGAGAGCGACCAAATAAAATTTCATTTCCTTATTCAAAGTGATAAGAAAAAAACAGCAAAATCACAAAAAGTGCAAATTTTTTTAGTTAAACTAACATTATTTTAAAAGTAATGGCCGGAATTATTTTTTGTTAACGGGTTTAACAGTAAAGGACTACAACTCCCTTCCTGAACATTGCTAGAATCTTCAGAATTTTTAGGTAGTTTATTTTCTGAGTTTAAAATTAAAAGTGTCCACTACTGGTACAGGGTCCACTACTGGTGCGTTTACCTTATTTATTTAGTTTCACTTTTTTAATATATTTATGACTAAATATAAGATTTATTATTTTATGAATGAAAAAAAATCGAGAATGAAAGGGTTAAAACTAAATATTATTCTGAACCTAAGTAGCAAGCCTTAAGAAAGATGTCACACTCGTGGTGGGTAAAAATATCCTTCTTTAAGCATTTTACTTAGGTTAGTTAGCATATTTGAACATAACCAGTTACTTAGCATAGTTAAAATGAGTCCCCTGTAGTTTTAACTTTTAAGTGTCTTATAAAGAGTAAGTATATAGTTTTAAGTTTTTTTTTTAAAGGACTTTTGTTTCTAAAGAATTCCTAATTTGAAAACGTTATTTTTTTGGAGAAGTACCCGTATCTGATAAATATATTGGCAAAGATTGGTTATATTTATATAAGATATAATTATGTACAGATGATAAAGGAGATTTTGCGTACTACGAAGTCAGGTATTTGTATATAAGATATTTTCTGATCTCTATGTAGTGAAGATTTCTTGGATTATTCAGCGTTGAAAAATTTTCTTTGATTATCTAATTAGAGTACATTATTTTTAAACAATACAAAGAAAAGAGGTGATACCATGCATATATATATATTTTTTTTTTTCAAGTACGTTTGAACATAAGACTTTTGAACTAATATTTCTATTTTAACAACTCGTTTTTTCATAAAACAATATTTGTGCTAAAGCAGTCCGTTTAAATTTTACTAGGCTGAAAATACATTTTGCTTTTCATTTTGCGTTCTAATTTCATTGGTTGGGAAGGATGTTGAATTAAATAAATAAATAAGGGGGGGAGGGGGAGGGATTACATTTACAGGATTTATTTATTTATCACCGTTTTTCTGGTTTATAATACAGGGTGATTATAATTAAAGTTATGATTTCAAAACGCTGTAATTTTAAAACTACTGTGTGAGTGTTCTCACACATATGTCCTTTAAAAGCTTATTTATTTATCCAAATTTAATATATAACAAAAAGGAGGGATTAATATAGATTATATAAAATAAATCTTTTTAAATTTATCTAACTCAATTAATTAATTATAGAGAATTTCCCGTTTTATTTTTAAATCAAAATTTTCATTTCTTTGTTCTTCTATCGTTACAAACACATTGATCTAGGAATAAAATAAGCAATTTTTATATCAGGGATTTTTGAAAAATAGTATGTTTATACATTTTCCCCGGATGGATTAAATCAATTTAGCCATAATTATTTATTTTCAGAGGGTAATTTAAAAAGCCGTTATCAACATATTTCTAGCATATACAGCTATTAATAAAATAAAATAATCATTTGATTTAATGTTTATTACCCTTGTATGTTTACGTTAAAAACCTATTATTATTTCAAGAGGGTCATTATAATTCTAAAAATAGATTTATAGTGTTGTTTGGATAGTCTAAGCGTCGCCGTCTTTGTTCATTGAGAGTTGAAGATCATTTGGCATGGCTTCTGAATGTCAAATCGATTTAATATTTCTAACGAATTTTTATATTCAAAAATTTAGTATGAATATGTTAGAAGAACAAAGAAACAGTTTGGCATTCTTTTGGCTGCATTTCAACGATGCCAATCTTTGGGGTTGCAATTTAACTTCTAGGAAGCTGCGAGATTTAGAAAAGCTTTTGCGATTTTGACGTTGATAGAGTAAGCCGTTTTTTCTGTGATGTCCTCCTCTTCCCCCGTCTCAATTTCCGTGGGAGATTGATATATTCTTCTGTGCTTCAAAAAAAAGGATGTACTTCATGCTTGAAGAGGAATTCTTTTTGTGATTTTTTTTCAATAAAATGCAAGTTAATCTTATTCTGCCTGATTACTTCTTCTGAAAAGGAAAAATTGCTATCTACAGTTTTTTTGTGTACTTCTACACGGCCCTTACAGCTATGGAATCTCGTTATTGCGGTGACGGAGAAACACCGTCATAACTACCCATCAGTGCGATTCGATATTTTACCAGAGCAATCATGAGGCAAAGAAATTTTGTTTGACAAAAGGGGGAAAAAAGTTCCAAAATGTGCGTTGATTAACCGTAAAGTATTTGTTTCATGAAGCTCCTCTTTTTCTCTTTTCGCTATGACTGTTTTCGCTGTAAACACGTATTCTTGTCTTTTTGCTAAAAAAAATGTAGTAAACCCTTGAAGTATCTTGTTTCCTGCTATTCCATTGTGTTGCTAACAACATTAATGTGTTTAATGAGTCCATTTAGTCGTTTCCCCTGACAGCGCCATCTATAATAACATGTTGGAACTACTTTTTTTTTCTTCCCCAAACAAAATTGTATTGCCTCACGATTGCTCTCGTAAAATATCAAATCGCTCTGATGGGTAGTTTTAAAATTATAGCGTTTTGAAATCGTAACTTTAATTATAATTGTATTATCACCGGTTTATGGTTTAATTCCTTAATATTTTTATTTATTGGCTGGTATCTATTATTATTAGTTTTCTTTAGTAATTAAGTTTGAAACCAAATATTAAATTATGTAAAACAACTGTAAAGATAATTCGCATTTGAATTTCAATATTATGCTTTGGCTAAATAAGTATAAAGAATTTCATGTATTCAGAGTACTAAGAACTTTTATATTAATACAAGATTTATTACCCACTCATGTTTTTTTTTTTTTTTTTATCAAACTCGTTAAATGATATTAGTCATAAAAATAAATTTAAGTCCTATTCTTAAAAATTTAATTTCGATATTGCTAAAGCTTATTAAAAATATTCTATTGAATGTTGGATTAATATAATATTCTAGGAAAATGCCAATGCTAAAGAAATTTATAGCTTCTTGTTATTTGAAAATTAAGTATTATTATTTTATTTTATTTTATTCTATTCTGTTGTACTTTTAGAATTGGATTTAGATAAATAATAAATAATAAATCATTTTCCTACAAAGTTATTAAATAATATTGTTCTTTTAGAATATAAATTTTAAAATTATATGTGCGAAATAGTAAAAAAATTATAATAAATTAATATAATTTAGTTAACATTAACATTCTTATAAAATCAATATTTTACTAGAAATAAATTACAGAAAATAAAATAAATTGCTTTTTAATTATCTTTTTACAATTAATATTATTTAAATTTTATTTTATTTAAGCACAGAAATAATTTTATTGTTCGTATAGATATGTTAAAGTTAACTAGGTCTTCCAAGACAGGGATTAGTCTGAGCGAGTTTAGTAAGAATATAGGATTACTATCAACTTTTGACAAAGGAGGAAAATGAAATGCTACTTTTAATTCACTAATTAATTAAGGATAGATGTTAAATTCATCAATTTACACCTTTAATTACTATTATTATTTTAAATACCATAGCTGGCAACCTTCATTTATTTATTTATTTATTTACACGCCATTATTTTTTCAAAAATTTTCGAAAAATTTCCCTTGGCAGATTTTGAGGTCGAAGTAGCCCGGATGTTTCTCGCCAAGTTATTAACTTACGCAATTGCGGTAAGCACTTCAATTCATCGTCAAAATGGTAAAAAATATTTAAAGTCGACAATGGGGTCCCATACTAACGCTGTACCGTTTAGTTGCAGGATATATTTTCAATTGCGACCATCCAATATCACAATATTAAATTTGACTTCATATTGTTGTCATTTCAAAATTGATTGAAATATACATAGGTAAATAAAACATTTCCATAGTAAGTTACAGTTGTAAATATATAAAATTCGCCATTAAAAATTCTTTATATTACAAGCTATATTTGCAAACGTTAGAGGAAAATTATATGTGACCAAAAATAAAGTTAGCTTTCTTATAAATTAAATGATCTTTTAACTATAACCTATAATAAAATATTTTATATTATTTAAAAATACTAAATACTTGCACATAACTTATTTATATGCTTATTGTACAGTCGGTAACAAAAGTATCCGAACACTAGCAAAAATTCCTAAAAAAAAAAAAAAAAAAAAAAAAAAAAAAAAAAAATGAGTTAATACTGTTTTATTAAATAAATCCTTGTCGAATCATGTTCTTAGACTGACTAAGAACATGATTCTACAAGGATTTATTTAACAAAATAGTATTAACTCTACTTTTTTTATATAGGAATTTTTGCTAGTGTACTACTTTTATTACCGACTGTATTTTTTTATTGTTCTAACTAGCGGGTTAAGTCCGCTTCGCTGGTCACTATGTTTAAATGAATTTTCATAAGAATTGAATAACTATGTTTTATATCACTTTATAAGTAAAAACTAAAAGAATTATTACATTGAAATCACTCTAAACTTCGCTTCGGGTACCCGCTGCCTACGGCAGCTCTTTTCCCGCCCACAATGCATTGGATCCCACTGCCTGTATTTTGTTTTTTTCCGGGCACTACGATTTTAAGATTGACTGTATCTCAGCATCTATTAAATGTTTTAGTTTTAGAACCTTTTATTTTATATTCCTCGCTCTTTAAACTATATTATCATATATTTCCGAACAATATAATAAATAAAATAAAAAGTAGATTTTCTTTTTAAAGGAATTAAGTAAACAAAAAATAAATAAACATTAATTAAATTTATTATATTACCATTTTTTCCAATAAATGCAATAAACTTAAAAAAAAAAAAAAAAAAAAAAAAGAAAAAGAAGAAGAAGAAGAAGAAGAGGAAGTAGAAAATACCTTTTAAAGAATTAATTAAATAAATGAAAAATATGTTAATAGTTGTTTATTGTAAAAATTATACAAAAAAATAAGGGTATCAAATAGTTTTTTTTTTAAATTAAAAATTTATTGTATTTATTTTTTTGTACTGTTTTACCATTTGATTTCAATAAACATAGTAAATTTAAAAAAAGAAAAAAAGATTTCACCTTCAAATGAATGAATTTAATAAATAAATAAATAAAGAGTTTAATAGCGTTGCTAAGATACGCAAGCGATTGAAAATAAAAGAATAAATTTTAGAAAATAAAACAGAAAAATTCAAATATGTTATTGATGCTTTTTTTTGTCTACTTTCTGAACGATTTGAAATTTTTCTCTGAAATGGGAATACTTTATTATGGTAGCAAAATGCACCTCCTGTGAAAGTTTTAACGAAATTCAACAAATATTTTTTGAGTTATTCTGAACGAAAGAGATTTTAATATTCATCGTAGCTACAGATGATCAGACACCATAGAGAAACACTGTGTATTAGTCTCCGCTATCACTCAGACAATAAATCTAACTTTTATATTAAAAAGTTTATAATTTTTACCAAGAGATGGCGTCCACTTCCATTTTTTTTTAGAGATCCTATATATAGAGAGACTGGACATTGACCTAAAGTCGCCCATTTTAGTGCCAATTCGGAGCGATCCCCGTAGAACGTAATGCTTCTTTCTTCGCGATTGACGCTGTACTATACAATATAAATAAGGAAATTGTGCTAAATTTGTGCAGAAAGTAATACAGGATATAAATATGTAATTTTTTTGTCTTAGAGAAAAAGAATTCTAAGAAAAACGAATTTTGTTTTAACCTTCGACATGGTTACTTTTTCAATTCCTATCGGAAAACAGAGGAATTTTTTGTTGTATATTTCTATATAAAGCAAAATACGTTGGTTGTGAAAGCAATTCTACCTTAGTGAAAGTAATGGCAAATTGGTGGTCCTTACATAGAATTACATCTATTATATTAAATTAATTAAAAAAAATTTCTCAGGCATTTGATCCATTGACCGATACATTGCTATAATTGGTCATTAGTTATTGCTCTGGTTGTGCCATCTATCGGTCATTACAAACGTAAATACGCATAAAAACTTTTTTTTTTTTTTTGTAAATAACTGCATAATTGTTTTAGAATTATAAAAATATGCATACAATGTTGCTCCCTTGCAAACATTTTTTTTTTTTTTTTTTTTAATTTTGAGTTTAAAAAAATATTTTAAATATGTTTGTGTACTACTTTGTGAATTTATCGATGAGTTCATTTTTATAAAACATTTTTATGTTTGAATACTAAATTTTTGCCTTAAATTTCAGCATTCGAACATAAAAAAAAAAGGCTTCTTAAAAAAACTCTTCAAAAATTCCTAGGTTACTGTGTAGTCAACGAAAAATTTTCTTTTATCAATTGACATCTTTTCTACTAATTATCTGCAAAAATTAACACTCCGGACCTTCGAACTCTCGACCACTGCGTTACTAACATGCCTCTGTGACTACCTCAGCCACGAAGAGACAAATGAAAAAGCTTATATTTACCTTAAAATGGAGGCGTATTTTTTATTAGCTTGAGATTCACAAACATACCGTAGTGAATGACAGTAAGTACATAAGAATTTGGGGGAAAACTCATACATGCCAATAAGGAACAGATTAGAAATATTTAATTGGCAACAAAAAAGATATGTAAAGCTCCCAGGATTATCACAAAAGTAAATTTGGATACAACTATTTTTATATAATAATTTTAGACTTGACAAATCGCTGATATTCGTTGATATTTGTTTATGAAAGTTACTATATAAAAATAGTACTATCCAAATTTCCCTTTGTGAGAATTACAAAGGCACTGTTTATACATCTTTAAAAAGGCTGCCTTAAAACGACATATAAATAAAAAAAACGTATAATCGAATTTTTATCAATCAGTTTTGATTCTTAAAAATGTCACTTAAATAAGAATGAAATTTTATGAAATTGATTAAATTTTTTTTTAAGGTAGTGTTAGTTATTTCCTAGTCGCATACCTGTCAACTATCTCATTATGAAGCGTAAAATTTTTAGTACCCGCCCTTTTTTTTGCATCGGTCATTTCTTAGAGTAATTTTATTCTCATTTAGACGTAACGATATTTGGAGAGAATTACTCTAAAAATAAAGTGATGCGGAAAAAAGGGCGTTTTTTAAAGATGCGTTAACAATTTTACACCTATTAATGAGATGGTTGGCAAGTAAGTAGTCATATTTATGTTGAAATTAATAAATAAAAGAAAAGTTAGAAGTATCACACTTTGGTTGCCTTACTTTAGTACCAATTATGTTTGAGTTTAAGTCACAAGACAATATAATCTTAAACTAAAAATGTAAAGTATATTGCTTGTAATAAGCACTAATTAGTAAACGATTAATATTCATGAGTCAGGCATTTCTTTACTCTCTTAAAATAGGTGCATGAATTTGCTTAAGCAAAAATGAAACATAATTTGCCATAGTTTGAGTGACATTAGATTTTTAGCCATAATTTGAGTGACATTTCTCTAAATAAATCACTTTTGAATTGAATCAGTCTTTTTAACTTTCATTCAATATGAGTGATTTACAACCAACTCAATTCTCATTTGCTGAACCCAAACATGCGTAATTTAAGCATCATTTATTTAATTCTTAAGCTACAAGCATTAGCTATGAAAAGCTAAAAATAAGAAGTGAGAAAATATTTTCTTGAAAAATATATAAAATAAAAAGGAAAATAAAAATGCATTTATAACGTAAAAATTTACTTAAGTCTAATGTTATTATATTTTTTATTACATTCGATAAAACTAATTTATTAAGACACATGAAAAAAAAAAAAAAAAAAAAAAAACCCTGAGTTATAACATTTTATTATTTTATTTATTAAAATGAACATCAGAACAAACTAAACAAACTAGTTACACATTATTTTTTAAACCTATATTTGTTCAAGAAATACTGCAACTTTGTGTGAAAGAATTTATTTTTTTTTCTAAACGTGTTGAACTACATAGAAAAAAATCTGTGCTTGTCTTAAAATATCAGTTTTAAAAAGTTTTCCTAATTTTACATCATTACCAATATTTTAAGAAGGTTCATTTGATGCTCATAACTATATTTTGTGCATAAAGGAAGTAAAAATTAATAAATACTATAACTCTTTTCACCTGTATGACCACGTTAAGCATAAAAACATTATGTAATGGTAACGCGCTCTCCATTCACGGAAATGATCTTAGTTTGATACCGGTGGAGGGAAACAGTTTCACTCAAATCTGATTCAATTTCACTCAAAAATAAATTGTTTCAAATGGCTCAAATTTGAGCTGCTCATAGCAGATTAATGATTTGAGAGGAACTGAAGAAAAAATGGCTCAAATAGATCAAACTTTCTTTTTTTCTGTTTTAAGAGGATACAAAAAGTCTTTAATAACACTGCGCTGCCAAAAAAAAAAAAAAAAAAAAAAAAAAATCGACCCCTGATACCATTCATGCTAATTCCTGTGTAAAATGACCTCCTGAATCCGAATATGACTAGCATTTTGCCCAATCACCCACCGTTTTCTCGGGATACCACCCACCTCCCCGAATTTTTATCACTATTCAGTAATTTTACGGCCAAGAATTTGATTTGGAGAATGAAAACAAAAAATATATAATGTTTAATAAATAACATTAATAATAGATTAAAAATATATATAAGTAATGTAATACATAATTTCAGTGGCAATTCCCCTCCGCACTAAATTTTCTCCTTGCTGCAAATGTTGATATTTTAGAACGTTCCAATTCTGTAGCCCCTCAGAATATATTTAACAGTTAAAATATCCCTCCCCCCCCCCCCCCCAAAAAAAAAAAAATCAAATTTATAGCGATAAAACAAGCAAAAAGGAAAAAAAATAAGGGGTCATCCCTAAAAAACAGTGGGTGATACGGCAAAATGAGCGTCATCTTCGGATTCAGGAGGTCATTTTATATAAGAATTTGCCGAAATGGTGTTTGGAGCAATTTTCATGCCGAGCAGTGTCATCTTCTAAAATACTGATTATGCGCCAGTATTCTGAATCAAGTTAAGGTCACTAAATAATTTTTTATTAGTGTAGCTTAAAATAAATGAATTTTCTAACTAAAGATTAGAAAATTAAGAACAGAAGAACAGTGAAAAAGAAAATGACTGGGAAGAAAATTTGTTAAAGTTTTAGAAAGATGGAAAACGTATAATCTATATTTTTTATGGCGTAAACTAAGCATTTAAAAATAAATAAATAAATAGAACAGGAAAAGATTAGAACTATACTAATATTAGAACTACTGTATTGACGTTTGAAATATAAAAGGCGCATTAATGTGAAATATATTACGCCCTTGATAACGTTAGGACATTGGCATGCTTTCATTTATTTCCATTTATCCTATTTTATATCTTTTTTAATAAGAGGTACTGTATCTTTGAAAATGATCATAGTTTCTCGTTTATTTTGGCAATTTTATAAATTTTCATATTAGTAATATTCTATTCTATATATATATTCTATATATATATGAATTTTTCTTTCACCTTTCTGAGCTTCTCTTACATAGAGAATTTGTTCATTCTTATTGGTCTTTGTGGTTTTGGTGATCTTGTGTCTGTTGCTTGGCTTCTACTGCGCTTAATGGATCATTATTGTTCATTACAGGGTTCTCTTTTTCACCTTGATATACTGTCCTAGAGTCAACCTTCTTTTCATCAAAGTCTAATTACATGGTCCTATTTCAATTTTCAACAGATATTGTTGTACAGTGGATTGGCGTCAGTGATATTGTTGAACTTGATAATTGAATCAATTTGGAAAATCTTGTTGCTTTGTTTGGCGTGTGTATATCTCTTTGGTGAATTGTTTGACTAACTATTCTTCGTTCTCATTCTTTGCTTCTACTATCAAAAGGATTATATATATATATATATATATATATATATATATATATATATATATATATATATATATATATATATATATATATATATATAATGAAAACCTTTTCAATACGTACCGTAAAAGAAATCTATTAAAAATAGACAAATTCTGTAAATTTCCAACATAAAATATCTGTTTTCTAATACTACAGAAATTTAGTTTAAAATTACATCTCAATCCGTTAAAAGAAACATTTTTTCAATAACTACAAAAGATCTGTAACTAGATACAGATTTTATTTGATGGTTACATTTTTAACGCTCTCTAACAAGTTTGAAAAGTGTTAATGACTTCGGTTTGTCTATCTGTCTGTCCGCACTTTAACTCTTGTAAATATTTATAGAATTTCTTGAAACTGATATATGTTATTCAAGTTCACTATCGGATGTTCCCTGTTGAAAATGGAGTGGGTACCTCTATTGGTTTGTGTACAGGGATACCCAAAAGTATTCCAAAGCATTGATTTCTATGGTAGGTCATTTTATAAACCGTATTTTAATACCTTTACTGTGCACAAATCTTAATAAAACTGAAAAAGATATAGAAGTTCACTATCGCATGTTTCTTATATAAAATGGAGTAAATACTACCACTGGTTTGTGTACAGGGACACTCGAAAGTATTCCAAAGAATTGCGTTCTATGAGAGGTATTTCTATAAACCAAACTTTAATAACTTTATTTTGCACAAAGCTTAATGAATTTGAAATATGATATTCATGTGCAGGAAAGAATTATCTCTATAGAATATGCCGGTTAATGCAGGATTAGCATTACATTTACAGGGCCACACAAAAATATTCAGCTATATTAAGAGCTATTAATAAAAATTTTCTGGAATTACACTTTCGTTTACATTAAGCGTTTTTAACACTTTCTAACAATTTTTAAGTGTGAATATGATTTCAGTTTGTGTATCTGTCTGTCTGTTTGTCTGTTCGTCTGTCTGTCTGACTTTCCGCGCTCTAACTCTCGTAAATGTTTATGGAATTTTTTGAAACTTATATATGTTATTCAATATCACTACCAGATGTTCACTGTTGAAAGTGAAGTGAATACCGCTGCTCGTTTGTGTACACGGACACGCAAAAGTATTCCAAAGCATTGTGTTCTGAGGGAGGTATTTCTATAAACCATATTTTCATACCTTTACTATGCACACAAATCTTAAAGAAATTAAAATACGTTATTTGAGTTCAATATCGGAAGTTTCCTATGTAAAATGTTTAAATAAAACCACTGGTTTCTGTACAGGGACACTCGAAAGTATTTCAAAGCATTGTGTTCTGTGAGAGGTATTTCTATAAACCAAATTTTACTAACTTTACATTGCACAAAGCTTAATGAAATTGAAATATGTTGTTCATATACACAAAAGAATGCTTTTTTGAATATAGTATAATTAACATTGTATTTACCGGGCCACACAAAAATATTCAGTTATACTAAGAACTATTAATAAAGGTTTGCTGGAATTGTACTTTCGTTTACATTAAGCGTTTTTAACACTTTCTAACATATTTTATGTGTGAATGTGATTTCAATTTGTGTATCTGTCTGACCGATTGTCTATCTTTCTATCTATTTGTCTCCCGTCCCCCAGTGTTCATAAATATTTTCAGAAATTTTAAAAAATGTTATATATTAATCAATTTAACTACAGAATTTTTCTTATTTAAAATGACATTAACAGGTCCTGTACAACTAGTCTGTGTACAGGGGTAACCAAACAAATGCCAATGCATTGCGTTTTAGGACAGACATTTTTAAAAATCACATTTAAATAAATTTGTACTGTAAAAATCATACAGAAATTAACATGTATTGTTAATATTCGAACAAAATGTTCTTTATAGAATATGATACCGTTAACCTTCAGATTTACAGGGCTACACTAAAGTATTCAGATACATTAAGGGCTTAAATTAAAATCTAATGGCTACATTTTATTTTCCGTTAAGCCTTTTTAACACTTTCCAACAATGCCTAAGAGTGATTTTAAATTCAATTAGCCTCTCTGTATGTCTTTCAGTCCTTCTGACTGTTGTGTGATAACGTAGGCACAGAATATTGAAAGTTAAACGATGCAACAAGTATGTGCAGTTGGAAAATGTTACTAATTAATACGTACTGCATGATTTTTTGTTCTTGTTTTTTTCTGTTTTGCATACAGAGAATTACATGAATGCAGTATTGAGAAGTCTATGTAAGAAAACAAATTGTTCTTCCGTGGCTGAGATGTTATATCGTCGCCTGCAATGAGAACTCAGGTTTTATTTGATGGAAGATATTTTTTACAGTGAACTTTACGGGAAAAAAAATTCTGTTGTGTATGCATACTTCTTGTATTTTTCTGTTAGAGTATTATTCGCATAGCATGCGGATATTTTCTGGCAACTTTGTTTCTAAGAATTTTCTGTAATATAATAGGAATTCCCCCCCCCCCCCTCCTAATCCTCCATTTTTTTACAATGCAGTATCGACTAAATTGTCTTATTGGCTAAAAAAAAAAAAAAAAAATGCACAGATTATTTCAATTAGAAACTAATTTAATTAATAGTAATCGCATTACACTATTGACATTTCGTATTTGTATCATTAGCTTTAATACGTGAGAAAATTCTTTTCAATCAGAGATATTATTTCTGGATCATAATGCCGTACCATAATAAATGATTCATTTGACTGGGTTTTGCTGGTAATGACTGTTTGATGAGTTTTATTCTTGAGTTCGTTCCAGATGCGTCATATCTGGTTCATATCCAGGATATTATCAGGCTTTGAAAGGACATTGGACCTCTTATATATATATATATATATATATATATATATATATATATATTAATTTTAACTGATAATAAATGAAAATCAATCCCAAAATACATGAGAGCCTTCTTCAGAGAAGCTCTTCCATGTAGAAATAGAAAATGAGAAGTTTTTGAGGGAAAGTGCGCTTTAAGCCAATAAATACGTTCCCCGCCCTCGACTTCTCAAAGATGAAAGCAAAAATATATAAAGTCATCGAATTCAAGATCAAAAAGGAATTAATACAGAACACTAATATAAAGAATCAAATTTATAAATAAGGTGAATTAGAAAATAATAAAACATAATAATACATAATTACATGGAATATGAAACATGCGACATATAACATGCGAAGGTAGAGGTTTTTCCTATGGATGCAAGAGAACAAGATAGGGAGGAATGATAGCGCTTTCTGTTAGAGTGAAATAATAATTAAAAAAAAGGTAATGATCCACATATTTTTATTATTTATTTATTTATTTATTTTTTAATATTTCTTAATAAAACCTACACTAATAGTAGCTTTTTAATTATCCTATTAGAGAATTAGACACTTAATAAAAAACATCATGCAGTTTGTAATTAAGAGCTATTAAATAAAAGTTATTAATTAAAACTCAAAATCTGAGAAAATTTCTTTCGAAAGCCGAACTGATTAAATTCACCATATTAAAAATAATTTGATATATATATATATATATATATATATTAATTTAAAGTTTTTGATAATTATTACTAATTTTAAAATTAACTAATTTGATAGTTAATAATGAAGTATTAAAATCTATATATACATATATAGATAGATAGAATATATGGTAAATAGATAGAATATATCGATTATATTAGAATATATATATTTACACAATTGGCAGTGTGGTATTTAGCCCCATCCTGCGAAATGAGACAGTTGCCATCAGGATAACAACCTTTAATCGTAGATATGTCTTTTTTTTTTTTCCTAGATCTTAGGTTTGGTTTATTGTGTTTTTACAATGTGGAGTCGACACTACATTCTACAAAGTCACCTTCTCAGGATATTTAAGATTTTGAGCCATACATTTTGGACGAAATTATTCTCTTTATCGTCTGCTGAAAAATTTATCTATAACATCAAGAATTTTCACTTTTAACTCATCTGAGAAACAAACTTGAAAACAATTTATATAATTATTATTATTTTTTTTTCTTCTAAAATAATGGACATGAACTGTTATTATTATTATTATTATTACAGTAAATTGAGTAAAAAGTATCTGTTAAATTTACAAACAAAACATTCTAATTTTGAAAAATTTTTAATAAAAGAATGCGTTAAAATATCTCCATTAGGGAAAATATAAAAATTACTCTTTCATAATCATGAATATTCCAATTCTTCAATTCTTTGACTCATTTGAGCCGTTTTCTCTTGTTGTGCTCAGAATGTAGCCTTGTTTTCTTAGTGCAATTTGCAATCGTTTTGAAAACATTTTTCTACATTTTCGTCCAGAATTGATAAAAATATATTATCTCCAAAAGAAGAAATCAGTTTTCTTCAACACTATACAACACTTTTCTGCGCATCACCCTGATTCACATTGACATTTATTTAATCCTGGATACTGATTTTACAGACACATGAAGTCTCTTAAAAATGTAAGTTTGTGTAAACTAGAATTTCCCAAAAAGGCATGACTAGGTCTACACTTTAATGGTCTAGTACCATTTTTTATTAAATTTCTCCCTATTTTTATAAAATAATTTAAATACATTATCTATAAATTATTTCATGGAAATATACGATTCTTTTAAATAAATTAAAAAATATCCAGAAAACAAAAATTAGCAACAACAACAAGAAAAAAATAATAATAATATATATATATAAATGATAGATAACTTAATAAAATTTAACATTAATATTTTATCCTTTAGTAGATTCATGTCAATACCAACACAACAAAAATAAAACTGATTGTAACACAGTGCTAAAGCTAGCACAGAAATGTTGCGATACATGTAAAGATCCAATAAGACATTAAAAAAAAAAAAAAAAAAAAAAATTAAATTACTTACGCCCACTTGAGTAAAAACGGAGCATTAAACTTTATGACGGAAAAATAAATAAAGGACCACAGAAATAATAATTGAAAGAAAAAATGGATTAAAAATTGGAATAAAAATGCTTAAAAATAGAAGTATTATATCTTCAGGGAGCATGTACTTCATAAAAGCTGTGAAAGCTGCAACGATTTCGTAAAACAATATAGCTAAGAATAGCAAATATATATTGTTCATGCTCCGATCCAGCAGCAAAACCATTTTCAATGCGAAATGAAATAAAATATTAAATTAAATCATCAAGGAAACCAGAGAGAAAAAAGGAAAAAAATCAGAGTAACCACATGTAAAGCTTTTCAGAACACGAAAAATAGGAAGTTTTTATCATATTAATGAATATATATATAGTCAATGAAAATGCTCAGTCATTCATTCTTTATCGATTAATCGATGTTTGCAAAGCTTTTATTTTTAATTTAATTTTTTGTTGGCATCATTCTATTCTCCAGTTTGTGTTAAAAGTTTTACATGTGGCTGCAATGCTTTTTTCTAGTTTTCTCTCTGGATTCCATGAATATTTAATTTAATTTTTTAATTAATTTCTCATTCAATATGGTTTTGCTGCTTCGATCGGGGCTGGAACAATATAAATTGCTATGATTAGCTATATTGTTTTACGAAATCGATGCAGCTTTCACAGCTTTATGAAGTACATGTCCCCTGATGAGTATTTACTTCTAATTTTAAGCATTTTTATCCAATTATTTCTGTGGTTATTTATTTGTTTTCTCTGTCATTAAGTTTAATGGTTCTTTTTTTTATTATTATCATTCATGTCGACGTAAGTAATTTAAATTGTTTTTGTCTCTTATGTTCTTAATCTGTATCGCAACAATTTTGTGTCAGTCTTTCCTATTAGTTAAAATCAATTCTATTATTTTGTGTTGGTATTGTTTTGTATCTATTAATTGCTAAATTTTAAGATTTTATTACGATTTTATTACGATTTTATTACGAATTTTATTACGATATCTATTATTCATATATATATATATATATATATATATATATATCATTTTATATTTAATGTTTTTAATAATAACAAATGATTTTAAGAATTAAAAAAAAATGATAACAATTGGTGTTCGCCTTATATTTGAGATATTCTTTATAACCATTAAAACACTTGATTTAATTGAAAAAAGCTTTTGTTTAATTGTATAAATAATACAATCCCATTCCAAAATAATAACAATTAAAATATCATTAAAAAAAATGTCTTTGTTTACGTTGTTAATTTCACCAGCACAATATTTATATATGAATTTTAAAGTTAATTATTGCGCTGTCATATGAAATATTAAAAGTTGGGATAGAGAACAGAATATGAATATAATTATTAAAGTTAAATTTTACTAGAGGCACTGTTTTTCCAAATTATAATAGTTTAAAATTTATAGATTTCGTTTCGCCTTTGAGCAAGCCGTATAACAACGATCAATATTTAATGTTACTGATGGTTGAAAAGTTTCATTTGCTGAATGGCAGTTTTAAACTGTAATTATGTTCTCCCAAACAAAAGTTCGTAAATTAAATGCTGCATAGTAGTTTCTGCAGTTCCTATTTTGGAATTGTTGGTAAGAAATTTGATTCTACGTAAAATACAGGGTCATTATAATTACTATTCTATTTTGGAATGACCATAGACGGAAAATCTTTTATAATAAATGTTATCAAGCGTGGAAATTGTTCACAAGATGTAGTGGGTCTTTATTTTCTCGGAAAACTCAAACCCGACCATAAAAGAGGGGTGTTATAAGTTTGAAGTTTTTATTTGTCTGTGTCACTGTAGCTTCCAAACAGATAGACAGATTTCAATACAGTATTCTTCCTCTTTTTCTTCGTTTTATTATTATTATTCTTATTACAATATTTAATTGGGATGATTATTAGCTATGCTTAATGAAAAGTGTATGAATATAATTTTAAAATTAATTAAAACGTGTTTTTGCAAGTAACATTGCATTAATATTTTAAAAGTTTCAAGCTCATTTTTTTTTTTTTTTTTTTTTTTGACTGAAGCATTATTATTTTTTTTTCTGAATTATAAATTTATTAAGCATGGAAACTGTTCACAAGATGTAGTGGGTCTTTATTTTCTGGGAAAACTCAAATCCGACCAAAAAAGAGGAGTGTTATAAGTTTGAAGTTTTTATATCTCTGTGTCATTGTAGCTTCCAAACAGATAGACAGATTTCAATACAGTATTCTTCCTCTTCTTCTTCGTCTTATTATTATTATTGTTATTACAATATTTAATTGGAAGGATTATTAGCTATGCTTAATGAAAAAGTGTTTGAATAGAAATTTAAAATTAATTAAAATGTATTTTTGCAGGTAACTAAGTTTCAAGCTCATTTTTTTTTTTTTGACTGAAGCAGTATTATTTTTTTTTCTAAATTATAAATTTATCAAGCATGGAAACTGTTCACAAGATGTAGTGGGTCTTTATTTTCTGGAAAAACTCAAACCCGACCAAAAAAGAGGAGTGTTATAAGTTTGAAGTTTTTATTTGTCTGTGTCATTGTAGCTTCCAAACAGATAGACACATTTCAATACAGTATTCTTCCTCTTTTTCTTCGTCTTATTATTATTATTGTTATTACAATATTTAATTGGGATGATTATTAGCTATGCTTAATGAAAAGTGTTTGAATAGAATTTTAAAATTAATAAAAATGTGTTTTTGCAGGTAACTTTGCATTAATATTTTAAAAGTTTCAAGCTCATTTTTTTTTTCTTTTTTGACTGAAGCAGTATTATTTTTTTTTCTAAATTATAAATTTATCAAGCATGGAAACTGTTCACAAGATGTAGTGGGTCTTTATTTTCTGGAAAAACTCAAACCCGACCAAAAAAGAGGAGTGTTATAAGTTTGAAGTTTTTATCTGTCTGTGTCATTGTAGCTTCCGAACAGATAGACATATTTCAATGCAGTATTCTTCTTCTTCTTCTTATTATTATTATTACTGTTATTACAATATTTAATTGGGATGATTATTAGCTATGCTTAATGAAAAGTGGTTGAACAGAATTTTAAAATTAATTAAAATGTGTTTTTGCAGGTGACTTTGCATTAATATTTTAAAAGTTTCAAGCTCGATTTTTTTGTTTTTTTTTGACTGGAGCATTACTATTTTTTTTCTAAATTCTAAATTTATCAAGCATGGAAACTGTTTACACGATGTTGTGAATCATTATTTTATGGGAAAACTCAATCCCGACAAAAAAATAGGGGTGTTACAAGTATGAAGTTTTTATCTGTCTGTGTCATTGTAGTTTCCAAACAGATAAACAGATTTCAATGCAATATTCTTCTTCTTCTTCTTATTATTATTGTTATTGTAATATTTAATCAGGATGATTATTAGCTAAGTTGGTTGAATAGAATTTAAAAATTAATTAAAATGTTTTTTGTAGGTCACTTTTGCATTGATATTTTAAAAGTTTCAAGCTCGAAGTTCTTTTTTTTTTTTTTTTGACTGGAGCATTCTTTTTTTTTTTAATTATAAATTTTAAAGCGATTTTGTCAAAAGTTGGAAATTGGTTATAAATAACGATCCAAAAAATATCTAAATTTGGTAAAAAATTGGAAATTTTATAGATTTTTTTTAAATGACTTAGAATACTGTGTTTTTTATTTGGTCATTTTGCACTGATATCTTAAAATTTGTAATCTGCCAGTTTCTCAATTTCCAACACATCTCTCTCTCTCTCTCTCTCTCTCTCTCTCTATATATATATATATATATATATATATATATATACTGAAGTATAAAAAATCTTTTTTAAAAAATTCCAAAATTTTAACTAATATTAACAAAAAATAAAAACTGGCTAAAAATAGTGGTTTTGAATTCAAAGAAAAAAAAAAAAAAAAGAATCCTAAATTTCGTTGAAAGAGAAATTTAAAAGAACCTTAGAAATTATATCCTAAAAATATCCTTAGATATCCTTAGATATCCTTAGATATATTAAAGTAACATAATTTTTAATTTAATTCAAGTCCATTCCTTCGTACATGTTATATTTTGAGAGTGAGCATTTTGCCAACTAAAAATTACAGATTTTCTACACTATCTACCAATAAGTATTTGAACATTTTCGAATTTAGATGCTTTGTCAAGTATCTAGAAAAAATCTGCAGGAATTATCTTGAATAAATATAATAAATATGATAATATATGAGTATAAAGAACATGTTATACGGCATATATTTCAGCAAAAGTTTTGTCCTAAAGAGGAAAATGGCACTAGTGAAACATTTTTTAAAAAGTCAAAATATTTTGCATCATCCTGTTAAAAATAAGGCTTGAAATGCATTTTGGCTGTAGCATGAGATTATGAAAATTATTCTAATTAACTTTTTTTTTCCTTTTAATTGTTAAAATTTTTTTCACTTTTTAATTATAACACATAGGGTACCTTTTGTACCTATCTTTTTGTCGCGAAGTGTATCTTACGAAATATGAATAATTTTACTAAATAATTCTTAATTACGAAAGCGCCAGCTTTAAAAAAAAAAAAAAGAAAAAAAAAATCATTTGCTCAATTTAATAGACAAAGAAATTAAGCTGCTTATATGAAAACCCCAAAGAAATATTGTGTGAATTCAAAATGTTATGAGTTATCGAAAGAACAAAATTTCAGTTCCTCTCAAAAAAAAAAAAAAAAAAAAGGAAGATAATAGAGGATTTTACCAATATTTATTTACAATCAGCGATCACTCTATTACCACTGCTCATTGATTGAATTACTTTTAGATATTCTAGTTTATGTAAATGAAGGTTAATACATTCTTTATTTACTTAAGCCCCACATTTGTAAAACATTGTCATATCCACACATACACTGTCAAAAAAAAGTCCTGTTTGCTGCAGTTTGCTGCCAGAAATTTCCTGTAATTAAGAAAAATACGTTCTATCAACGGAAAAATTACGTTGATAGAACATATTTTTCTGAATTAGTTCCATGTCCTCCTTATAAATTCTAGTCCCCTTGGAAAGCGAATTTTAGAAGCCCCTATTAGAATTCTAGAGCGTTTGCCTATATTATCGAGGGCAAAGTTATTTAAAAATCTCTGCAAATAAATGAGACTACAAGAGGCGGGTTTCAGCAACTATAATCTTGGTTTATTACCCCATTCTAGAAAATAAACCGAGAATTTCTCGCAATACAACAGATTCAGAATATTCAGAATATTGTTTCACCATCTAGAAATATGTAAACTGGAAATTCTCGATCATTTCGTCTATTCAGTTTATCGGCGTGCTTTATGCACATAGCTCGGAAATCTATATTTCTAGTTAAAGGATTTAGAAAATGGCCACTTATTCATTCTAGAGGAAGGCGGTATATATTTTTTCTCAGTGTATGAAATATGGTGAGAATTAGAGAACTGTGTGTTTATAATACACATCGCAAGGAAACTTTATGAAAACAATTACAAGAGTACATTTACATAATTCGATAAGGATTTATTTAACAAAACAGTATTAACTCTACTTTTTCTATATCACTGAGAAAAAAAAAATATATACCGCCTTCCTCTAGAATGAATAAGTAGCCATTTTCTAAATCCCTTAACTAGAAACATAGATTTCCGTGCTATGCGTGTAAGGCACGACAATAAACTGAATAGACGAAATGATCGAGAATTTCCAGTGTGCACATTTATAGATGGTGAAACAATATTCTGAATACTCTAAATATTCTGAATCCTTTGTATTGCGAGAAATTCTCGCTTGATTTTCTAGAATTTGGTAATAAACCAAGATTATAGTTCCTGAAACCCGCCTCTTGTAGTCTCATTTATTTGCAGAGATTTTTAAATAACTTTGCCCTCTGGAATATAGGCAAACGCTCTAGAATTCTAGTAGGGTTTCCAGAACTCGCTTTCCAAGGGGACTAAAATTTATAAGGATGACATGGGACTATTTTTTCTAGAGCCAAAACTTAGATTCTAGATGTTAGTTACAGAATTTTTTCTCTGTGTAGTTTGTATACTTGACTCGACAACATATATACTATATGTAGTATTTCAAATCTAGATTTAAATATTAAGTCCATTTCATAATTTTTATAATTTTAATCGCAGGAACATTTAAAAACATCGTTGTGATTATTGCTTAATTACCTTTTTCTCGTCATTTTTGTTTTAAGGATATTCCAAAACAGCATTAAAACCAGTCTGCCTTTTTCTCTGAAAAGCACTGCACACGTCATTTAAATCTAGATCATCCATCTTCGCTGTCATTGTGCAAGGCGGATACATTCTCGATTCACTTTCATCTTTTGTCTGCGATCCATTAGCTAAAGAGCACTTCTCTCAAAACCCCACTCTGGGACGAAACTCCAGCCCCTGGAAAAAGGTTCGGGGTTGCGCGAGCTCCCTAAAGGCTTGCTTTCGATAAATCTCTTTCTTCTCTTTATGAAAAATTGCAGAACATTCAATCGCGTTTTGGGAAAAATCTTGATATTTTTATTACAGTCCTGTTAATCTTATTTAGGTTATCTGAAGATTAAAATCTCGTCCAATGAGAAATCAATACTGGCGTGGCTATAAACGCAATGCAATTGCAACTTTCCTTACCCAATAAGCGAACGAAAATAATGTAAGCACAAAAATAAAAATAACTATATGCTTATTTAAAGAATCATGTCCCCTTCTATATCTGTACTGATAAGTATAAAGGATTTAAGTCCAAAAATGTCGATTTTGAGTTAAGTACATAGTCAGACTCAGAAAAAAATTCTCTATTGATTGGTATAAAGGATTTAAATCCGTGTCCTTTAGACTTTGAGAAAATCCATTTAAAAAAAAAAGATTCAAGTCAGAAATTTAGCATTAATCTTTGGTATAAAATATTTAATTCAATTTTTTCCCTTTATTAAATGAAGATTGACAATCACTGAACAGTATAAAGGGTATAAATCAACCTAATCCCTTTTTCCTAATCGATTCTGCTCATTAGTTTTTAATTAGTTTAACTTTATTTTTCGTCTCCTGAAAAATCAAGAATATGGACTTAAATCCTTTACACTTATCAGTACAGATATAAATAAGACAATTTCCAAATGACGTCAATACTGTTAGGTCCCCAAAGTCAAATTTTGTTATATTTAGAGCAAAAATTTCCAAAAGAATCATTTCCATCTTTTATTTTATATTACTTGGATGAGAGGGACTATTTATATGAGACGGCAAAAAAAGGTTGTCACAATATTGTGAAAAATAAGAGAAAAATATTAATAAAAGAAAATTAGCGAATATAAACATATCACGTGAGAAAATTACAATAAAAAAAATAATATAAAAGCTAGCATGCTGTGGCTGCCACATGGCTTTCTTCTATATTTTCATATACAAATTCACTCAGTAAAAATTATTTATTGAAATTATTATTTATTTAAGGGATTCCATGATGAATTCAAACGATTTCCATTTTAGAGTAATTGTATAAGACTAAATATCACAAGAAAGTCAATTTTATTCTTATATGACATCTTAAACAAAATACGATTTTTTTTTCAAGGTTTCTTTCTTTCTTCTTCTTCTTTTTTTTTTTTTTGCTAAACGTGGAAAAAAAAATGATAACTTTATTTTGAATTATCACAGATCGACGGTTCGTTTTAAAGGTATTGACGAGCTCTTTGCAATGATACTCATAATCAGAATTTCTCCCTCGGGGGGGGGGGGGGGTGAAATATGCCCTTACATTAAAAAAAAAAATTTTAACTACTGCTATTATAAATATTTCTTTTTAATTTCAAAATGATTATTAAAAAATAATTCTCTTTATGTATATTTATATGAAATTTTGTCCTATACCGCCATGTTAAAAATTTAGAAAAATTGGGATAGCAACGGCACCTCTTGAACGATTTTCACCAAAGGTTGATAGGCACTAACTTATGTCAAGATCCATTTAAATATCAAATTTCATAAAATTCTGTGCAGTAGTTCCTATAATACAGTTCCCAAAAAATTTTGTCACACACACACAGGCAGACAGACAGACCTTTTCTAAAAATAGTCAAACCGTATTCGCTATGCCATGTTTTAAATTTTCTGATGAATCATAGAGCTCTTATTAATGTGCATCTTTTAAAGTGATAATGAGCGAGATGCATAATTTAACTTTTTTAAAATTTTTAATGTTCACGTTTAATTAAATGTATTTATTTTTATGTCGAAAGAAAATGAACTCGTAATTTTTTTTTTTTTTTTTTTTTTTTTTTTGGGGCAACAATTAAATTATAGCTAATATTTTAATGGCTATTGTAACGCTATTAGGATGATAATATTTTCATATTTTAATTAATTATAAGAAAACTAATCAAAAATTGGAAAATAGGACTTCGAAGTATTGTGTTGTCACTGGGTTCTGAGCCATTGTGAAAGTTTCAAATGTCTAGCTAGTAGGGAAGTTAGTTAAAATTCGATTGCAAGATTTGTACACTGTAAAAAAATAACTATTACCAGCTGACAGAAACTCTCTGTGATTGGAGAAAATAATTATTTTCTCCAATCACAGAGAGTTTCTTGCAGCTGGTAATAGTTATTTTTTTACAGTGTACCGAACAAACAAACAAACATACATACATACAAATAAACAAACAAGAATTGAAGTTAATAAAAACATGGTAAAATGTTAAATATATTACAAAATATAAACTTTTTTACTAAATTTTTAACTACGCATGCGCAAGCTTTTAAAAAATTTCATTTGTATAACTTAATAACCAAAAGTATTGAGCGACTTATATGAAAGCCCCAAGAAAATATCGTATGAATTTTAAAAAGTTGTGAGAGATAAAATGAACAGAATTTCAGTTTCTCTAAAAATAAAAGCTAAACTCACATTTTACTCACATTTTTATTTTGATTCGATCATTGCGCATGCGCAGTGGTAATAGAGTGTCGCTGATTATAAATAAATATTGATAAAATCCTCTATTATCTTCCTTTATTTTAAATCTAAATATCTAAAAATAATTGCCTAAACTCGTGTAAATCGCATTCAGGTAAAGAGACGTGTTTACCCTTTATTTGTTTATAAAACCTCATCAAAGAACTTAACACCTTTGAATATATACAGGGTGTTTCAGTGAACCGTTTCAGAACTTCTAAGAGGGGTAGGGTACATCCTGACAACTCGAAATCATATAGCAATGTGGGGTCGGAAATGCTTACCTGAAGCGGTGTTGTACACAGAAGCTGCCGGAGAAATTCGAGATATGCTTGGAGTATTCCAGAATGTTGGGATATCCATGCGTCGGAGATGTGAGGCGTGCATTGCAGCCCGTGGAAGAAACTTCGAACACTTACTTTAATCCATGTACCTTTTGCTTCTTTTCATGTATTATTAAAATGGTTTCTCACTTACGGTCTCTTTTCTTTATGGTGCTTCTGTGTACAACACCACTTCAGGAAAGCATTTCCAACCCTACATTGCTATATGATTTCAAGTTGTCAGGATGTACCCTACCCCTCTTAGAAGTTCTTAAACGGTTCACTGAAACACCCTGTATATTACGCTCATTAAATACGTCATAAACATTTCTTTATAAATGCATGTACTTGAAATATTTTCTATATTAAGTTTGCACGTTGATATCAGCTTATTGTTTCTAATTTTTATAATCCTCAACATTAATAAAACCATCCCATTGCATCGAGTACATCGAGTTTATAAATGTATCTAAATACATTTAAATGGAGATATGTAATCGAATTGTCAACAGCGAATCTCGCTCAGCAACCCATTCATTGCGTAATTCGTGCATTACTATTAACTGAACCCCGTATAAAATGATTTAACAAATAAAGCTCCAATTTTTTTTTCCATCACCCAATAGCTTTGAAAAACTGAATTGTTACTAATTTGACACAAATGTATTTTTAGGATAAAAATCTCCAACTAAATAATAATAATAATAATAATAATTTTCTTTTGTAGTGCTTTTGTAAAATGGCAGGATACTGCAGGGAATTATTTTTTGGGAATAATTTTTTTGATACTCGTAAAAAAATAAATAAATAAATAAATAAAATAAAAATAAAAAGAGAGAGGGAGAAATAAAGAAGAAAAGCAGGCAGCATAAGAGCAGTGTCGTTGAATATTCTGTGAGCAGTTGCACTATTTTATTATAAGTAGATAAAAATAATTATAATATTAATATTAATAATAACTTTTTGTAGTGATTTTGTAAAATGGCAGGATACAGCAGGTAATTACTTTTTGGAAATAATTTTTTTTGATACTCGTTAAAAAAAAAAAAAAAAAAAAAAAAAAAAGGAGAGAGAGAGGGAGAGAGAGAGAGAGATAAAAAAGAATAGCAGACAGCATAAGAAAAGTGTCGTTGAGTATTTTGTGAGCAGTTGCACTATTTTATTATAAGTAGATAAAATAATAATAATAATAATAATAACTTTTTGTACTGCTTTTGTAAAATGGCAGGATGCTGCAGGGAATTAATTTTTTGGAAATAATCTCTTTTGATACTCGTTGGGGGCGGGGGGGGGGAAGAGAGAGAGAGAGAGAGAGAGAAGAAAAGCAGACAGCATAAGAGCAGTGTCGTTGAGTATTTTGTGAGCAGTTGCACTATTTTATTATAAGTAGACATTTACAGCACAGATTTGATGATGAACTTTGATGTACTGTACTTTGTACCGAACAAAAAAAAAAAAAAAAAAAAAAAAAAAAAATCATTCAGTATTTTTGTGTAAAATTTTGAGCTTATTTAAAAAATTAAGCTCTTAAAATTAGGCAAAATGTACTCTTTTTTGTGTACTTTTCCTGTTTAAAGTCACTATGAGTACTATAATTTCATTATAACGAACACCCTTTATTTTCTTCCTTTAAATAAATATTATTATTATTATTATTATTATTATTATTATTATTATTATTATTATTTGTATTTTTTCAGTTTATAATGTCTCCGAGTAATAAAGTAAATAAATAAAAATAATAAATAAATAAACAAAAATCTTCTTATTAAGCACATGCGTAAAGTTTATACCAATTCGATTCACTCTTTTTAAAGGTTGTATATGTAATTTTGAGCACTTATTCACAAACTATCCTCAATAAATGGACAGATGAAACAGAGTTTTTCATATTCTAGAGAAAAAAAATATATTCTGCTGGAAAACAATAGGAGAGATAGAATACTCTATATACATAACGTGTTCATTTGAAAGAAGGAGAATCGTTTAATTTTTCGAAATAAGCTGCAATTGATTGTTATAGCAATCATTTGAGTAGTGTATTCACATTTTTTAAGATGAGAATGTTACTTAAAAGACAAATAAAGACGTCTCTTGACATGATGTTCATATCCTTACACTTAACGCTAAAAAGAATTCATGCACATACAACAAAATTTCAAAAGTTGCACATATGACAGAAGAAACTATTATAATTTCGGTTTGAAGTTTAAATTTTGTTGAAACAAAATGAAAATATAATAAAAGAAACAAACTTCAACTCTTTCCATTGATTTTAACAGTTTACTTTAACACTTTGTGACCGCTGACGTAGATTCACATTATTTGGAAATCTGTAACTCCACCAGTGAGCATTTCTTTAGCAACTTGTATGTTGCTATTTTTCTTAAGAATATTCCCTATATTCATATTTGTACAATCAAAATACTATGGATACAAATACTTTCATTAGAAATGTATATTAGAAATGTATATATTATTATGTATATTCTTATGTAATGTAATTATGGACACAGGAAACCTTGTTCTGAAATAAAGTAGCTTGAAAAAATAACACCCACAGGCGGAACATACTGTCAAAAAAACAAAACATGCGGTCACGAAAGTGTTAAAATCAGTATATCATAACTGATTTTAAAGTAAATCAGTTATGATACAATGTATCTTAACTTTAAAATCAACAGTTTACTTTAAAATCAATGTATATATATATATTTTCATTTAAAATTTGGTACTTTTAATAACACCTTCAGAAATAGTTTAAAATCATTAAGTTTATTATATGAAACCCAATAACAATATTTATACTCCTATAGCTAGGCGTTTTAGATGGCAACTATTTGTACAAAAAAAATATTCTAATTCTCTCTCTCTCTTTTTTTTTTTTTTTTTTTTTTTGATAAACATTACTTATGGAATATGAGATTTCACAAATCCCTAAAATATAACAATTAAAAATAATTTATTTTATCGGGCAATATTATATTCAGTTATCCAATAAAAATACAGCTATAATTCTTCGAAACATTTTGAAGAAAATGTCAAGAAAAAATTAGATTTTTTTCTTGAAATTTTACAAATTTATAGCAACTATTACACAGCAATTTTCATTACAAAGATTTACTTATAAAATAGAGCAAAAAATTTCTTCAAGAATTAGCATGTAAAGTATGTTTGAAATAAATCCAATCAGTTCTCATTTTGATAATATTTTTTAAATTATGTTCTTCTTTGTAACAAAAGTGTGAATAACTCTTTTAATAACTCCTGCGATGTAACAAAAAAAATTATGTACACAAAACATACATAAAATTCATATATACGCCACGAAACTCCCTAGAGACATTAAATGCAAATCTAAAGAAAGTATTCAGTCTATTTTCATTCTAATGATTTGGTATCTTATTATCTTTTCCTTCTCAACTTTTTGGCTGTTTCGGAATCCAGAACAGATGCCTTAGCCTATTGGATTATTCTGATCACGTGGCTGCATTTCTTAGAATTTGATAGGATGAGTGAATCAAGAAGACCGCCCACGGAGAACGAATCGATATTCCGATGTCGTTTTATTGCTTTCATCGTCATCGCTCCAAGACTTCACTGCCATTCCACGGGTTTCAAATTTTTACATTTCTTACCTCCCCATGTACTTTCCCTTTTATATAGAACTTCATCGATCGAATGCAAGAAGGGTGTTTCTTTTTTTTTATTTTTATTTAAGGTTTTTTTTTTTTTTTTTTTAACTTTGAGTTTGATATTTTGTTCGATATTTTAGCCGGAAAGTTGAAAAGTAGAGTCGATGTGCAAATATAAAGCGTAAAAAATGCTTCCAAATTGGATAGTTTAAAAGAAATGGATTTTTTGATTTACGGCGTTTGTGATATATTGCCTTTCCGGAGTCGAAATATATATCTTTACTTATTTCAAAGAATTTTGAGATTAAATATTTGGTTAGTGTTTGCATTTCTAAGTAGTTTCGTAAATAAAAGGATTTTAAAATTATGAAAGACACACAACACTGTAAGATTTTTCTTTTTTTAATTCTTTTCTTCTCCCCCCCCCCCCCCCCGCGCTTCTCTCTCTCTCTTGTTCTCTCTCTTCGCATTAATCTAATTCATGAATGATTTATTTAATTTTAATGCAAGTTAACTCGATAAAATATATTAATAAAGGGAAATAATAAGAAACGTTCGATGTACATAGTTTTAAATATATAAAAGTGTGTGTTTTGAATTAAAATGTTAAGTTATTACTTATTTTAATTTAAAAATCTTTTATTTATCTGTAAATAAAAGACTTTTAAATTTTATTACAAATATAATGTAGATGTTAATTTTTTAATATCCACATATATAAATGTATAACGTAAGTACTACATTTAGTTTATTTAGATGGAATTCAATTTCATTCATAAAAAAAAATGTATTTTATTCAAGAAAGAAAAATAATCCGCCATTCAAAAAAATAACTTATTAGTTTGACATTTATATCTGCTATAAACTGCACTAAGCCATCCCAACCACCGGTAATCTCACAAATGGCAATTACTTTGCAATAATTTTTTAAATCGTACACTGAACCAGTTTCTGATATTTTGTGACCTTTATACATTTTTTTTTTTTTTTTTTTTAAATTTTTTTTTATTATTAAGTTAAAATATTTACAACAACATTAGAAATTTCTTAAATCTCTAATGATACTAATGCCCAATAATTTAGATATAATAATATATGCAAATTGCATATTATACCCCAAGCCTGTAAACGTAATAATGTTTAGATTAATTGCGAGAAGAGTAAAAACAATTAAGGAAATAAGTGCACAAAAGACAATAGAATGATTAAATACCTTTATGACATGTATTCATTACACGCACTCTTTTAATTTGTAGTAGTTTCAATTTAGGGTAGGTGCTCCAGTGATTGGCATGCTCTAGTAATTGACATCTATCCCGAAATAATTAATAAATAAGAAAAATAATAAAATCATATATTTTACATATAAGAATTTTAACATTTTATGTCAAACACTGGAGCATAGGGCGCTAATAACTGGTAAAATGAATAACTAGCAGTGTGAAACACTGGAACATAGGAGACCAATTGCTGATAAAATGAAAAACTGACAGTGTCAATTACTGGAACACTGAGTGGGTGTCAAAAAAAATTCATAAAAAAATAATCGTTATAAGATGTATATATTTTAACATGTATGTGGTTAGAACCACATATATGTTAAAATATATACATTTTATAACGATTTTTTTTTAATGAATTTTTTTTATGAATGTCTTTTATAACATATGTACTAACTTAAGATTTCTAAAAATAGTTTCTGATGACTAGAACATTAAAAACATCAGAGATTGCTGTAAAAGTGTCAATCACTGGTGCACTTACCCTATGCTTAATTAATTTTCATTTTTAAGCCCCATCTAATTTTTAAATAATTTAATTGTTTTGTGTATTGACTTTTTCTAGTGCTAAGGTCAATAAAGTTATAAATAGTTTTTTGAATATTGATGCATTTTAAACCCTTAACTGCCCCGTACGTATATACACGTCTTTCCGAAATACGATCTTTTGTATTCTACTTATATCAGTGAAACTACTGACACGGCTTAAGAATACAATAATATAACCTTGAACGTGATCTTGACAGTGTTTCCGAAAGATTTACTCATTTCAGAGTTGAAAGAGAACAGTGGCACTTTGAAGCGAATTTCGTAAATGTTCATTGGCAGGTAAGGGGTTAAATATATACTTTTTTTTTTCTTTGAAAAGGCAATAATGTATTAAAATCTCGTTCGTGTCTGTATAAATAATGATAAAAGTGAAACGCATATTTTCACAAGAAAATGCATTGCATCAAACTTCATAACCCTCAAACCTTTATGAGATATCTATTTTTCATCCTGTTTGAAATAACCATACAACATTGACACACTTTAAATACTAAGCGACATAAAATATAATCCATACAAATTCTTCTGATTATTTATGTACAAAGAACCATACATGCTAGGTACATAATTTTGAATATTGATGCATTTTAACCCCTTAACTACCCCGTACATATATATACAGCAGGTAACAAAAGTGCCGAACACTAGCGAAAATTCCCACGTAAAAAAAGTACACTTCATACGGTTTTGTTGAATAAATCCTTGTCGAATATTGTTCTTAGTCAGTGTAAGAACATGGTTCGATAAGGATTTATTTAACATAACCGTATGAAGTGTACTTTTTTTACATAGGAATTTTTGCTAGTGTTCTGACACTTTTGTTACCGACTGTACGTCTTTCCGAAATACGATCTTTTGTATTCTACTTATACAAGTGAAATTACTGACACGGCTTGACAATGCAGTAAAATAACCTTGAACGTGATCTCGACAGTGTTTGCGAAAGATTTACTAATTTCAGAGTTGAATGAGAACAGTGGTACTTTGAAGCGAATTTCGCAAATTTTCCTCGGCAGGTAAGGGGTTAAATATATACTCTTTATTTTTCTTCTTTGAAAAGGCAATAATGTATTAAAATCTCGTATGTGTCTGTATAAATAATGATAAAAGTTAAACGCATATTTTCTCAAGAAAACGCGTTGCATCAAACTTCATAGCCCTCAAACCTTTATGATATATATATTTTTCATACTATTTAAAATAATCTTACAACATTGACACAATTTAAATATTAAACGACATAGAACATAATGCATACAAATCCTTTTGACATGTACACTTCATACTTAATGATTTTTAAACATAAACGATTTTTTCTATATATATATATATATAATCTTTGCATATCTCGTTTTAATTTACAGTAAATTCGTATGTTGTAAAAATGTATATAACAGTCATATAAAATTCAGATTTGTATTTTCATTAACAGCTGTTGGGGTGCGTATTACTGGAAAAGGAAGGAGAAATAATAACAAAAAAAAAAGAATTTCATACGAAATTATAAAAATCTTTTCTGAATTATTACTATAGAACGTTAAGCTTTTGAAATTAATTTCAAAAGGAAAGTGATGTAAAAAAAAATGATATTTTAAAACCAAATGCACTCTTCTTAATTTCAATTTTATCCTTTCTTAAGGTGACAGTAGACTTCGTACAAACTTTAAAAATTCGATATTTCAATTTTACACTAAAATATGAAATTACATAAAATTAGTAATGTGTACACTGAGAATATATATATATATATATATCGCCTTCATTTAAAACGAAGAAGAAGCCATTTTCTAATTCCCTAAAGTATAAATATAGATTTCCGAGCTATGCATATAAGGCCCGCAAATAAGCCGAATAGACAAAATGATCGAGAATTTATAGTCTATACCAGGCCTGTCCAACCAGAAACATTTGATGGGCCGCATTGGAACTCTGTTTTATACATGTGGGACGCACCGTATGTGTGTATGTGTATATATGTTTCTGAAACTATGAATCATGTATATATATACTTTTTTCGAGAAAGTCAGGGTGAAAATTAGGAGCAGAAAACATTAATTTAATTTATTTTCATTCATAAACTAATAATAGTATAATAAAATATTTATGATAATATTAATAATTATAACAAAAATAAGGAATCTAATATTTCATTACAATGACGTGACTCTTTAGCTACCACATTTTTTTAAAGATATTTTCACTTCGAAAAGTCAGAACGGATTTATTAACATTTAATGTGTTAGCCAAAGTTGTCAAATTTTAAATATCGTTAGTCTCCTCGCGGGCCGCAGAAAGTTACACGGCGGGCCGCGAGTTGGCCATCCCTGGTCTATACATTTCTAGGTGATGAAACAATATTCTGAATACTATGAATCTTTTGTATTGAGAGAAATTCTCGCTTGATATTCTAGTATTATGTCATAAACCAAGGTTATAGTTGCTAAAACTATTCTCTTGTATTCGCCTTTATTTGTAGAGAATTTTAAATAAGTTTGACCTAAAAAAATTGCAGGTAAACGCTCTTTGAATCTAATGGAAGTTTTTAGAACTGGCTATCAAAGGGGACTAGAATTTATAAGGATGATATGGAACTATTTTCACTAGAGCCACAATTTAGATTCTAGATGTCAGTTACAGAATTTTTTCTACAGTGTAGTAAAAGGAATTTTTCATTTTCCATCATTCTATGTTGAGTTACAAGCATTTGCATTTGTAAACAAATATCGAATCTGATGTAAAATAAAACTTTTGTACATCATTTTCTCGAAAATAATTTTTACGAACATGGTCAAATTTAAAATGTTCCACGCGGCTTATTTTTTGTTGTATTTTCTTGAAACTCCATTTAGTGGTTTTTCATATATCTTAGCACAAAATTTTTTCATTTTTTGTCTTTTAAACTTTAAAATTTTGAAGTTTAAAAAGTGTAATAATAATTTTTTTCAAAAGACACTGACAAAAAAAAAAAAAAAAAAAAAAAAGTCAACTAACTTACATTAAAATTAGCTTATAATATATATAATAAAATCTCAATCAAAAATACATGTGCAAGAAACATTTTGAAATTTAAGAATTGATTAAATTAATTATCATTCTAATTAATTATAATATGAATGTTAATTTTCATATGATATTTTTTTTCTATAAATAGTGTAGTAAATGTAAATCATAATCCAATGTTTATAGAAACCTAGGTTTATTGTATCGCAACCTGTGTTAATATTCTCGTGATCTTTATAATGCCAATTAATGACCTACAGTTAAGAATTATTGGAAGAAAATTTAAATACAAAATTAACATCCATAATATTAAACAACAAATCAGTATACACTGAGAAAAAATATATACCGCCTTCATCTAGAATGAATAAGTGGCCATTTTCTGATACCCTTAACTAGAAATATAAATATCCGATCTATGCGCATAAGGCACGCCAATAAACGGAATAGACGAAATGATCGAGAATTTCTAATCTGCACACTTTTAGATGGTGAAACAATATTCTAATTATTACGAATATTGTGAATCTTTTGTATTGCGAGAAATTCGCACTTGACTTTCAGGAATTGGGTAATAAACAAAGATTATAGTTGCTGAAACCCGCCTCTTGTTTTCTCATTTATTTGCAGAGATTTTTAAATAAATTTGTCCTCGATTATATAGATAAACGATCTAGAATTCTAATAGGGGTTTCTGGAAATCGCTAACAAAGGGAACTAGAATTTATAAGGATGACATGGAACTATTTTTTCTAGAGCCATAATGCAGATTCTAGATGTCAGTTACAGAATTTTTTCTCAGTGTAAGGTAAATGTGTCAAAGGGGAGGAGGGTATCTCAGTGTCTGACTAAAAAATGGTTATTAGCAAAGTTCATTGCTCTGATATTGAATATAGTATGTTATACAGTAAATATTTATGAGAAAACAAATAATAATATGGATTATTAATGCTTAGGCAGGGAAAGATTTAATTACAAAAAATGTTTATTAATTATCTAAAATATTCATTTTCTGTGGTATTAAATACATTATTATAATTCGAATTAAATTAGTTTGATGACTTTTTTTTTTTTTTTTTTTTTTTCCTGACATGGTGAAAAAAAAAAAAAAACTGACAATGAACTCTACTAGGTTATGAGTAGAGTTCATTGCTTTGATATTGAATATAGTATGTTATACAGTAAATATTTATGAGAAAACAAATAATAATATGGATTATTAATGCTTAGGTAGAGAGAGATTTTATTACAAAAAAAAAAAAAAAAAAAAAAAAAAAAAATTATCTAAAATATTCATTTTCTATGGTATTAAATACATTATCATGAATAGAATTAAATTAGTTTGATGACTTTTTTTTTTCTTGACGAATATATAGATAATAGAACCAGAAACAAAATAAAAATTTTCTAACTAAATTTAGGGAACTAAATGATGGATGAACGGAGGAAAGAGGATAGAGGTAGAACAATTTGAGAATTTTATAAAGGTAGAAAGCGATTTTTAACGATTATTTGCATAGTTTAAACGAAGCTTTTTTGTATTAAAATCAATAGGAATGAATTGCAACAACACCAATTCGACGTTACAGTATTGCATTTCTGAATGTATCCTTCTTCACTTCCCAGTGATAAATGATCTATGAAGGAAAAACCTGTTCTACAGGCAACTGTTCGGCGCTGTCTCGTTTTAGCTGAAGGTCATTTGCACAGAGGTTTTTATGCATATAATTTGAACCTTAAATCGATTCATAAATATTATTTTATATGATTAATTTTAATATATAGGTGATATATTATGCATGTGTAAGAATTATTTTATGACACTGCATTATATGTTTATGAAATTGGTCGAACATGTTACCAATTGTTTGAAAATACTTAAATTACAGGTAAAGATTAAAGAAATGAATTTTAAAAAATGTTTTTTTTTTTTTTTTTTTTTTTTTTTAATGAATAAATACACAAACTAAAATAGGAATAAATAAAATAAACCTTTTTAAAGATTTTTCTTCTCTTTAATAAAAGTAAAATGCATTTTTTTTTTTTTAAATAAATTATATATAAATGTATATATAATTCAGTGTGAACGCTGTACGATGTGTGCCATTAATATTGATAATAAGGGCAGAATGCGTGATTTAAAAAAAAAAAAACTGTATTCTTGTTTTTTTACGCAAAGAAAACAAGTCCTAGGGAAAAGCGGAAAAGTCCTTTATTTATTGTAAAATTGAAAGAAATGTAAAACAAAATTCAAATTGTTATATCTTTTACAACGTTATTAAAAATTTAGGAAATTTAATCTTTATTCACCAATTTTAAATAAATGCAAATAGAAATTGATTGAAATGAATTACGTATTTTTTTCGCATTTTAAATACTTGCTGCAGTGCTTTATGTTCTTAATTAATGTAATTATTTTTAAAATCTTCTTACATACATTTAATATATTTAATTATATTATATATAATAATAAATTACATTCAATTTGTAATACATTTCAAGTCATTATACACTATTTTTGGTTCTCGAACAACCAATGCGCGATTTTTTGTAATTACTGCATGCATTTCCATTAATTTTCACTTTTTTTTTTATGCCTATATGGATACAAGTAAAAAATTTGCTTTTTATTGAGCATAGATTAAAAAAAAAAAAAAAAAAAAAAAAACGAAAGCATCATGAAAACTTGACATAAATCGCCTATATCTTATGAAATATAGTTTTCTATAAACTTTTTATACTCGAATAAACATTCATCCATATAACTGGGATAGTTTATTACATAAACTCTAAGGTCTTTATAATTAATGTGTTATTAATTTTATGCGTTTTTATTATTATTATTATTATTTTATCTATATTTGAAAATGGGTAATATTTGCTTGCTTATTTTATTGTAGCAGCTATAATTAGCTTTCAGTCACATCAAAAATCAAATTATCGTGCAATTTTTACATTATTATTATTAATATTTGAATTTTTATTTAATAAGACAGAATTAACCAATTGTTTTTTTAATGATAAAAAAAAAAAAAAAAAAAAAAAAAAAAACTATCAATATTTTTAATAATTTTTTCAAGAGCTTAGTTATACAGCTGAGAGTTGTAGTAGTTAATGCCATATATTTATGTATCTTAATACTAATATTTAAATTTATACATTTATCATAAATATTTAGAAATTATAAATGTATAATAATGGCATTATGATTTGTAACTCACAGTCGGCAGCAAAATTATTAGAGTGCTAGCAATAATTTCTGTATAAAAAAAAGTACACTTAATACTGTTTGGTTAAATAAATCATTGTCGAATCATTTTCTTAGTCAGTCTAAGAACATGATTCGACAAGGATTTATTTAACCAAACATTATTAAGTGCACTTTATTTACATAGGAATTATTGCTAGCGCTCGAATAATTTTGCTGCCGACTGTATATTATATATTAATCATATTATTATAATATTTTAAATACATACAAATTTTAAATATTTATTTAAAAAAAAAAAAAAAAAAAAAAAAAAAAAAACATTGCTTCTTGTTTGTTGTTATTATTATTGTTATTATTATTATTATTACTTTTTTTTTTTTTTTTTTTTTACAATAAACTCATTGCTTGATATGTTAACCAATTAAAAACTTATTTACAGAAAAGACAAGCTTTCAATTACTATAAATATTATAAATATGCTGAAATCTTAAATTTTAGTATGCCTTATAAACCAATAAAATTGCGTCAATAAACAAGTATAAAAATATTTATTATTTTCTGAATTTAAATTTTAAAAAGGATTTGAAGATCTGAAGGATTTCATTCTATCGAACGAGATAAAGAATCCCAGTAATAGTTTAAATTACTTTGTTAAAATTAACCGCATATTTTTAATTATTCGATACGAAAAATTACAGTAGCGTGCAGTTCAGTTTGTATTATTTGATGTTGTATAATTCAATATAATAAAATCTAACTAATAATAGAAAAAAAAAAAAATCAATAACTCAAATTCTGTACTGATAAATATAAAGGATTTAAGTCCATATTCTTGATTTTTCAGGAGACGAAAAATAAAGTTAAACTAACTAAAAACTAATCAGCAGAATCGATTAGGAAAAAGGGATTATGTTGGTTTATAAGCTTTATACCATTCAGTGATTGTCAATCTTCATTTAATAAAGGGAAAAATTGAATTAAATATTTTATACCAAAGATTAATGCTAAATTTCTGACTTGAATCTTTTTTTACCAATGGATTTTCTCAAAGACTAAATGACATGGATTTAAATCCTTTATACCAATCGATAGAGAATTTTTTTCTGAGTCTGACTATGTACTTAACTCAAACTCGACATTTTTGGACTTATATCCTTTATACTTATCAGTACAGAATTAAAAGTTCAGAAAGTATAGAAAATTTACTTATTTTCTTCTTTTTCCATATATTTATGTATTCATTGCATATTTATTTTAAGAAATATTACTCTGTACTTTTAATATGAAAAATATCACCATGAGAAGTAACAAAGTTAGGTTTTATTTAACGAAAATAAAACGAAATCGTTTTATTTTGTTTTATGTTATTTTATTGCTATATTAGAAAGTTCATTACTTTTTCATATAAATCGTTTCTGATTAAAATTTTCATTCCTAATAATAGAAAAAACTTCATTTAACTTATTTTAAAACGTTTTCCCCATGATAGAATTGTTTACTTTTAAAAAAAATGCCTCCATGGAGGATCAAAGTTGTGCTGGCATGTCTAAGGACCATCCTTAGGGGTGCGTCCCAGACCGTCACAAATTATCCATTGTGCAGTACTTATGCGACGTTAAACCCAACCAACCAAAATTTTCTAAAAGTGAAGTAAATTGTATTTAAATATTTCCCTTATTAATATTATTTTTATTATTATTAAGATACATTGTTTTGTAGACATAATTTTTTTTCCAATTTTTTCCCCACTGAAATAAATAAATATATTATTATTATTATTATTATTATTATCAGTATGTGAAGTACTATACTTGTTGAAACCCGAATAAACTACTACGTCAGAAACGTCAAAGAAAAATATTGGAAATGCATACAGCTGTTTCGGCAGCCTTAAGCGTGCCGTCTTCAGTGCAAAAAGGCATCAGTGCATCCTTTTTGCACTGAAGACGGCACGCTTAAGGCTGCCGAAACAGCTGTATGCATTTCCAATATTTTTCTTTAGCATTTCTGGCGTAGTAGTTTATTCGGGTTTTAATATTCCAACGCCAAGTCTCCTGTTATTACTATACTTCTTGGTTTTAGAAATAAAAATCTATAAAATGGGTATTTCCTTTCGATTAATATTTTCTTTTTATTAAATGTCATGATAAAAATAAACACATTATTTAACAAGTTTTTAAATATTTTTCATTTACTTTATTCTTTTTCTTCTATTTTTACAATCCTTTCAAACAGTTTCAAACAGCTAAAAATTGCTGATTTTCAATGACTTAATTTAAAACTTTATATTTCCCTTCTGTTTATTTTTTTTTTATTTACAGTAAAGGCAAGAGTTAAAATAATAAAATTAATTTATTTTCAAATACCTTTTCTATGATTATTACTACTACTGATTCTACTATTACTACTAAATATATATTAAGTATTTATTAATACATAGAATTGTAAAGTTTATATAATTCAAAAGAAATTTTAAAAACGTGTTATATAAAGAGTACTTTTTACCTTGTAATTATTTAAAAATGAGAGATGAAGAAATTTTCAACCGACTTTTAGAATTCTTTGAAAAAGAATAAATGCATAAATAACTTATTATTATTATTATTATTATTATTATTATTATTATTATTATTATTATTATTATTTGTGTTTGTGTGCGTGTTAACTAGTAGGACATTACTCTATTGATTAAACATATTATTTTGTTTACTTTGAAATGGAAAAGGATATTTGATACAGATTATTGAAAAAAAAAAAAAAAAAAAAAAAAAGGAAATTCAAGGTTGCTTTCTCACTGCTCGTATAATATTCCAAAAAGGATTTGAGATAAATACTTGAAATTTTGCTCAACCATACATTTTGACATAATGAATAAAATGAACTAAAAATAAGAAAATCTGTTCAATAGAATATATATATATGTATATGATAGTGGAAATAGAAAATTTTTAATGGTAATTTCATATTTCAAATTTAATCCTTAATTAGACTCCCATATTATTAAGATAATTAAAACCTTTTAGTTCAGAATCTTAATTTGAAAAATGTTTTGTTTCATTTAATGAAAAATTATAAAGATAAAGGAAATTGTAATTGAGATATACTGTGCGCGGTGAGAAAGCACCCTGGAATTTTTAAAAAAGTAATCTGCAATAATTTTCTATTTTAAAGTAAACGAAAATAATAATTTTATTAATAGAGTAATGTCATACTAGTTAATATAAAAAAAAAAAGAGAGAGAAAGAAAGAAAAATAAAATAAAATAAAATAAAGAAAAAAAAATTTGTTTGTATATGTACATGCATTTTTTTTTTCAAAAAAACTGAAAGTTGATAGAACATTTCTTTTACTTAGACTGTACCCTTACAAAAGAAAAAAGCTTAAAATTTGAAATTTTTATACATTTAAGAGTTTGTAACATATGTAATGATTTCTTAGTTTCAAAATGAAGGCCCATGCTTTGCGACAAATACACTGATTCACGCAAATCTTTAAAAAGATTAGATGAAAACAAATTTAACTAGGAGCGTTACAAGTAACTAATTATTCCCAAAATTTGGAACCCAAGAAAAATAGTTAAAAATTTAATAAAATATATACAGGGTATCCCCTAAATCTGTAGACTTTTTAAAAATTCAAAACAATTGAATGAATTGATAGACTTGAACAACACAGTTAGCGAAGAAATCCTTCTCGTGAAGGGAGATTGTTTTTTTTTTTTTTTTTTTTTTTTTTTGGTAAAGATAAAATAATAATTAACCTATTTGTCGATAGAGGGTGCTGGCGTGACCAGATTACACATTTTCATGAAAAACTGCACTTATTCGCATGCAAATGTTTACAGTCAAATAAGTCCTATTCTATGTGTCCGTCGCCACTACAAATTACAGTTTACAAACGAGCTATAACACTGCTAACTGCGGCTTCAGTAGGCGGTTCTTACCTGAGGAAAACAGTATCACCAATAACGCTTTATCTACCAAGTCAGCATCGGAATTAAAACTTCATGTATGCATAAGTAGGAGGTAAAATAAGAAGTAAACTGATCTAATAGCAAAATTGTGCAATTTATTAGACTTTCATTTGCATATTTTTCCCTCACATCCGTGCGAAAAATTTAACTATTTGTCTAACTGTCATCGACAAAAAATGTAACTATTTTGCTTTTTCTTTATATACATATACATATATATATATAAATCCCTTTCACAAGAACGATTTTTTTTTTTTTTTTTTTGCAAACTGCGTTCAGTTTTATCAATTCATTCAATAGCCATGGATTTCTAAAATGTGTACAGACTTACGATACTACGATACACTCTGTAAATAAATAATGCCTAAGGAGCTGCAGAAAGAAATTAGTTTAAAACTGTTACATACTTTAGTAGATTCTACAATAACTACCTAGATATTTTTAATTTCATGAATTTTCATTATTTTCATAATTTCTTATCCCCTTAAGCCTTTCAAGTAATATGATTATGATATAAGTATTTATTTTCAATAGATTGGTATATTAAATATATGGTTAAAAGGAAAAGAACGTGTATAAAAAATTATCACTCACTATAATTATCAAGCTTTTAAATAATAAAAATCTATAATATAAATATATGTTTTTGCATTCTCATCATCTTCATTATTGTTATAATTATTAATATTATTATTAATTGTAAATAAATATAAAGTTTAAAAGTAAGATACTATTTATCTCAGTTTTAAATCCCTTTATAATCTGCTATAATTTAGAAGATTTTAAATACTAAAACCTAAAATCAAAATGTTTATTTTAGATTTTTTTTTTTTTTCTTTTAATAAATATACAGGGTGATTAATTTAAAAGAGTACCCGTTGGTTTTTCTTATTATCCTTAAATATGGCGGATGAGGCAACTATTCTAACACTGAAGTATAATTGCTTGAACCTTGTTTAAGTGTGGGAGACGATTTCAAACACTCTTGGACTGTTACAACTTTATTTGCGAGGTAAAACAGAAATGGAGAAACACAATGTCATTTAAACCTGTGATAATTTCATTTATGAAAAGTAAAATTTAATTCAAACTTTTTACATTTTCATTCCTACATTACATTGACATTATCATTATCATTTTTACATAATAATTTCATAGGGTTTTCCAGAGTCCTGCAAACATCGATGAATTAAAACCATAGATATAGTAATACCTATAGATCTATCATCCCCATGTTATCGAGCAAAAAATTTTCATGCCAAGAAAAAGTTCTAAAATCCGCCATTAGAGCGTATTGAAAAAAAGAATAAAAAGAAAAATGAATTTGAAACTGTACTTGGAGTTTCTCATTCACCTTTAGTAAATAAATCATTCATAAATTTTATTTACTAAATTATCCGTGTGTATTCCTGTGTGTGATTTACTCGGTGAAAGGCAGCCATTAGAGTGACTTTTCCCGAAATAAAAAGCCTCACTTTTTCCCCTTTAGCTGATCAGTGTATGTCTTATTACTATATCTATGATTAAAACAGATAACTGATGGAATCTCGTCAATAACACCAACAATGCTGCAAATTGTGTCAAAAAACTTGGTTCGACGTGTTCATGTTTGCATTCAAAATGGCGGCGAACTTTTTCAACATTTTCTGTAAGGAATGATAATGTAAAAAAAAAAAAAAAAAAAAAAGAATTATATTATGTTTTTCAAAAATAAAATTATCACAGGGTTAAGTAACACTGTGCGGCTCTATTTCTATTTTATCTCACAAATAAAGTTGTAACAGTCTGTCAGTGTTGGAAATTATCTCCCACACTTAAACAAGGTTCAAACAATTATACTTCAGTGTTAGAATACTTGTCACACCCATCAGATTTAAGGGTAATAAGAAAAACTAATGGGTACTCTTTTTAAACTGATCAGCCTGTAAGTTTATTTATTTATTTTGTTACTTACAGATATGTTTTTCAGTTACTAAAATTGGTAGTTTTTAGATAATAAAATCTATTATCTAAATATTTACACCAAAAAAAAATTTATTTAAATTCTTACCATTAGCTTTAGCTATACAAAAATCTAATCTGATATGCTGCTGATACTAAATTTCATATCAAGATGCATCATTAGTTACCGTGGGCACCAAAGGTACGTCACGTGATCCTTGCGTTCTGCGATAACCAATTAAACGGCGCCCTAAATTACGAAACTGAACCCCGTATCCCCACTTCATCTGTAATGCCTGGCAGTTTGGGCACGTAAAGAACCACGCCCCTTACTTCATAATCGTCAGTAAGCGTGTCATTTATAGTAAAAGAGGTGTATAGTACCTGATCATTTAAATATATAAATTTAGGTTGTCTTGTTTAAAATTAAGAATACAAACGACTGGTTTGCATTTATTTTATTTTTAACACTTTCCAAAAAAAACGAAACATTTTTATGGCCTCAGTTCGTTTTTCATCTGTATGACCTGTTATTTCCTTAAATGTTTATAGGATAGAATATCTCGAACCTAGTATACGCTGTTTAGGTTCACTATAGTAGGGGAGCGTGGGGCAGGTTGTAACAGTTTTTGGAAAATTGAGTATATTTTGAAATGTATATACGTTTTCCTGTTTATAATTGCTGTTTTCCATTTCATGCATATTCATCTATCATATTCACTATCATATTTGCCTGTTACAATTTGCCCCGGATTTGGGACAAATTGTAATATACAGTTGGTAACAAAAGTGTCCGAACACTAGCGAAAATTCCTATGTAAAAAAAGTACACTTCATACGATTTTGTTAAATAAATCCTTGTCGAATCCTGTTCTTAGTCAGTGTAAGAACATGATTCGATAAGGATTTATTTAACAAAATCGTATGAAGTGTACTTTTTTTACATAGGAATTTTTGCTAGTGTTCGGACACTTTTGTTACCGACTGTACGTGAGGCAAATTGTAACGGATACACAGGGAACAATAAAAACGACAATATTTCAAAATGTTTTTTGTTATCAATCATTTATTAATTTAATAAAAACGACAATTAATAACTAATATTAAATGATAACCTTCTTGGTATAGTAACAATGAATTATAGCAAATGGATTATAGTAAATATAAAGATAAAATTAAAGATAAAATCAACATAGAAGTCAATCTTAGTCAAAATTTAAATTAATTCAAGCAAATGATATTTTATTCCCTCTCATGCGTTTAATGTGTGCACACGTTTTGCAAATTAAGCATTATACCCATTCTTATGCCACAGAGAGCGTTTAGCAGAGCTCGAATTCTCCGCCTTTCTTTCAGGACACTCTCATTAGTGAGAAATTTCTGCTTTTTTTTACCACTATTTTTATGCAATATTCTCTAATTCGTGATTAAATCGTGATTCTACTACGAAATAATCCCGGTACTATAATATGTGTACTGATAAGTATAAAGGATTTAAGTCCAAAAATGTCGATTTTGAGTTAAGTACATAGTCAGACTCAGAAAATTTTTTCTATCGATTGGTATAAAGGATTTAAATCCATGTCATTTAATCTTTGAGAAAATCCATTGGTAAAAAAAGATTCAAGTTAAAAATTCAGCATTAATCTTTAGTATAAAATATTTAATTCAATTTTTTCCCTTTATTAAATGAAGATTGACAATCACTGAATGGTATAAAGGGTATAAAGCAACGAAATACCTTTTTCCTAATCGATTCTTCTGATTTGTTTTTAGTTAGTTTAACTTTATTTTTCGTCTCCTGAAAAATCAAGAATATGGACTTAAATCCTTTATACTTATCAGTACAGATATAAAAACACAGAAAATATTTCTGTATAAATACTGTATTGGCAAAGAAGGCAAAAATTTTTCATTTCTGAAAGTTTCCTGAAAACGGGCGGAGACTTCGAGCTCCGGCTGTAGACATCTTCATAAGCCACTCCTCAAACATGTTACAACTTGTCCCAAAATTTTGTTTCAACTTGTCCTGTTGTATGTTATTGGACATTTTGTTTATTTATAAAAATATATTACGATTTATACAAAAAAATTAAACATGCATTTTATAACCCAATACACAGACTAAATAAACAGCTATAAACATTTCGATAAAATATAAATAAACATACCTTTAATCAAAAATTACGAAATATTTTTTTTTCTTCCATTAACTAGCTAAAATGAAGCACGTGTAAAGAACCTCTCATTAACCATTTTTTGTGGAGCCCCGATTGTACTTACATTATAAAGTGCGTCATAAGAATTATGTTTATAAAAATATTTAATCACAAATGTTACAAACTATTTCGTAAATTGCGTGTTAATTCTTACCACTGGGACAACTAGCCCCACGCTCCCTTACAGCGGTCACCAAAATTTTCAATTTTACAGGCAATTAAATTTACTATTTAAAATGCCATAGACTATTAAATTCATAATTTAAAATTCCGTGGACCACTACTATGTCTAATACAAACGTAAATATATTTCTAGAACAATTATCAGAGGATATCAATGTATGAAAAAAAACCGTTAAATACAAAACATTATAAATGGTCATTTTATTGTAAGAAAAATGTAAATGCATATACTTTCATTAGAATAATGCTTAAGGATTGTTTGTTAGTAATAAAGCAGGAGAAAAAACAGGAAAGCCTTTTTGTTGTTTTCTTATTATAAGAAACTTAGATGAAACATTTAACTACAGTGATAAATTTCTATTTTCATATATAAAAATCGCATTTAGTAAATATATGTACTAATATACACATTGTTAGATTATTAAAATCTAATGGAGAATTATATACAAGTTTAAAAAATACTTCATATGTTTTCCCTTTTCATGCACGAAATTCTGTAATCTAGTGTTGAAAGTAGTGGTGATTCAGAAAATCCTAAAATATAAATTAATATCAGTGTAATTTCGAATAAAACATTAAAAAACATATTTTCAAACTACTAGTGTTCCATGGACCATTAGTTTGTGATTACAGCTTATTGTATGTTTCTTATGAAATTGTATGACGCAGCCAAATGATTAATTAGCACAACTTATTATACTGTCCTACACCATACCGTAAATACACTTTAACGGTTAATCCAGTGTGAATGCGTTAACAAATAAAGATTCACCGGACAGAATTAGTAAAACTGAAATTCTGTTTCTAATTTATCAATACTGGAAAAAAATCTTATTTGGTTAAATAAAAAGACATGCAGGTGTGCAATGAAACGTATTGGAAGACCAGTTAAGGAAAGATGCGAACCAGGAATTAGACATTACATTCCTCTTTGTACTTCCCTTCTCCATCCTATTTTCTAAAATGCATAATCTTCAACAAAGATTAATAAAAGATTGGCGAGATTTATAGGGAATCTCGAACCAATCTCATACACTCGCAAACTAATTTTTAAAATAACGCATAACTATAGAATATAAAATAAATTATTATTTTTATTTTTATCGAAACATACAGTCGGTAACAAAAGTATTCGAACACTAGCAAAAATTCCTATGTAAAAAGAGCAGAATTAATACTATTTTGTTAAATAATTCCTTGTCGAATCATGTTCTTAGTCAGTCTAAGAACATGATTCGAGAAGGATTTATTTAACAAAACAGTATTAACTCTACTTTTTTTTTATATAGGAATTTTTGCTAGGGTTCGGACACTTTTGTTACCGACTGTATGACAGTTTACTCATTTTTGAGAACTTTATTTTTATCGAATGAAATATTTAATTTTTGTGATCTTGATACTTTTGTTACCGACTGTACCTACTTATACAAGAACGGATAAATAAATTCACCCCTTTGCGTTCTCACGTCTTATTTAATTTAAAAGGAAGATTGTCCCAGTCCAAGATGTATGAAAAAATTAATTGTGAACACAACTCTTTAGAAATAAAACATATAAATTTCATACATGGTATGCAATACAGGAGATTTATATTTAAAAACAATTCTATTTTGTCATTGAGACTTTTGTCACGGATGGATTCATTCCTGTAGGATTTAGTTTAATTAAAACAACGTCTGTTTTTTTTCTTCCTTGAATCTTGTACATATTTTGTCTTTATCTTTCTTTGTTTTCTGTAATTTGATTCAAAGAGTCTTAGCTAGGTTATAAAATGTTAATTTCCTGCATTTCTAGTTTGTTTTCGCATTAAAATAGCTCATTTCCCGTTAAAAACACGTTAAAAAGCTTCACCAAGGCAGGTAATGACCTTGGCGCCAAATCTGATGACATTTTCGCTCCTTGGCGACTTTTTCCACGACCTTGGCGAGAAAATCCTTATTATCGATTTACCAAATGTCTGAGCTCTAACTTGAATATTCTACGAGTTAGTGAACATTTTAAAAATTTATAGAAGGGTACTTAAAGGATTCAGATTTCGGCCTTCAAGTCATTTGCTTGCCAACTGCCTAACGATAAACAGCTCCTGACTAGTCTCTTGTTTGCAGCCCATTGCTGTGTATGTTAATGCTCTGATGCATTTTGTACTGTGAATTTGTTGTTGTCAGCTGTTATTTGAGCTGGGTTTAACGATGAAACTGAAGTTGATACTTGGTTTATAGACCTGTAATCTTCTCGAATTTTCTGTAAATAAACTTTTGAGCTTCTGCAAATTTCGCCTTTCAACCAAACAAAACTCATGAACTCAAAGTACACAACAATATTCATATTAAAAATATATTCAATATTTCAAAGGTAATTCCATTTTATTACGGTCTCTAGGTGCTGCCGAGAAGAGCAGTTAGTTTTTTCGACAGCTCCTGTCTTCGGGCAAGACAAAAAGCCTTATAGGTATCCGAAACTTCTAACTGTCTAGTATTATACAGATGCTCAAATGCAATAGTTTTAGACATAGCCAAATAAAATTTTATTTCATTAAAATAATACATGGAATTAAAAAACTTTTTTAGAATTTTAATTACATTCCTTGAATTTCTACTTACGTTACAATATTTATATAATTACAATATTACTATATTTATATAAATTAAGATTTATATAAATATTGTCAGGTAACAGTAATTCTAAAAGAAACTATTATGTTGTGGCCACCACATGACTTTCTTCTATATTTTCCTATACAAATTCACTCAGTAAAAATAATTTATTAAAATTATCATTTAAAAAAAAATATTTTTCGTGATAATGCAGACGATTTCCATATTAGAAAAGTAGTATAACACTAAATATCCCCAAAAAAGTCAATTTTATTCTTTAAAAAAAAAAAAAAAAAAAAAAATCGATATTTTTATTTTAAATTATTGCAGATCGATGCTTCAACCATTCGTTTTAAAGGTATTTGCGAGCTCTTTTGAAAGATACCCATCATGAAAATTGACTCCCTTCGAGGGGGGGACCTCCCCCCCAGAGGTGGTGGCGAGGTTCCTACACAGACAATTTTTTTTTTTCAAGTTGACTATCTCTATTACAAATAATTCTTTTAAATTTCATAATGATTATTAAAAAATAATTCTCTTTTTGCACATTTATACAAAATTTTATCCTATACCACCATGTTAAAGATTTAGAAAAAGCGGGATAGCAACGCAAGTTGTTGTACATTTTTTACCAAAAGTTGATAGACACTAATTTATAACAATGTGTAACTACATATCAATTTGTATGAAATTTTGTGCAGTAGTACCTGAGATACAGTCGCCACAAAATTTTGTCACACACGCACAGACAGACATTTTCTAAAAATGACCAAATCGTGTTCCACAGCTCCCAAAACGTGTAAATCCTTCAAGAACCCGAGGTCGAAAATTTTAACGAATCCAATACTTTCTTCTATTGAATATAGAAGAAAGTAAAAATATATGCCTATTAATGTTCTTGACAGATGTCTGAGTCGTTGTTTAAATACTTCTGAAGACATTTTTAATTCCAAGCACGTACGGAGTCCAGCAATTTTTTTCTTTAAGCTGGATTTACCGCGACGAGCTCTAGGGACTTAAAAGATTTGGATTTCCTTTTTATTTTTATGCCAAAGGTTCACTGAACCAAAAGAAAAGATAAAAAAGAATGAATAACTTTTTATCAGTGGAATTTTGATTCTGAAACTGCACAAGTTTTTGTTAAAATTTGTGGTTAGGTTAAACAAAATGTTGCTATAGTTACAACGTAAGATGGCGTAATATTCATCTACGACTTGTTGCTTTATAAGAATTAGAAATAGCAACAAGTTGAACAAAAGTTTGATTAGTTGAAATTCAAATATTAATAAAACACTTTAAAAATTCTATAAATGTGCATTCTACATTTTATAAACTCTCTAAATATATAACTCTATTTTTGAGTTGCTTGGTTTTTCTTTTCTCTCTTTTTATAATTCTTTGCGTTTTATCATTCCACAAACTTCGAAAGTATGGCATCATCGCAATATTATCGATCTATGATATGTAGGAATCTAACTGAGAAGTTTTAAAGTTCCCACAGAAATTATACAAAATTTTGTGAAAAGCTTTCCATTTAAAATATATTCCTTGTGACGATAAACACAGCAAAAATATCTTTAATGATATAAAATTCAAATATCTGTTAAAGAACATATACCGTACGTGATGTAAAATGTAGCAACTTTAACTATTGTATTAATACAACTCTAACATGTGACAGTCTACAGATACGATATAACATCTTCTGATGACATCATCTGCTTTTCAAGAACTTCAATGAATATTCAAAGAACGTTCTAATTTTACACGTAAAATATAAAGAATAATAATTTTAACAGTAGTTTAAATACAATTTTTTTGTTATTATTATTAAAATCACACAATCAACTGATTGGAAGAAAATCATATTTATTGAAATTTTATTTTTCCGACTGATTGAAAATAAAGATGTTTCTGCCTAAAGGTTGTCTGAGTGAGTAATGCTGACCGGTTGTCGGCCTGGATAGCTCAATGGTAGAGCCTTGACCTTGTAAGTCAAAGATCCGAGGTTCGACTCCCGGTCCAGGCATTATTTTCACTCAGTCGGAAAAATAAAATTTCAATAAATAGTAGTTTAAATGTTATTATTTTGGGACTTGAAAGGTATTCTATAGAAATTGCGGTCTTGTACTTGAGATTTTCGAACCATCTTTATACATTTATAGGAAAGTAATTTAAACACTGCTGCTATTATTCTTAAATTTATGCTGTTCAGTGCATATTTTCCTTATTTAATCACATATTGTAGTTCAGAGTTTCAAATATATTGCACTTTATGAGCAAAAGTACTTGGACACAAATCAAATGTAAACGTTTCGTCGAATATCTAAAGAAATTATTGGTGGATGCCCTTGAAACGACAGAGGTATAAATAACATGTATTACATTGTATTTCAGCGAAGGGTTTGTTCCGAAGAGAAAAAAAAAAACATTACCAAATTATATATATATATAAAAAAAAAAAAAGCTTGCAATCAGCAAATGTAGCTTGTTAGTCTAGAAGTACATATTTTGCTGTTGATCTGAATTATAGCAAAATATTGTACTCTAATATTTGAAAATTTCATATATGTTAGGTTTAACTGAATATAATAAAAATATCTATGGAATTGTATCACGTATGGATCATGTATTGAATATCTGCGTTGTTTCTCTTTATTAATTATATACATATATATATATATATATATTTTAAAAGAAATATTTGTCAAAAAATTTTGTTATTCTTTACTAACGACAATGCTTCAAAAAATGTTTTATTTTGTTAGTTGTCAAGTAAATAAATAAATAAATATATTTCATAATCTTTATCAAAATATCTTTTAACTGGAATATTTTACTTTTTCATTTATCAAAAATCTTCAGTAAAATCTATAAAGCGCATACATAAAGTTACACAGTTGTTAAAACATAAAATCCTACTCCATGTTTTGTGCGAGATATGGTCAAGAAATGGATCCAAAATTATAGCAAATATGCATCAAAGTAGTGTATTCGGACTCCACAAAAAGGCTTGGTGAAGCAATTGAAATGGGGTGGGTCGCCTCGTTATTTGTATTAAAATGATTAAACACCACTCTTTCACAAAAAGTGAGAAATATGACGTGAAATTTTTAAAAGCGAGAATAGTGTTATTTCTTTTCTTTTCTTTCTTTCTTTTTTTGTTTGTTTTGTAACAAATAATGGTCACGTGAGGTTTCCATTTCAGAACTATTATTAAATCAAATTAACAATATCATAGTCCTTTAGGACATGTAAAAATTGTTTTAGAGTGTATTAGACTTAATATTACACAAAAAAAAAAAAAAAAAAAAAAAATACCAGTCAGCTGTTTAAAACTTAATTACTGATACTCTTGGTCTAAACCAATATGATTACATGGTAAGCGCTATGCTGTAATAATAAAAAACGTTCGCCTACATCAGCGCCACTTGCTTGCATTGGTTGAAGAAGACACCAGCGACAACAGATTACGTGTAGTAAAGTATCCAGCCAAACTTAACATGTATTGCATGATAGGTTAAAGCATAGCCTCCTAAACTAGATGCCTTCCGCGTGACTCGGAAACTTGGCAACAGTTCAAACGGTATACAGCGCCACCTGGTACAGATTGCGAGGCTTTTTTATTGAACTGTCACCAATAATTTTAAGAAGTGATATATGATATAATCGAAGTTTCTTCGATTCTATTCGCCTTTTACGTATATCAAATCTCACTTTAAAAAATTTTTGGTGGCTGTTGAATAAAAAAGTCACGCAATCTGTACCAGGTGGCGCTATCTACCGCTTGAACTGTTTCCAAGTTTCCGAGCCACGCGGTAGGCATCAAGTTTAGGAGGCTATGGTTAAAGGAACCAGAAAATTCAAATCTTATATGTAATTACTCAGGCAAACTAACTAATAGTGTACATATAGTAAAAAAATATTTTCGGTATGAAATTAACATTATGTATGACACTGACCACCCCAAATGGACGTTAATAAGGAAGTTACATTCCCTATAGATGTTGCTCTGCTTACTTTATATAATCATTGACCTAAAAGCAAAAGTGCAAATTATATATAAATTAAAATAGCCTGTATTGAAAATGTAATTTTTAGTTAAAATCCAAAGCTTAATGTTTCCACCTAAATGTCTGAAAATTGTCAATATAATTTATGCAAGTAAATAATATCCAGTATTTAATAAAATTAATAATAAGTAAGAAAAATAATTATCAGATAAAAAGAACTATTTATATACCTTGTTTTTAAATTTTCTGTCGAATCATAAAAACTTGACAAGTCTATGTATTAATAAATACTTTTTTAAAATTTTTTTGATGAATTATCCCATCAACATGAAAGAAAATGATCAAATGCGTAATAAAGAGAACCATTATAAGACATTTTTAAACATTTATTAGTTGAATAAAATTATTAAAAGAATGCATTGTCATCGTGTTCTGAACTATTCGAAAAGTTTTAAATGTCTAGCTAGTCGGGTAGTTATAGCTGTAGAACTATATTAGTCCTTTATCAATGTGCATACATTTTTTAAAGTGATAATGACGTCAATTTTTGTGAGATGCATAATTTATTTATTTTATTTTATTTTTTCAATTTTTTATTGTTCACGTTTAAGTAAATGTATTTATTTTCCTGTCGGAAAAAAGTGAACTCGTTATTTATTTATTTATTTATTTATTTTTTATTTTTTTGTCAAAAATTAAATTATAAATAAAACTTAAATGGCTAATTTTACAGCTATTATGAGGTTATTATTTTCACATTTTATTAATTAATTAAAAGAAAACGTTTATTAATTCAATAAAAGTATTAAAAGAATGCATTGTCATTATCTTCTGAGCTATTCTAAAAGTTTCAAATCTCTAGCTAGTCGGGAAGTTAGTTAAAAATCGATTGCAAGATTTGTACTGGACAAACAAACAAAAAAGAAAGCGAGTTAATAAAAACATGGTAAAAAAAGTAATATTTATTCTGTATCAGATAAAAAATTATTTAAATTTTATGCAAGATAAAAAAAAAAAAAAACTTTGTAAGCAAGAATTTTAAATATTAAAAGCACGCAAAAATTGTTTCTTGTCCAAATATATAAACACGACTTTTCATCATACAAGAAATGTTAAACTTTCACGAAATAGCAACGCATGAAAACCAGTTTAAAAAACAGTTTTGTCAAAGAAAACATCCATAAAATCCTCAAAAGAATCAAGTCAGCTCTCAAGCTAACTTTACACAATAATCATAAGCCATATCTATCAACGGTCTTGGATCAGACTGCCATGATGGTTATTACGTGACCAGTGTCCGAAATAGTGAAAAATAAAGCTCTAAAATAATAGCAATTTCAGAAATGTAGAAAGGAGGAAAAAAAAAAAAAAAAAAAAAAAAAAAAAAAAACCCTTTTTTTTATTTTTCATGGAAAAATATTATTTATAACGTCTATTCGAAATTTAAATAGATTTATTTTTTTACTTTCTCTTACCCATAAGGTAGAGAAAGTATTGTTTTTGGGTCAAATTTTCGAACGCGAGATTTTGTTATATATACACGTTTTGAGGTCCCCTGAATACGAAAATCATGTTTTTAGCATATGGTCTGTGTGTCTGTGTGTGTGTGTCTGTGTGTCTGTTATAAGCATATCTCAAAAACAAATTATGGCAGAAAGTTCAAACTTGGTATTCTAAATGTGTATCATATAGGGATGCTACAGTAAGCTTTTCGTTAAGATCAAGCAAATGGTTCGTGTACAGGGACAATCAAGATAATTCTAATACATTACGTCTATGGGGGAAATTGCAGGTAAGTAGAGTTTAACGTCTATAGACAGCACTAAACCAAATGAAACAAACATATATTTTTTGTAATAGAGACAGTTAACTGGGAAAAAAAATTTTGTGTATGTAGGAGCCTCGCCTCCCCCCCTGGGGGGGAAGTCCCCCCTCGAGGGGAGTAAATTTTCATGATGGGTATCTTTCAAAAGAGCTCGCCAATACCTTTAAAACGAATGGTTGAACCATCGATCTGCGATAGTTTAAAACAAAGTTATCGATTTTTTTTTTTTACTTTTAACGGAAAAAAAAAACTTTGAAATAAAATCGTACTTTTTTTTTTTTTTTTTTTTTTTTTTAAATATTGAGAATAAAATGGACTTTTTTGGGATATTTGGTGTTATACTACTTCTCTAATATGGAAATCGTCTGCCTTATCATAAAAGATAATTTTTTTAAATAATAATTTTAATAAAAAGCGAAATATTTTTTAATAACCGAATTAAATTCTATATAAATGTAGGTACATTAATGAAACGGGGGGTTGAGGGGGGCGGTAGCTCCCCTCACATAGAACTAATTATCATATAAAACTCTTCAGAAGCCTAATATGAATTGTTTAACATAGGTTTACATAACAGTACTCGTTATCTTACCTATTAATCTGCAACGTGTATTTATAGTATTAAATTTCAGGGTATGAGAAAGTCATGTGAGTGGCACACCAGATTATTTGTAATAATTTTGTCTGCATGATTCTAGTAAATAATCTTTCCTGTCTTAAAAATAGTCTTAACTAGGTAGTATAATGCAAATAAAAAATATTCAACATTTATACTTTTTAAAAACTTAATAATAAAATTGGAAATACAAATATGTGATAAAATTTCACTATAAACACTCAAAACTTTATTGAAATGAAAAATAATACATAAATTATCCTACCTGCATATACTTTTATTCATAAGTTATGTATTATTCTTAGATATGCCAAAAACATATTTTTGAAAAATTGTAATGTCTGCAACAATAATTTTAATCCTCAGTTGTGTTTCTTTATGTTCTTTATAAAATAGTATTAATAGATTTGTAAAAATATATATAGGTTACAACGGTACCTATATTTATTTGCATGTTGCGTTATTTTCCCGTTATCTATATTCATAACAAGTATGTAATATTGTGTTTGTAAATATTTACATATTGACAGCAACAATCTTTTTATTTACAAGTTACATTTTATTTTTCTTCTCTATTCATAGTAAGAAAGCATTATTGGATTCTTAAAAAATATTTCCATTTACAACAATATATTTATTTACATTATTTTTCTATAATTATTAATAATATACATACGGAAAGCGGTAGCATTCTACCCCACCAAGCTAAAACAAGCCTTACGAAAATTTTAATAGAATTTGCAAAGAAAAAAAAACAAAAAAAAACATGAAGGTAAAATTACGAAACGCTTCTAGTAGGTATATTATGTCGATAGAGTTTAGACTTTTGAGCTGTATCTCAGCCACACAGCCTCCTCTATGTGTTAATTCCATTGCTTCCTTGAAACATAGCATGCCTATTTATATGTCGATATGGATTAAGGGGCCTCAGTACTGTCACTTTGTAAAAGTAAATTTTGCACGTTAACATCTTCTTTGTAAAATTGACAAACGTAGCTACTAGAGGTCTGCATCGATTGAGCTAAAAGTTTGCATGAACACTCCTTTTGACCTGCATTAGTGCAGTTTGGTAGAGAGAGAAAAAAAAAAAAAAAAAGAACTTTTTATATAGAGGGTAGTTATTTTTAATTTACTGATTTTAAACACAAAATGGTTATAAAATACACTGCAGATGGTGTTAGTTTCTAGCAATTTCAAATTAAGAGAAAAAAAAAATCAAGAATTCAATAAAGAGATTATTTTTTATAAAGTTAATTAAAAAATTTTTGAAGATAATTTTGGACTCAAACAGAGGTTTTAAACATTTAAAATTTCCGGAATTTCTTAAATTTTTAGATTAATTAGTGATATGAAATTTTGAGAATTTATTTAAATGTAGTGACTAGTACAGGGGATAAAGTCCACTAATAATACATAAAAAAAATTGCCTAGCAGAAAGTTTTGTGTTAGTTATAATACACCTCTAATCTCTGAAGAAAAAGTAACAAACATCTTTAAATTCATAAACACGCAACAACTCTTTCCAGTCAAAATAAAAAGTTTTGTATTAAGAACATAGGTATGCTATTAAGACCTCAAACTGCAATATGAAAATTGTGCAGAAAAACCTTTAATTTTATGATATCGATTACCAACCGTAGCCATAAAATTTTTACTTTTATAATTTTCGTACATATGTGTATTGGGTATACTTTATGGTGTAATGTTTATATATCCCAAATTAAAATTCAATGTTTATTGCTTATTCTTGAAAAATCAGTACATGTCTCGGAGACTATATGAATTAAATACAACAAAAACTAAAACACATACCAATTATGAAACTTGTGATAACTAATAAAACAAATTACTTTTATATTTATTGACTATGGCTTTAAAAATATTTTTGTGATTTTATGACTTGTTTTGCATGAATTTTCGTATAAATGTGTATTGAGTATATTTTATGGTAAAATGCTTATCTATCCCAAATTAAAATTCAATGCTTATTGGTTATTCTTAAAAAATCAGTACATGTCTCGGAGACTATATGAATTAAATAGAACAAAAAACACTTACCGATTTATGAAACGTGTAATAACCGGAGCAACGATGATCCCAAAACAAAATTCAATGCTCTGCAATCTTTATCGGTAAATATATGCGTTCAATATATTACAATATTTATTAATTATAAACCATTTAATACTCAACACAATGAACCGTGTTTATATTTATTGATTATTGGATCACAAAGTACTATTGTGATTTTATGACTTGCTTCGCAGTGAGCGTACAAAAATAATCTCTATGCTTACTATGCATCCCAAAATCAATCTTTCGATCCCACACACCGATTAAACCCACATTCTCACCCTCCCGGACTGGTTACAAAGCGCAACAGACAAACCCACCTCCCGTAAAAACCCAATATTCGGCCGCGTCAAACCCTTTTAAACATGACAAGAGGCTTTTTCTCGCAGTCGTCGGCGCCTTTTGGCCCCCAAACAAAAGGGGTGGACTTCCATTAAGTCACTAGGGGCCCCACTTCCATTCCATCCCCGGCACAAGCTTAAAAGCTTTTTCGGTGGTTCAGGGAGTCCTCCGGGATTAGTGGGATGCTGTTATCGGGCGCGGAAGATTTATGCTGGATTGAGTGGGCGGCCTGGTATTGAAGTCTACGAAAATGGTTTTAATACCCGGAACGAACGTCAATGGGGTTTTAATATGGACGAGGTAGTAACCCTTGTGTAGGTAAAGCTAAACATTGAAGTTCCAGAAAAAAGGAATGTTTAGAAAAACAAGAATTTTTCTATGTGTAAAAAATGGTTCTGTAAAGGAGAGAAGCCAATAATATCGATATTATGATATTAACAAGTAACAATGTATAATAGTGATTCTGCTAATCTATTTTTGATAGGTAATAAGTAAAAAACTTTGAATAAAAACCATAAAATGCAAAAAGAATTCACAACAATGGTTTCTGTTCGGACGAAAACACGACCCTTCGTCATTCAAGCAAAGTATTTACGAATGCTGCAGACATAGCGGTAACGTCTGCAGCACTCGTACATACTTTGTTTGCCTGACAAAAGGGTCCTGTTTTCTTTCGACTCAAAACAATTGTAACGAGTTTTTTTTTTTTTTTTTTCCATTTTCTGGTGTTTATTCAAAGTTTTTTATTTATTAGTGGAGAATGAGGAACCATGGGACACCTTAAATTTCAGCTCCAACTTTGTAAATAGGAATTAGTTTTCTTGGGACATCATAGGGGGCGGTATTACTCTTCAATGTAATTTGGAATTTCTCACATTAGCAGGTGAAGATTAATTCCATATTCTTTGTTTTGAAAGATTCAAAGTTACATTAATGGATAATTTCATAAACAAATTTCTTGTGCAAGAGATGAAATAATTTAAATCAGGTCATGTGAAAATTAAAATATGGACTTTCTTAATAATTTTAATATTAAAAAATGCATTGTACTGCTATGCATAACTTTTTGAGAGTTACGTTATAATAATGATCCAAGTGGGGAAGGTTTGGACCATAGACCTATTATAAGAGTAGACGGAGCATTCCATTATTAAGGGAATATAAGAAAAGGTGCAAAGATGTAACCACGTTACTGTTGAAAAAGGTTATCTTTTTAGGCATTTATCGCGTTATTGGCAATTTTTTGTTCTTAATATAAATATTATTATTTTGTTATTATTATTATTAAAAGATACAGCAAGAAAAGCTTGTGTAAAACGAAACAGCTGCTGAAATTTATTTTTACCTTGCTATTAACACTTTCCAATAAAGTTCAAAAGTGTTTATAACTTCGGTTTGTCTATACTCGCTTTAACTCTCATAAATAATCATGGACATTTTTGAAATCATATAAGGTATAATATATTTAAAGAAATTCAATTTAGAGAATTAAGTACAGCAATCATAAACATTTTATAAAAACAATTGCTTAAAAAGAACGAGATAATATCTGTACTGATAAGTATAAAGGATTTAAGTCCAAAAATGTTGATTTTGAGTTAAGTACATAGTCAGACCCAGAAAAAAATTCTCTATCGATTGGTATAAAGGATTTAAATCCATGTCATTTAGTCTTTGAGAAAATCCATTGGTAAAAAAATATTCAAGTCAGAAATTTAGCATTAATCTTTTGCATAAATTTTTAATTGAATTTTTTTCCTTTATTAAATGAAGGTGGAGAATCACTGAATGGTACAAAACGTATAAATCAACATAATCCCTTTTTCCTAATCGATTCTTCTCATTAGTTTTTAGTTAGTTTAACTTTATTTTTCGTCTCCTGAAAAATCAAGAATATGGACTTAAATCCTTTATACTTATCAGTACAGATATAATATTAAAAAGAATCTTACCTGTGAAATAAAATCCTTATTTTACATAACTTATAGGGCTTCTAAAGTACATCTAATTACTATTTCTTGCTATAAAATTATTTTTAAATTCAAAACAATCTAACTTTTAAAGTGAAATAAAAATTTTAAAAAGAACTTTCAAAGAAAAAGGAAAAATATCGTCTGCTTAATAAGTAAAAAGCAGATTTTAGAGCATGGCGAGGAAATTTCAATATTCGCCAGTTTGGCTTCCTGTAGATCAACAGTCACATGACCTTTTTATGAGTTATCTTTGCCACTAAAACGGTTGCCACTGTCCCGTCCACTCTTATAATATGTCTATGGTTTAGACCAGACACACAGTGGTGGGGCAGGTTGAGGCACTCTCTCAACCTACTCCACCGTTATGCAATGTAAAGAAAGCAATATTTGTATGTATTATATAAATTTATTGAGATTTTAAATGTGCTAAAATTCAGAAAATGGTTATTATTATTAAAAAAATAGTCTTTTTCTTTAGAATTTAGACGAGATCAATTTTCGGATGTAGAATACAATTTTTGTTAATGTAATATGCTAGTATACTGTACATTTTCATTTATTAGGTTCTAAGTCTATAAATGAAGATTTATTAACCAATTTCGCTTAGTATTTTTTATGCATTGACGTTTTATTGTCAATGTCTCAAGGTGCCTCACTCAGTGAGGCTGGTTGGGACAGTTTAAAGATTTTTAATTATTTTTACTGGAATTAAATTTGATGGAATTCTGCATTAGAATAAATTTTAACTGAAACAGGAAGACTTAAACTTTATGTCAAACTATGGTTTGGTGAAAATTGAATAAAAAATAAATTTTCTAAAAATCATTATCTAGAAAGTGTCCCAAGGTGCCCCACCTTCCCCTATTTGTAAACGTCAATCCTGTGGTGCTTTTTTGTATTTTTGATGGGTTTTGGCTTGCAAAAATGTTTTTAATACTTGAAGCGAACGTTTAGTATGGATGCAATCATAATATATTGAACATTAAATACAGAAGTCGAAGAATAAAGTGATTAAAATAACAAATAATTCATAAGAGGGGAGGGATGAAAATAATAATAATAATACAACGTATTGACAATAATTAAAATGTTTTCAATAAAATACAATCAATCTTTGCATTATTCTGTTAACCTATCTTTTTATAACTTGCAAATGTGGCTTTATCTGGAATGTATGTAAATTGTGTTCTAGTGGGTTCTAGTGTGTTCTCCAGTTTAAGAGAACAAGAATTTATTATTATTATTTAAGTTTGTCATTTACGTTAGATACAAGTCCTACATTTTGGAATAATTTGTACTTATTGTTAATCAAAGCAAAAAGCAATTTTTTTTTTAATCTAAGGGGGAAAAAAATATTTAAAACGATAAAGTAACTTTCTAATTTGTAGAAATATTTTAAAATATTTTTTTGTCTCATTTAAATGTTTAAACTCTGCTTATTACGCAGTAAGTCCCCACCAAAACGATCACAAGTTAAAAAAAATAATGCAGTGCTAAATATTATATGTCTATAGCTTTCTAAAATGGAAAGGGAAAATTCTCTCAAATTGAGCCCTTTTTCACTCAATTGACATGTTGAAAGGCAACTTCTCACGTTGAGAGAAATCCTCTCAAATTACTGAGCTGCTACAAGTGGCTCAGATTTGAGTTAACTAAAACAAGTTATTTTTGAGAGAAATCGGGTCAAATTTGAGTGAACCTGTTTGATGCTGGGGTTAAAAAAAAAAGAAAAAAAAAAAAAAAACTGTCTACCGGAATCGAACGCGGGTCCCTTTCGGCGTCAGAAGAACGTGCTACCACTACGCTACGACTTCACACAAAAAATGGTCGTATAGTTGTTCTCAATCATTCTCAAAGAGAGGAAATATAATATTATATATCAATTTTTACTTGTTTCATACATAAAATAAAGCTATGGGAAAGCCAATAAACTTCTTTAAAATAGCACTATTGATTTAAAACTGAGGGAAAATTCTTGAAAACAGAAACTCTATGACATTTTAGAAGCTTGCAAATTAATTCTATGTAATTTAGTTCGTTTAGACAAATAAATAAATAAATTCTTCTACGCAATGTTGCAGAATTTTTTGAATAACGATGAGTTGAAAAAAAAAAAAAATAATAATAATAATAACAGTATGTACTAGTTTGTTTATACATATTATTCCCGATGTTGAGTTTAATTATAATTAAAACATTCTAATACATTTTTTGAACGATTTACATGCATTTTAATAAATTAGTTTCAATGACTGTGGTAAAAATATTAAATAACTTTAGATATATATAAATTTCTACATTATATAAATACATTATTCTTTTTCTTTAAACTTGATATATTTCTTTAAGAAACAGTTTTTAAAAATCCATTCTCAGCTCATTTTTCGTTTTTTATGATTAAACTCGTGATTTGATAACTATTCTATTGGTTGTCAGTTGTATGTAAAACATTTGTTATATTAAAAAAAAAAAAAAAAACTTTGATTGTTTACTTTTCTAATTATCGAAAGTCCTCAACATATTTTCAAAACAATATATAAATTAATTATATATATCTAAAAAAAAATATTTTTCACGTGTCATTTAAAATATGATCGATAGATGGCACCATCATTACGCAATTTCGTTGAACCAAATGAAAAGTGATCGAAATTCGTTCAGAAATGAGCTGACTGTTTAACGATCAATTTGACAGAAAAGATTTTTGATTAAAAAAGATTGATTTTACTCAAATTTGATTTTTTCTTAGAAATTCTTCTCAATTTATGGCTAAAAATATTTCCTTCGTTTTTGAGTACGCAAATTCGGTCACACATTTTAAGAGAGTGCCAATTGTCTGCAGCAGTCGTTCCGTAAAAATGCAACCAGCGGCGACAGATTACGAATATACAAAAGAAAATGTAACCAAATTTAACATTTACAGTGCGGGATGGGTAAGATAAACCTCAAAATCCAAAACTGTATGTAATTAAATTAAAGAGCAAACTAATAATATTGTAATTGGCTTTATTTAGTTTTTTTTTTTTTTTTTTTTTAATATTTCCGGTGTGAAATAAAGATTTTAATATAACACTTGCCACCCTAAATTGGCAATGGTCGGGCAGGCATATTCCTCATAGATATTGCACTGTATAATAACAGGAGACTTGGCGTTGGAATATTAAAACCGGAATAAACTACTACGTCAGAAACGCCAAAGAAAAATATTGGAAATGCATACAGCTGTTTCGGTAGCCTATAACGTACCGTCTTCAGTGCAAAAAGGATAGCGTACCTATAGCGTACCGTCTTCCTTTTTGCACTGAAGACGGTACGCTATAGGCTACCGAAACAGCTGTATGCATTTCCAATATTTTTCTTTGGCGTTTCTGACGTAGTAGTTTATTCGGGTTTTAATATTGCACTGCTTATTTTGCACATGCTTTGGTCCTAACTATTAAAATTTCAATCTGGAATTTTAAACTAAAATTTTACTTTTGTAAATTATCAAAAAAAAAAAAAAAAAAAAAAAAGTCACTTATTTCTTATATTTTTATTTTTTTCGTAAAAATCTGGTGGCAGTGCGATTTAAACAAGAGCATTAACTTGTGCCTTAAAAGCTTAAACAAAATGTGTGTTTTAGACAATTTCAAATGAAAATGGTTTTTTATTTCAACTTAAATTGGTTAGATACAAAAACACAAATTTTTAGTTTTTTAAATAATTTAATCAACTAATATTTTAAAATATTTCATAAAAAAAATCTATTTTCTTCGAATTTTCTTTCTTTTCTTTCTTTTAATTTATATTTTACATTTTCGGGCTTTTTTATAAAATGCTAAGCTTTCTTTTAAGCTTATACATGAATGCAACAATAGTCAATGTAACAGTAACTTCTAATCCGGTATAGAATAAAACTAATCTGCAATTTATTTTTAACAATAAAGTATTTCTGATAATGATTGTGACTATTTACAAAAATTTAAATATAATATTTCTTTAGAAAGTCGGTTTTACAACTATAACAATTTCACGAAAAATATGCACAATTTGAGAGCTCTAAAATATTTCTGGAATAATCCAAAGCATGTAAAATGTACACTTCTCTCATGGGATATAACCATTATTAACTTAAACATTGTTGATAATCACTAGTGTCTTATGATGAAAAATCTAAACTATCATACAAAACTTATCTAAATCACTGTATTAGTCAGTTTTCTTTTGATTTAGGTTATAGAATATTTCGAATATAAAGAATGTAAGCTTAATGTTCTAAATTTATTAGAACATTCACTTACGAGTAAATCAGGATAAATCAAATATAAAAATTTAAAAAATTTAAATAAATCTATAATTAATATACAGTCGGCAGCAAAATTATTCGAGCGCTAGCAATAATTCCTATATTAAAAAAAGTACATTTAATACTATTTTTTTAGAAATATCCTTGTCGAATCATGTTCTTAAACTGACTAAGAACATGATTCGACAAGGATTTATTTAACAAAACTGTATTAATTGTATTATTATTATTTTTTTTTTACATAGGAATTATTGCTAGCCCTCGAATAGTTTTGCTGCCGACTGTACAAAACAAATTTATCCTTACTTATTTAGATAAATCTAATAGTTTTGTCATTACACATAAAATTTAACAAATCAGGTACTAGTAATATTTTAAAGTATTCATAAGCAAAGCATATCTTCAAAAGTGACACTAAAATAAGATAATATTTAGTTATGATAAGTTATTAAAAATAAAATGAAGAAGTTTAAATATCTGTATGCTATAATTATTCCCGATTTTTCTAAAAATCCTGTAAAATTTCGCCCTGTAACAATCGGCTGCAATGGCAATAATAAAGTTGCTTATAACTTACATTTAAATATTTTAAAATAAACTAGAAAAATTAATAATAATTATATTAAAAAAAAAAAAAAAAAAAAAAGAAAAAAAGGTTTTTAACGTTTAAATAAAAGCACAAAAGATATCAATGCATACAAATTTATTGATTTAATTAATGTTGAAATCAGTTATTTTTACAGAAAAAGTGTTCTTTTTAAGGAACTGTTTAAAAGAAAAATTTATACTATGTACTAAACTTCACGTAACTTCCCTTTATATTGTTTCATCCGAAGTACATTGTTTATATTACTATTATTTACAAAAGAACTGGAGGTATTTTTTCACAAGATGTTTCTACTACTGGTGTGCTATTGTATATTTACCTATACTTTTACGAAAGTAATATAATACAAAGTATCATAATATAGATATTACTCAAATATTTTAAAATTTCAGGAAATTACAAGGATCGTAATAATTTAATATATATATATTGAATATATATATATGAATATATATATATTCTCGTGAAAAAAAAAATCTGGAGGGTAATTTATTTTTAACAAATAAATAAATAAATAAATAAAAATAAATAAATAAAATAAAATAAAATAAATAAATAAATAAATAAATAAATAAATAAATAAATAAATAAAATAAAATAAATAATAATGATATTTTTTGTCACCAGAAGGTGCTTTACTTAAGGAAAACAAGAACTTTTTTGGAAAGCATGTTTATTTTCACGGGCAAAAATTCACAAGTAGGGGAGTTAGGGGCTGATTGTAACAGTTTTTCGGAAAATAAATATATATATATTTAATGTATTTACGTTTTCTTGTTTATAATTGGTGTTTTGCATAGAATGCATATTCTTCTATAACATTCATAAAAGAAATATTCGTTAATTTTGTTGATTTTCGGACAAGAATATGTATTTATTTATTTATTTATTATTATTATTATTATTTTTTTTTTCAAAAATTTTTACCTGTTACAATTTACCTCGGATCTGGGGCAAATTGTAACACATGCGAAGGAAATACTAACAATAAAAACGTCATTAATTCCAAATGTTTTTGTTATCAATTTAATTAAAAAAGGCAATTAATAATTTATATTAAATTATACCTTCTGGGTATAGTAATAATGAATTATATCAAATGAATTATAGTAAAATAAAGAGAAAATTAAATATCTACTAAACATAGAAGTCAGAGAACTGAAGTTAATACAAACATGATATATTGAACAATGATATATTGTTCCCTCTCACACATTTAATGTGTCTTTACATTTTTGGAAATTATGCATTATACCCATTTTTACTTTCCGAACACTATAGTGAGGAAAGTATTGTAATCATGTCAAAAATCCGAATTCGAGATTTTGATGTTTCTATACGTTTCGAGGTCCCCTGAGTCCGTTTTCACTTTTTTTACGATGATGTATGTATGTGTGTGTGTATGTGTGTATGTGTGTATGTGTGTATGTCTGTGGGTGAACACGCTAGCGTCTAAACGCTTCGTTCGATTAACCTGAAAGTTGGTACGCATATTGTAAGTCACCATAGTACGAACCCTATAGATTTTGGTGAATCTAGCACTTATAGTTTTTTTACAGGGACGCAAAGAAAAATTCTTTATCATTATGGCCTATGGGAGCAAAATCTTAAAAGTGCGATAGCATCTAAACGCCTTATTCAATTGAGCAAAAATTTTATACACATATTATAGATCACAAATACTCAATCTGTATAGATTTTGGAGAATCTAGCACTTATAGTTTTTTTACAGGGACACAAAGAAAAATTCTTTATCATTATGCCTATGGGGCCAAATTTTTAAAAATGTGATAGTGTCTAAACGCCTTATTAATCCGAGCAAAAAAATTGTACGCATGTTATAAATCACAGTTGAACTAACTGTATAGATTTTGGTGAATCTAGCACTTACAGTTTTTTTACAGGGACACAAAGAAAAATTCTTTATCATTATGGCGTATGGGACTAAATTTTTAAAAGTACGATAGCATCTAAACGCCTTATTGAATTCAGCTGAAAATTTATATGAGTATTATAAATCACTGTTGCACTAACTATAAGCATTTTGGTGAATCTAACATTTATAGGTTTTTACAGGGACACAACGAAAATTTCTTTGTCATTATGATCTATGGGCTCAAAGTTCAGTAGCGTTAAATAAAACAACGTGTAATAGATGGAGAAAAATACTCAAACACTCTATTATGGTTTTCTCTCTTTTGTTTGTTTAACAACTACTCTTTCTTTACTTTATCTACAAAACTGTTAATTACTCAATGTTCGGAAAGTCGAGTGGAGTCACTCCAGATTTTTCTGGCTCAGAGAGGCTGCAAGTATCTTCAGAAGCTAAATAAAACCATTCCTCCTATTCGGAATCTGTATCTGGAGTTAAAATCATTTTATTTATATTTTTATCCTTTCGTTTTTTTTTTTTTTTTTCCCCTTATATATTTATTCCTGTACTATTTTTTTAATCTTTTCTTTCTCTTTATATTTGTGTTACTTTTTAATTATCTCTTCAAAATATTTTTCAAATGTTTTTCTTTCGGCTGATGGTTGACTAATAATTGTACCTTTTTTGAAAATTTCAGCTGTACCCAACTTGTATATATTTTAACCCTTTGAAGCTGTTTCAGACTTCTTTTTATAGTTTTTCATTGTAAAACAAGAAAAACGTATTCATAGAATAAAGCATAGAATAAATAAATTGCTTGTTAACATTTAAAGTAGAACGTTTAATTACATGAATAAAAACACAAGGGGCAAGTTGTAACATATTACAACTTGCCCCGAAATTTTGTTTCAATTTGGCCCATCGTATGATATATATATAGATTAGCTATATTGCTTTACGAAATCGATGCAGCTTTCACAGCTTTATGAAGTACATGCCCCCTGATGAGTATTTTACTTCTAATTTTAAGCATTTTTATCCAATTATTTCTGTGGCTATTTATTTGTTTTCTCTGTCATTAAGTTTAATGATTCTTTTTTTTATTATTATCCATGTCGGCGTAAGTAATTTAAGTTATTTTTGTCTCTTATTGGTTCTTATCTAAATCGCCACAATTTTGTGTCAGTCTTTCCTCTAAGTTAAAATTAGTTCTATATTTTTGTGTGTTGGTATTGTTTTGTATCTATTAATTTCTAAATTTTAAGATTAAATTTTATTACGATATCTATCATTTATTTATATATATATAACGATTTATACAAAAAATCAAACATGTTTATGCATAGACAAAATAAATAGCTGCAACCATTTTTTGAAATACGAAATAATATACCTTTAATCAAAATTTACGAAATCTGTTTTTTCCAGTTACTAGCTATAAATGAAGCACATGAACAGAACCTCTCATTAACCAATTTTGTGGAACACTAATTGTACTTTTATAATAAAGCCCGTCATAAAAATTTTGTTTATCGAAATATCTAATAAAAAGTGTTATAAACTATTTCGTAAATTGTTTGTTACTTCTTACTCCTGTTATAATAACTAGCCCCTAGCTCCCCTATAGATAAACAAGACATTTGAATAATTTTTCTAGGTGTTCACTAGGGAAAAAGAGTTCTATTTTGTAGTTTCTAATTTGCATATTGTTTGATATTGCTTTTATTCAGTACCCTCGATTAACTTTTTTTTTTTTTTTTTAAACTAAGAAAAATATTTTTTTCATGAGAATAACTCTTTTATAAAATGTATTAAGACATAAAATTTTTATAAATTTCTCAAATATTTACGAATTTATAGCCACTTCGTACGATAATTTGTTCAAAATTATGCACTAACAATTTTACAAAGAATTTTAAAATCATTATTTTTTTTTGTTTAAAATTGGTGAAGGTAAAAAGAAATTTATTTATTTCCTTGAACGGATGGCAATGTCAGAAACATATCAATCTGTTTGGGGATTATAATCTATATAATATTCTCTAACGTGGACCAGTTTGAATTATTTTTTGTCGAAACGATACGATATGCGAGGATAAAAAATAATATTTATACATGGGCAATATTTAAGCACGCGGACTTAGCTCAATTTATATAATATTTCTCTAACGGGGACCAGTTTCAATTATTTTTTGTCGAAACGATACGATACGCGAGGATATATATATATATATATATATATATATATACATGGGCAATATGTAAGTACGCAATGGACTAATAAGAAAAAATGACGACATTTGTCTGATGAGATTATTTTACGAATAAAATATATTTTTAACAGTTGTTTCTTCAGAATCTTTGCAAGCGTCATTTTAAACCTAGCAATATTTTAAAGATATATACAGAATATGAACTTTTGTGTCATAAATTGACTAAAAAGCACAATCATAAAATATATAATCAAAATAGGAATTATTTTATTTTATTTATTTATTTTTAAACAACAACAACAACAACAGCAAATATATATATATATACATATATAGTAATACAATATTATCAGTGCAAAAATTTGAAATTTAAAGATGATTTAATTTCAGTATTAAAACAATTATTCGGATCATAAGCGAAGACTACCCAAATCAAACCAAAAAAGAAATAAAGTAAAATCGAAATGCATTATTGGAAATTGGATTGAGAAAAAAGCATTATTTGCATTCTAATGTTTTCAAGGGCCTGGTAGAATGCAAATATGCTAAAAAATGGATATATATATATATATATATATATAAGGCGTCGTGGGAGTCCTATATTAAAACTGTACTGCCTGTGGAAGTATGAAAACTGGGTCGTGAACCATGAATTTTATTTGGAAACCTTTCTTTGAATGATTTTGGTTTCATTATTGTGCAATATTAATTTGGTTTTAAAAATAATTTGGATTCTGGTAAATTAGAATTTTAATTAGTTGGTGAAATTGGTATAACATTTATGAGTTTCAAATTTTAAAGGTAAATAAGAAAAGAAATAAAGTGCGAATATTTCGCACAGGTTTGCTAGTAATTATTATTTTTATTAAATCTTAAAAAATAGTCATAGGGAAAAAATGATAATATAAGGAAAAAAAAATATCTTATATAATTGTGGTTTAATTTATTCCGAACATATCAAGCAAAAATCAATCAATTGCACAAAACTCACGTTAAAAAAACTTATGAATAAATTTTTGCACATTTCTTTAACAAACGTAACATATTTTGACATAAACTGACTGATTTTTGACATAAATCAAGCAAAAAACTACCAATTGCACAAAACTCACGTTTAAAAAATATGAATAAATTTTTGCACATTTCTTTAACAAACGTAACATATTTTGACATAAACTGATTGATTTTTGACATAAATCAAGCAAAAAACTATCAATTGCACAAAACTCACGTTTAAAAAATATGAATAAATTTTTGCCCATTTCTTTAACAAACGTAACATATTTTGACATAAACTGACTGATTTTTGACATAAATCAAGCAAAAAACTATCAATTGCACAAAACTCACGTTTAAAAAATATGAATAAATTTTTGCACATTTCTTTAACAAACGTAACATATTTTGACATAAACTGACTGATTTTTGACATAAATCAAGCAAAAAACTATCAATTGCACAAAACTCACGTTTAAAAAATATGAATAAATTTTTGCACATTTCTTTAACAAACGTAACATATTTTGACATAAACTGACTGATTTTTGACATAAATCAAGCAAAAAACTATCAATTGCACAAAACTCACGATTAAAAAAAATATGAATAAATTTTTGCACATTTCTTTAACAAACGTAACATATTTTGACATAAACTGACTGATTTTTGACATAAATCAAGCAAAAAACTACCAATTGCACAAAACTCACGTTTAAAAAATATGAATAAATTTTTGCACATTTCTTTAACAAACGTAACATATTTTGACATAAACTGATTGATTTTTGACATAAATCAAGCAAAAAACTATCAATTGCACAAAACTCACGTTTAAAAAATATGAATAAATTTTTGCCCATTTCTTTAACAAACGTAACATATTTTGACATAAACTGATTGATTTTTGACATAAATCAAGCAAAAAACTATCAATTGCACAAAACTCACGATTAAAAAATATGAATAAATTTTTGCCCATTTCTTTAACAAACGTAACATATTTTGACATAAACTGACTGATTTTTGACATAAATCAAGCAAAAAACTACCAATTGCACAAAACTCACGTTTAAAAAATATGAATAAATTTTTGCACATTTCTTTAACAAACGTAACATATTTTGACATAAACTGATTGATTTTTGACATAAATCAAGCAAAAAACTATCAATTGCACAAAACTCACGTTTAAAAAATATGAATAAATTTTTGCCCATTTCTTTAACAAACGTAACATATTTTGACATAAACTGACTGATTTTTGACATAAATCAAGCAAAAAACTATCAATTGCACAAAACTCACGTTTAAAAAATATGAATAAATTTTTGCACATTTCTTTAACAAACGTAACATATTTTGACATAAACTGACTGATTTTTGACATAAATCAAGCAAAAAACTATCAATTGCACAAAACTCACGATTAAAAAAAATATGAATAAATTTTTGCACATTTCTTTAACAAACGTAACATATTTTGACATAAACTGCTTGTTAATAAAAAGAAATTCACTTCGCACATCTCCGGAATGCTTCTTTCTCTGGAGATATTCCAGAACAAAGAACGTTTCGAGACTGGAGATGAGAAATAAAATATCCATGAAGAAATTCTATTCCTTTCCTTGGGGGACTGAAAAGAAATCATGGACTGTTTATTTGTCTCTGTGTAAGAAACAGGAGAAGGTTTAAAAAAAAAAAAAATCAAAATAATGGTAACTTTTCAATCTTTGTTCTCAAGCGGTATTGTACTTAACAATATTTGATTATCCATCTTTTATGCAAGAATAAACATTGCGACATTTATCAAGATATATTTATATGTACAGTCGGTAACAAAAGTGTCCGAATACTAGCAAAAATTCCTATATAAAAAAAGTACACTTAATACTATTTTGCTAAATAAATCCTTGTCGAATCCTGTTCTTAGTCAGTCTAGGAACATGACTCGATATGGATTTATTTAACAAAACTGTATAAAATGTATTTTTTTTGTATAGGAACTTTTGCTAGTGTTCGGACACTTTTGTTACCGACTGTACACGGCATGGCTCATCGTCGCACAAACTATACAGATTTAAAATAAATTGACAACCTACAATAATTTTTAAGTTAAATTATTATAATTTAATAAATTTATTATTTATATAGAAATTAGTAAAAAAGAAAATCTGGTCCTAAACAGACTTTAATTTAGGACAAGAAACCTAGTTTTAAAATTTATATAATGACACTTTTGTTACCGACTGTAATACCAAATGTAAAATATTAAGATATAGTAATTATAGATGAATTCTAATAAGAAAAAATAAAATAAAATAAAATAAAATAAAATAAAAGCCTTAAAAAAGTATAAAACAATATAAAATAAGATAAAAAATATGTTTTCTTTATTTTTAAGTAATTATACATTTTACGTTAAAAATTACAAACATTACTATAGTTGGTTCTATTAATACTGACAATGACTATAACGGGACTAACAAATTTTCACGTATTTTAAATTATTATTGCGGTAATCGCTATGACAAGATTCTGTATTTTACAGTTGTAGTTATGGTAATAGGGTTAAGATTATTAATTACTGTTATATTGAAAACTAACCGGACGAAATTGCTTGTATAGTAACAGCTCTTAAGTTCGATGTTTTCAAACTAAATTGGCCGTGAAAAAACCCTTCTGAATGACACTTCAAAAATCCTTTTTATTCAGCAGCCAAAAGATCTGAACAGCAGGATATACAGTCGGTAACAAAAATGTCCGAACACAAGCAAAAATTCCTATATAAAAAAAGTACGCTTAATACAGTTTTGCTAAATAAATCCTTGTCGAATCCTCTTGTGTTCGCATTTATTTGCAGAGATTTTTAAATAACTTTGCCATCGATAATATAGGCAAACGCTCTAGAATTCTAACAGGGGTTTCTAGAATTCACTTTCAAAGGAGACTAGAATTTATAAGGATGGCATGCAACTATTTTTTCTAGAGCCTCAATTTAGATTCTAGATGTGAGTTACAGATTTTTTTCTCAGTGTATATGTTTATTGATTCAAATAGAAATTAATGGTTATTTATGGTGATATGGTGAGTGTACTTTTTTTAGCAGATTCTTTCTATCATGGCTTCAACTAATTATTTTAATGCTTCTTAGTTACTCTAAGTTTATTTTCTCTCTTGGTTTTTAGTTAGTAAATGGTTTGGGCATGAAACAAAGATAATTTTAGCTTATGTCTTTTTCAAACAGAAAACCATTTACATTGAATGTTTTGATTTCGTATCATGCCCTTGATAACGTTAGGAAACAAGCGTACTTTCATATTTTCCCAATTATCTTGATTTATTTCGTTTTTAATTGGATTCATAGTAGCTTTGGGGTTGACCATATCAATGACTAACTTGAAAACTTTCTTAAATTTAATATTTCAATATTTATTTATTATACAGGGTGTCCCATAACTCTGAAGACATTTTAAAAATTCACAACGATTGAATGAATTGATAGAATTGAACGCGGTTTGCAACAAAAAAATCATTCTCGTGATTTTTTTTTTTGGTAAAGAAAAAAATATAGTTAAACTTTTTGTTGACGATAATAAAAGAAATAGTTAATTTTTTCGCACGGATGTGAAAGAAAAATGTGTAAATGAAAGTCCTACAAATTTCACAATTTTGCGATTAGAACAATTTATTTTTTACATTGCCTCATACTTGTGCACACATGAAATTTTAATTGCGATGCTGACTTGGTGGATAAAGCGTTACTGGTGAAGATGTTTTCCCTCAGGTAAGACCCGCCGACTGAAGCTTCAGTTAGCAGTGTTATAACTCGTTTGCACACTGTAATTTGTAGCGATGATGGACACATAGAATATGATTTGTATGCCTATAAACATTTGCATACGATTAAGTAAGGTAAAGACACCAGTGCTCGTCACCCTTAAAATCTGCACCAGTGTTCGTCAACTTCACAAAAGACATTTTAAAATAACCGCTAATTAACATCTATAGATTTGAAACCACCGATACTAGATTTCCTAGAACCGGAGAATCTAGCTCGAACGGATTCGAATCAATAGATGTTAATTAACGGTTAATTTAACCTGCTTTTTGTGAGGGTGACGAACACTGTTGTAAATTTTAAAGGGCGTATCAGACCCAGTAACTTTAGAAACAACCAATTTTTGAGCCGACTTTAGCGCCGATTTTTCCTCGACGAAAACACCGTAGAGGTTACAATAGACGGGTGAAAAGCTGGATGAAAGATGACTAATTTCTGACGCTTATTACTTTTCTTGGTGCGAATAAAATACGCAATGATTAGTGTTAAAATTCCCTTTCATTTGTGCAAAATATCGCATTATTATTTCTGTTTTGATCTTTGTTACAACTATTGTCATAACGCTATACGAAAATAAAAACAATTACTTAAAAATTCTTATCATTTAACGGTAAAATAAACGTGCTTAACGATAATATTTCTTCTCAAATCTCCACTTTAAGCGATTCCCGTGTTCCGCCATCTTGGAAATATGACGTATCAAAATAGCGCATCCTAATTGGATGAGTCTGTGGAAAATTTGTGTCTAGAGACAATTTTATCAAGACAACTTTGAAAAAGTTGGGCAAGCTCGGTGCTCGCTATCACACTGGGAGTAGAGACAATCTTTTCCGAAAAATCGGCGCTGATCAGTGGTTGGCTCTAAAATCGCCTATAAACTCGTCGTGTCTGATACTTGCTTAAGAGTGAAGAGCACTGGCGTCTTTACCTAATAGTTTTTCATGAAAATGTGTGATCTGGTCACGCACAGCGCCTTCTATCGACAAATAGCTTAATTATTATTTTTTTCTTAACTAAAAGAAATCTCCCTTCCCGAGAAGGGCCGCGGTAGCCCAGTCGGTAGAGCGCCGGCCTCGTAATTGGAAGATTGCGAGTTCGGTACTCGAGCCGGCCAAAGACCGTCGTGTACACTAATGTGTCTGGTGCACGTAAAATCTGTCGTGGCCGCAATGTCCTCCATGTCCTTATCAAAAAATATAACTCTGGGGGGTCACCGAAGCGGGAGAGCCATACATTCTGTGGAAGATCAAAATTGTGATGGCATGTCTCCGGACCACCTCTAGGGGTGTGTCCCAGACCGTCGCCAATTGCCCATCTGCACAGCATTAGTGCGACGTAAAACCCAACCAACCATTAATTCCCGAGAATTATTTTTTCGCAAACCGCATTCAATTCTATCAATTCATTCAATAGTTATAAACTTCTAAAATGTCTACAGACTTATGGGGCACCCTGTATATATCTGTATGTATTTTCTTTTCTCTTACTTCGTTATATTTTTTTTCTTTATATGTAATTTCTATACATTTAGTATTTATCTATTGAACACTGAGAAAAAAAATACAGTCGGCTGAAAAATTATTCGAGCACTAGCCAATAATTCCTATATTTAAAAAGTACAATTAAGACTGTTTTGCTAAGTAAATCCTTGTCGAATCATGTTCTTAGACTGATTAAGAACATGACTCGACAAGGATTTATTTAACAAAGCTGTATTAAGTGTACTTTTTTTTGGCAATGATTATTGCTAGTGCTCGAATAATTTTGCAGCCGACTGTATATACCGCCTTTCTTTAGAATGAATAAGTGGCCATTTTCTAAATCCCTTAACTAGAAATATAGATTTCCGAGCTATACGCATAAGGCACGCCAATAAACTGAATATACGAATTTATCGAGAATTTCTAGTGTGCACATTTCTAGATGGTGAAGCAATATTCTGAATACTCTAAATATTCTGAATCATTTATATTGCGAGAAATTCTCGCTTGATTTTCTAGAATTGGGCCATAAACTAAGATTATAGTTGCAGAAACCCGCCTCTTCTAGTCTCATTTATTTGCAGAGATTTTTAAATAACTTTGCCCTCAAGAATATAGGCAAACGCTCTAGAATTCTAATAGGGGCTTCTAGAACTCGCTTTCCAAGGGGACTAGAATTTATAAGGATGACATGACACTATTTTTTCTAGAGCCACAATTCAGATTCTAGATGTCAGTCACAAAATTTTTTCTCAGTGTAAGTTTGTAATTAATTTTTTATTTGCTGACATTTTCAGAAGCCTGTATTCAATTTTTCATTTTTATTTTTAATAAAAAGGAATAAATAAATAAATTAAATATCTGTGTCTGCAATTTATATAAGAGTCATAAATCTATTGATGATTTTATATAGAAGACTGTTTAGCATTCCGATTTTATATTTGTATGGGAACAAATGTCAAGAAATTAAAAACAATAAGAATTTCTCCTTGGAATAAAAACTATTGATATTATTTTTCCAATGTTTGATTCTTTCAAAGTGTAAAGGTATTTTTTCGAGACACCTGTGTAAATCGAAATCTTTTTTTTTTTTTTTTTTTTTAACACGTTTTTATTAGCTTCACCTGTATGTATGTTTGTAACCGCTCTGGGAGCAAACAAAAAATCTATATTGTAAAAAAAGACTTTCCCTACATGAACGCTGTGGCTGTGAGGTAAAGCTCCGGGCTACGAACCTAAAAGTCTAACGTTCGAGCCCAGTCAGGGGAGATTTTTTTAAAAATGGTTTTTGTTAAATTCTAAATTATTTTTTAATTAAATTGTCATGATGTAAATATTAATGCATGTAACGGAATCTTGCAATTCAACGTTCGGCCACTTCTGAACGTTCGATTGACCTGGAATTTTGCACACGACTTCATAGTCAATGACAATACTACATACAAGTGTTTCCAGGGTCCTATCTCATCAGGGGCAGGTTCTAGGGGTAAACACACACACAAAAAAATCTCTATATATAAAACACTATCGTATGTGGTACAGGATTTGGCCGTATTTGTATAACGTCGAGTGGCAACAATAAATCAATTATTTTTTTCTTTTATTAAAGTTTTAAAAGTATATGAATATTATGGTGTATCACTCACACGATATTCTCTTAACCTGCATTTTAATGATATAAAGATAGATATTTTGTGCTTTGTGGTTCACATTTCAATAAAAGCGTGTTTTTTAATTTTTTAAAAGTAGTATTTTATTATCATACATGATGCACAATACTGAAACTTTGAAAAAATCGAACTTTACTCTCAAAGCCAATATCTCGGGATGGGAGCGATGACGTCACTTCCGAACTGTTGCGAGAATCGGAAACTTACTGCATCATTTCCGGCTTTAAATCCTTCAGCAGGGCAGCAATGAGAAGGATGTTTCTGGAGTATCCAATATCCTGAAGACCAAAGGGATTTAGATATGTCCGCTTGTTCTTTTGTTTCCTTATAAAAGACTCTTGAAATATTCTCTCGAGAATTCCCCATTCGCCGGATAATGTTTAGAATAGAATGTTTACCGTTTTGTATGTTTCATGATGCTTTATACATAGAGATGGTTGAGTAATGAACGCATAAATAAAACACTAATCTTTTATAAATGTCATTTATAGATTTTAATTTCGTTTGAATTCTCTTTGATGATTCTACTGGCGCAGTGTATGAATGTAATTTATTTTTAAAGTTGTGAGTTATTCCTACAAAAGGTTCTATTGACAGAAAGGTTCTAATGAAAAGACATTATAGGAAATTGCATTTAATAAAAGAAAAGGACCAGAAGTCACAGGTATTAAAAGATGTCGATAGTCCTTTCTAAATCATAAACACAACGTAATTCAATATAAATTTCAGGAGCAAACATTCTAAATAATAGGACTACATTGACTCAAACGAACAGCTTGAGATAACGCACACCTAAAGTCTTGAATGAATTTAAAACTCAAATAACTTGAAAATGCCTGGATTTCGAACTAATTAAAAATAATAATAAACTTTTTTAAATCGAAATTGGCATATTATTCCGTGGATGGAAGTTATTGTCTATAATTTTAGATATATTTTTTATATTTTATATTTTTATTAATACTAGGCGAGTCGTATTAACCCTGGACGATAGGTTTAATGTCCCAACCCTACCCTCCCGCTCCTCCATGCCCTTTTCTAGTCAATTTTGTCCTTTTATTCCTTCCGGTGTTAGCCCCTCCCCTCCCTTTTTTTTTTCACACTTGACATTGTGAGTTTTTTTTTTTTTTTTTTTTTTTTTCGTCCCATGCTTTTTTCTATGGAATTTTGACTCATTTTTACCGTGTTTCTATGGATTTTTAGCTTTTTTTCCTTGTTATATTATTTTCCTTGTTTTTTTTTTTTTTATATTCTTGTATTTTTACATTTTTACATATTTTATATTTACATATTTTATATTTACATATATATATTGTCTATATTATTGGATAGAAATCAAAGTATATAATTTTTGGCCGGAATAGCGTTAGATTCCAAAAAATCTTGTAATTCCCCATTTCAGGAAATTTCTACTAAGGTCACATCCACATAATAATAATAATAATAATAATAATAATAATAATAATAATAATAATACTGTTATTGCATTTGGTCAACAGTATTATTATTACGTAACAATATTATTGTTTTATTACTCATAACTATTAATTATTATTATTATTATTATTATTATTATTATTACCTCGTTGTTACAGCCTATATTAGAAAACGTATTATATACATATGAACAAAGGGCTTTGCATGACTCAACTATAATAAATGCTACTCTAGTTACTTATAAAACCTGTAATCGCTTACAGAGCCAATTACAGTAAAAGTATGAATACACTCCAAGTCAAGAGTTTAGCAAGATTTAAAACAAATAATTTCTTCTTCTTCTTCTTTTTTTTTCCTTGGGGGGGGGGGGGTAGTGTGTCATAGATATAGTACTTTATATAGATCTATCATCCCCATGTTAACGAGCAAAGATTTTTGATGCCGAAAAAGTTTTTTGTCATCAGCCATTAGAGAGTTAAAACTCGAAAACAGTAATAGAATAGAATGTTAATGAATTTTGAAAATGTCGAAATATTGCGCGGCTTCTAAGTGTTCTAATGGTTGGTTGGTGTCGTGTTATGGACAGAAAATAATTTTAAATGGGACCAAAGTTCCTATATACAGCATCTGCGATTTGAAGGCAATTTTCTTCATATAAGTCCGCCCACGGATTGTCACTTATTTTCTGCAATTGCGCCAGAATAGCGGGACAGTTGAAAAGATGTTTGGGGGTTAGTTCTATGTCTGGGCAGTTTTTGCAGAGGCACTAAGTCCTTGTCCCGTCTTTATGGATCTTCATCCCCCTTCAGTATCCTGTCCGGAGTCTTGTTAGAGTGATGGTGAGATTTCTATTGGTACTGATTTCAGGGATTTGGTGTTTGATTTTAAGTTTCCTATCATTGAATTTTGCCTTAGCAACTGAATTGATATCGCTGAGAGTGACATGAGTAACCCTGCTGGTGTTTAATTGTCTTGCTTCTTTTGCCAAGGCATCAGCCCTCTTGTTTTCAGTAATGCCAACATGCGCGGGAATCTACTGCATGGTACACTGTTTCTTCAAATGGAAAATCTTACGAAGTGTACGGTGTATATTTATAATTAGCCCTGAAGAACCCCTTTGAATTGCTTGAAAAGCAGCTCTGTAGTCACTGAAGATGATTAACCCTTTGGCTCTTTCATTTTCTTCAAGATATATATACTCATCTAGGGATTTTTGGATGGCAATGAGTTCACAAGTGCAGTTTGAAGCTATTTTGCCTCCCCCGATCTTAAATTGCTTCGTGCTTCACTCTGTGGGAAAGTAAAGTTGACACCAGCTTTTCCGTTGTCTTGTGTTTCATCTGTGGAACCGTCAGTGAAGGCAAAGACAAAATTTTCTCTTGAATACGAGGCAATGGTTTTATTACCTTTTATTTTAATAGCCGAAGTTACTTCTTTTTTGGAACAAGGTTCGAGAAGGTGGGTTATAATTTTGGTGTTTTCCGGAAGAGTCGAAGACAAAATTGGCTCTTGCAGAATTTCATATGTGTTATGATCTAGTTCATTTTGCTGCCTGACCATTAAGTCATAGTGTAAGGTGGAGGATCGTTTGAGTCTTGTATTTTCGTTTCACTTCAAAAAGGTTTTTTTGCTAACATGTTCCTCCTCCCGACTTCTAATATTGTTGGTAAAGTTGATGACACTAAATTTTCTTCTATTATCAAGTAACTGGAGACCACATTCCTGTTGGGATTTAATGTTGTCTGTGGAAGAGACAGCACCAATTATAATCTTTGCGGCTTTTGCCTGTATGTTATGAATCTTTTTAAGTACTGAAGTCGAGGCGTGAGACCAGATGGACGAAGCATATTCCATAACTGGTCGAATCAAAGTGGTGTAGGTAGTTTTTAAGGTGTTGGGGCGATTTGTACCGCAAAGGCAATTTGAACCGTAAGAAATAAATTGCCAGCGTAATTTATTTCTTAAAGTTAAAAATATTTCTTAATATTTCTCAGTAACTCGAATTTGATTCGTATGATAAACATAAAGATTTACTCTCTATAGTAATACTCCTTACAAATTTTAAAACTTATTTACAAAAATCTGTTTTTACTAATATACTTACTAATTTTGCTAATAAAATAAAAGGATTTAAATATGATATATTTAAGAAAGACAATTATACTTGTAAAAAAAAGTTAGCAATATCTAATTACTAATCCTAAAAGTTTAATTAAATCTAAATTATATCTATAATGTCTCTTATAATTAATTAATACTATATAATATATTTTGTTATTAATATTATCTAACAAATAAATCTTTTTATCGAGATTATTAATACATTTAGGATAATTTTATTATATTTTATTGTAATTAAGTCATAAAAGTTATATTTATTTTTAATAATTTATGGCTATAATATTTTTAATAAATAAAAAAAATAACAATACTTTAATATTTACTTTACAAATTTACTAACCATTACTGAATTTTACTAATAATTATGTATAAACATTTTGAGTGTCCCTGTACACAAACCATTTATACAGGATCTGTTAATGCCAATTTAAATAGGAAACATTCCATAGTAAACCTGAATAGCATACATCATTTTTTTTAAATTCTGAAATTATTTACGGACGCATAGACAGATGGACAGTCAGACAGATAGATATATAAACTCAAAACATATTCACACTTAAAAATTGTAAAAAAAAGTGTTAAAAATGCTTAACGTAAACGAAAATGCATTTCTAGCAAATATCCCATAATATTCCTTAATGTAACTGAATATTTTTGTGTGGCCCTCTAAATCTTAAGATTAATCATACTATATTCCATAGAAAGCATATAAATAATGAATTTAAATTTTCTGCATGTGAATAACATATTTTTATTTCATTTGTGCACAGTAAAATTATTAAAATTTGGTTTATAGAAATACCTCTCATAGAACTCAATGCTTTGGAATACTTTCGGGTATCCTTGTACACAAACAATTGGTGGTATGTACCCCATTTTTGATAGGGAACATCCGATAGTGAACTTGAATAACATATTTTAATTTCATTAAGAATTGTGCAAAATAAATGTATTAAAATATTGTTTATAGAAATACCTCACAATCCTTAGGAATACTTTCGGGTGTCCCTGTACACAAACCAGTAGACGTATTCACTGCAATTTCAATAGGGAGCATCAGATAGTGAGTTTCAATAACATATATCAGTTTCATGAAATCTGATGAATATTTACAGGAGTTGGAGCGCGGACAAACAGACAAACCGAAGTTATTAACACTTTTCAACCTTGTTGGAAAGTGTTAAAAGAGAGAGAGAGAGAGAGAGAGAGAGAGAGAGAGAGAGAGAGAGAATAGCTATTGCCCCGAGCATACAATAAATTTTATTTTTATGGTGTAAAATATTTCATGTTTGTATATTTCTACGTTAAACAGAATGTATACTTAAGACATGTACAAAATATCCCCTCTATTTTTCTGGAATAAAATAAAATATCAATTAATTTTCACAAAAGCATGTATGAAAAATCCCATAAGACAAAGATTTTGTGTAAATGTTGTATGTGCATGTATTGTTTGTTTTTAAGTACACATCCAAGAAAAGGAAACTTTAAAGAAACATTCGCATGTTTTCAATGATTTGGTACTTTTTCTTTTTAGTACACCAGTAAAAAAATCAGGAGTAACTTCCACTGGACTTTTTGATTATTTAATTGTTAGCTAAAGTGTTTAAACAAATACGGAAACACACAAACACACACACATACACATATACGGACATACATATACAAGCAGAAAAATAGCAGAAAGGAGTTCAGAAGTTATCAAAATGCTTAGATGCAACAAAGTATTTTAGTCGAAGAAATTTTTCCTGATTACAGCACTTTCCTTACATTATATATGTTCGGGAAATAAAAATAATCTATTTGTGTTATAAAACTATATCTTGTAATTCAATTATTCTGACGTCCAAATGGCTGTTCCCTTTAAAAATTCACAAAAATGTTGTTACTACTATTATTATTATTTTACATTATTTGAGAATTATCTGTCGATGAAAGTTCTGTTAAACAGTTGTTTCAAAATACCATTTATAAACCGATTTTGTACTAAAAAATCATCAAAGGAAACTATGGTACTCTATGAAAAAACATTCGTCACCATTGTAACACATTCTTTCACAATTTTTCTTGCTAATGGTGACAACTGGTATCCGTCTTAACAAAAAAAGAACATCTATGATTTAATTTCAAGAAATTACAGCTAAAGAAGATTTTATATTAAAGAAATAACTTATTAAGTTCTCCATCAACTGTGATTAAAATATAAAACTTATTTTAAAAATAAATGAAAGTTTATTTATTTATTTTCGAGGATTTTAAACAACTGACTTGAATTAACTAAATATTATCGCAATAAATTAACGTTTATTTTTCATATATTCCTTTGAAATTCGAATTTCAAATCAATTGCATCTTTCACTAATCATTCTTTATTCTTTTTCAAATTATCGCATTCCTGGACCAATTTATTCATTCGACATTCCACCGGGTGACCTGTTAGGGCGTATCGAATCACTAATGAATGCTCTAATTTGATGTACGAAATTCGATATACGCCCTTGCCAACTCCCCGAAATGAAGTTTTCTCTCAAAATAAAGCAGAAGGAAAAAAAAAAATTATAAATAAAAAACGAAGGAGGAGGAGGGAAATTTTAATGATGTTTCAAGAATTGTTATCTCTTAAATTGTTATTCGTAAATTCAGTTCTAATTGCTTCTTAATAGATTTAAAGTGAATAAATAATGCTTCTTGCTGTTTGATTATAAATTGATTTAAGTAGAAAAATACAAGTAATGTTGCAAAATTCAATTTACAAATTTAAGAGATGATTGTTTCTTTAACTTAATTTTTCAAACGTAAATGCACTTTCTAAACTCTAGATTATTATAATTATGTTATCTATGAAATAATGTATTAAAATTAAAAATAACTGTTCATAAAATTTTTATTCATTTGTTTTTGTTTATCCAATTAAGTTTCTTGTTTATTCATTTATTGCTATTATTTAAAAATCAATTTCTTTTTGCATAATGTAAAAAATAAATAAATAAATAAATAAATATTTCTTTTCTTGCGTAATTCCTTTAAAAATACACATAAAAAATCTAAAATTATCATCTAAATTTTTTAATGTATAATTTAATATGTTTGTCGGCATTATTTTTATTTATATAATTTAATGATATGGAATGATATTAATTTTCGGCATTGGTATGCACTGTAAAAAGAATTCTGAAACTGATCGTTTCGTTTTCGGAACGAAAAGTTTTAATTTAGAATACAATTAGTTTCAGAACTGTAACAAAAATAACTGTTATGGTAGCGAAAGAGGCTTTTTGGAATTAACGAAAAACTTGGTTTCATTGAAGATATGAAACAAATTGAGTTGTAAATTAAAATTATTCTTTCCCAAAACAAATCTAACCATTTCAAAAAAAAAAAAAAAAAAAAAAATTTTTTTTTTTTTTTTTTTTTTTTTTTTACAGCGCATTTACCACGAGAACTAGTTCACCTTAACCTGTTTCCCTGGGCATATTATGCGTTAATATTTCTAATAAAAAACTAGTATGTTGTCACTATTAATTTCTTCTATTTATTCCTACACAAATTCACGAAATGCAGTTATTAAAATTCTTATTCATCAAAGTTATTTTACGTCATAATTGCAGATAATTTTAGTCACAGAAAAATATAACACTGAATGTCAAAAGAAAATTTTAAGCAACACAGAAAATATCTTAAAAAATATATTATTATTATTATTATTATTATTATTATTTGTTAAAAAAAAAGAAAAAATAATAATAATTGTATTTCAAATTATTACAGATCTATGGTACAATCATTCCTTTTAAAAGAGTTGACAAATTCTTTTGAAAGATACCCAATACAAATATTGAAAAATTTCACCCTGGGTCTTCTCTTAAGAGGGGTGGGGGAGGGGGAAACACTGTTCCTACATATACGAAAAAATAAAAGAGATTCTGGTTGTCTACTACTATTATATATACATATATATTTATTTTTACATTGAAAAATCAAAAATTATTCTTACTATGTACATTTATAAAAAAAATTATGACCCATACTGCCAAATTAAAAATTATGAAAAAAATGGACAACAGCGCTACCTGTTGAGAGGTTGATCCATCTCAATGTAATGAGTACCTTACGTCAAATCCCATCTAAATATCAAGTTTGGTTAAATTTCGTTTACTGGTTCCGGAGATAGAGCGTCCACAAAATGCTTTAAACACACACACACAGACACATGAGTATTTATTAAAAACTGGCGAGCTCTTTCCGCTTCGCTGGTCACTATATATAATAGAATCACTTTATTACTGAACAATTAAAAAAGAAAAAATCTATTGAAATTAGTTAATTAGTTCTCGAGAAAGAAACAAATTTGAAAATGGACGCACTGCCTTCAGTAACGTCTTTCCGGGTCACACTCTGTGGTTTTTACATTTCTTATAGATTTAAAACATATATACTGTATGGTGGGTCCGGGTCCTATTGCCATATATATATATATATATATATGTATACTTTACTTTGAAGAAAATTCGTTGATACTGATAAAGAACTTGCACAAAAAAAAAAAAAAAAAAAAAAAAAAAAAGATAGAAAAAAGAAAGAAAGAAATCGCACGTTTCCCCCTGCTTGTTTTATGCTTAAAAATCGGGCAGTTTTATATCCGTAACATGGGAAAATGTTTCATAATTTAAAAACAAGATTTTACTTTTTTTTTTTTTTTTTTTTTTTTACTTTTTACTATGGACTTTTGAACTTGGACTCGGTTTTACTATAAATACTACTTCTCGTAAATTGGGAAAGTATTTCATAATTTATCAGTGATGCATGATTTTACTTTCATGTTTTCATTGTAGTAAATTTTCACTCAATCGTTTTTGAATCATTCTCCATGGTGCTGAATCTTAATTTTCGTACTTGTTTTTACGGTACACCTGAATGGGATTGTTGCGTGATTGCATTTTTATTTTTTAATGTCTAAAATTATTATTATTATTGTTGTTGTTGTTGTTGTTATTGAAAATTCTAAATGTTTAAATTTAGCGCATTTTGTTCACTACGCAATTCATTTTTTGTTTGAGCAATAGCATTAATCTTTCAAGTAGAAAATTAAAACTAGAATGTTGTTGGCCACCGCATGAGTTTCTTCTATATTTTCCTATACAAATCCACTCAATAAAAATAATTTATTAAAATTATTATTTAAAAAAATTATCTTTTATGATAATGCAGATAATTTCCATATTAGAGAAGTAAAATAACACTAAATATCCCCCCCCCCCCCCCCCCCCAACAAACACGATCATTCAAAAAAAGCAAATGTTTTGTTTATTCGTGTTGCCATTTTACGATGAAGATTCTATTGTTTTCTGTAAAATACCTCGAAATCAGTTTAAATGAAAGAAGTTTTATTTCCTTTTATAAACACAGAAAACTTTAATAAAGAAAATAATCTTAATTTGATTATTTGTAAAAGAAAAATGTGTAGTTTTTTGAGAATATCTTGAAATCAGTTGAAAAAATCGAACTCAACCTCCATAGACTTTCTAGAAATAATTGTACGAAAGACTTTTTTTGATTCATTCTATTAATGATGCCAAAGGTAAGTCGGTTAAAAGTAAGTAATTTTATAATCAGGTACCTTTTACTCACAAAAATGTTCGGTTTAAAAAACTGTTTCTAAAAATATACAATGTGTATTAATTTAATATAAAAGCATGACATGTATTTTATCAAAATTAAATGTCAGCCAGAAATTTGTTTGACAGTGGTCGTACCTGAAACTATTCGGCATCTTCATTGATATTATATAGGATACACCCCGCGACAAAAAGATAGGTAAAAAGGGTTTTTTCTTTGATTTTTCATAAAATAACATTATCTAAATTGTGCTTATCATTTATTATTATCATAAAATAACACTATTCCCGGACTAATTTTTGTTTTAAGACTCATTTAGAAAAGTTTTAAGACTAAAATTTTTCTAATTTAAGACTACACTCCGTGACAAAAAGATAGGGACATAGGTTTTTTTTTTTTAAATTTTTCATAAAATAACATTATCTAAATTGTGCTGATCCTTTATTGTCATAACAAAATATTATCATATCAAAAACATATTAAATATTTGAATCATATTCAAAATATTCATATTCGAAATAATCACATTCAAAATTAAAAAAAAAAAAAAAAGATACTCTTTGTTCCTATCTTTTTGTCGCGGTGTGTAGTCTTAAATTAGAAAAAATTTAGTCTTAAATTTTATCTAAATTAGTCTTAAAACAAAAATTAGTCCGGGAATAGTGTTATTTTATGATAATAATAAATGATAAGCACAGTATAGATAATGTTATTTTATGAAAAATCAAAGAAAAAACCCTTTGTAAAAAAAAAGAAAAAACCCTTTGTTGTTTTTGTCCCGTGACAAAAACACTTTTTGTCACGGGGTGTAGTCAAATAGTATTCTGGACGCCTCAAAATAAGTAAATCGGAGTTCAAGAAATTTCCCAGATTCAGTACTTTCTTTTTTTAATATATAAAAATAAGCAACGAAAATCTATACTGGAATTTATCTGCAGATTAGAAACAGTTTTGAAAACACAAATCGAATTTGTCTAATACAAATTTTAATAGTTCCCCCCACAATGGATGCTTCTTTCTGTACAAATATCTAAAAGTGTTTTATATTTTATGAGTGATGCAGGACATTACTGCGTTTATGTATTTGGGTGAGTGAACGTAAGAATGTAAATAAATAAATAAAATCTCTTACAGATTTTAGCAATTTAGCGGAAATACTGTCTCATAATTTATGAGTTATGCATAATTTTATTTTCTTGTTTATTACTATAAGATGAATTTCTTTTGTTCAGAGATAAACTATAAAAATTGAAATAAATTCTTCATTTTCAATTTCATGTTGTGTAATTATAACTTATATTCTGTTTTATAGAAAAGGGTTTCGTAATTTATCAATGTGCATGACTTTTCAACCATTCAACATTTTTTAGTAATATCTACTTATCTGCAGATAGAAAGAAATATCATTTGTAAGGTACTTATATGTCTAAGCAATAGTTCATAAAACATATAGAGCTGAGGCAAATATTGTACCAGGTATTTCAGTTTTTAGTTTAAGATTTAATCTTTGTCATAGAGTATCAAGTGCTGGTCAGAAATATAATTGTTGCTGTAAAAAACTCATTAAGTAGAAAAAAATAATTTTCTATTCAAAATTACCATCAAATTTTCAAGTAACTGATAATAATTTATTTTTATGATTTATTAACTTTTATTTTAGCATGTAATACTAAAAAATATCACAGCTCGAATTATTATATTACTCGCAAACCCTTGCAAAATTTTCGCAGTATTTTATTTTATTTTTTTTATTTTATTTTTACTTTATTTACCTTTAAAATTTGAAACTTGTAAGTCTTATACCAATTTTACCACCCAATATAAATTTTCATTCATCAAAAGCGAAATTATTATTAGTAATTTTTTTTTTTTTTTTTTTTTTTTTTTTTTTTTTTGGGGGGGGGGGGGGAGATGAAACACTAATGAAAGTTAACCTAAAATCATTTAAAGGAAAATTTCAAAATAAAATTCATGTTTGACGATCCAAATTTTATACTTCCCCGGACGGGCAGATTTAGTATAGGATCCCTATGGCGACTTTTAATGTTTTGCCGCCATGTTGGCGATGCCTTTTAATTTCTTTTATAATTTATTCATTTTGGCGAAATATCTTTTGTTAAAAAAAAAACTTAGTACTTATTTTGATTATACTTCTTATTGTTGTGTTTTTTAGTCAAATTATGACACAAAAGTTCATATTTTGTTTATATATTTAAAGTATTGCTATGTTTATAACAACGCTTACAAAGATTCTAAAAAAGCAAATTTTAAAAATAAAATTATTTCATCGGACAAATGTTGTCTTTTTTTTTTCTTTTTTTAAATTAGATCGCTGATAAACTAAGTCCGCGTGCTTAAATATTCCTTATGTATTTTTTTTTTTTTTTTAAATCCTCGCGTATTTTATTGTCATTATCGTATCGTTTCTAAAAAATATAATCATATCTAGTCCACGTTAGAGAAATATTATATAGATTATTATTGTTGTTGTTGTTACTATTGTTATTATTATTGCTATTTTGTTAAAATAAATAGTTCTTAAATAAAATCGCGTTTGTTCAGGAATTTGGACTTAAAAAGTGAAGTTTCTCTTTGATTTGAAAAGTGACGTTTTCAATAAAATCTTAAATATATATAATATATTAGTTAAGATAATTTCTTCCTAATTGCGTAAGCTGGCGTCTACATCACTGATACCAAATAATGATGTTGAAAATAAGAAACGCAATACGCTAAAATTTCATTGTTTATTACTGACCAATGACCATTTTTTAAATTTTTAAATCAAATTTTTGACTGGCAAAGTTTTTATTAAAACTAAACAATACATTCATTTATTTTAAGAATTGAATATATATATATATATATATATATTTCCTTCAAATTTAGATAACATATCTCACATTTGAATCACTAACATGTTATTTAGACATGTTTTATTTATGCACAATAAAACTGCTTGTAAATTTTTCTGATTTTCTAATAATGTATAAAATAAAGCATTGAACCACATACACTTTAAAAGGGCTCTCCACTTATCCTCCCCAGATTCCAGAGCCAATGTTATTCTATGGAGAATTTTACCCCATTATAACTTATTAACTAATATGTATTTTTAAATTCCGTTTTCACATTCAGAAACTTCACAACTATTAAACAATTTATCGCTTGCTAAAAATTAGTTTATAAAATTTTTAATATTTTATTTTGAGGTTGTAAAATGCGAATTTTCACAATGTGAAAATTTTCATTTTTGAGCTTAAAAATGAAATCTTAAAAACAAAGAAAATCAATTTTTAAAAAGCGATAAATTGTTTAATAGTTGTGAATTTTCGGAAAGTGAAAACGGAATTTTATAATATGTATTAGGTAATGAATTATAATGGGGCAAAATTTCCCATGGAATAACATTGGCTTCAGCTTTCGTAGACGATAGGTAGAGAGTGCAGCAAATATTTCTTATAAGATTATTTATAATGTTTGAAAAACCATTAAATTACTGTAATAAAATAATACCGAATAATACCTATATATATATAAACTATTTTAGTTCATAAGTATATATTGTTCGGAACTAAGTTATTAAATATATAAATCTTAATTGTATTCAAAAAGAAGAATCACGTTATTGAAAAATAATAAATCATAATCTAAAATAACAAGGCTTATTATAATTAATTTTTCCATATTTTATGAAATATCATTAAGTTTCTAATTATATTTGTTTCATTTTAGAAGACTACCCGGGGAAGAACAGAAAGAAGCTTTTGAAATGCCTTCTCTAAAAGCTCTGGAAAAATCCAAACAGATGATTAAAAAGTATGTATATATTTATTTATTACAATATTTTATTTATTTATTTGTTTATTTTGGGGGATAGATAAAATCTAGCAAAATATTTTGATATTTATATGTATAACGAACTTTAACCACAACATATTTTCTGTTCATGGAATTGTGTTAAACCCAAATTGATTGTAAGTAGGAAGTAAATTACTATTGTTACTGTTATTAGTAGCAGTATTATTATAGTTACCTAAATCCAACTATAGCACAGAATTCCGCTTATCATAGCCTCCTTAACTAGATGCCTGTCGCGTGGCTCATAAACTTGGCAACAGTTGAAGCGGTAGACAGCGCCACCTGGTACAGATTTCGCGACATTTTTATTCAACTGTCACCAATAATTTTAAGAAGTTATATATGATATATATAATCGACGTTTCTTCGATTCTATTCGCCTTTTATGTATATCATATCCCACTTTAAAAATTTCTTGATGGCTGTTGAATAAAAAAGTCGCGCAATCTATACCAGGTGGCGCTGTTTACCGCTTCAACTGTTGCCAAGCTTCCGAGCCACGCGACAGCCATCTAGTTTAGGAGGCTATGCGCTTATACCCACAATTTCCGTTCTATTAACTACGTGATTGCAATATTTCTTTTTTTAAAACAAATTATTTATTTATTTTTGCAATATAATTTTTCAATATCAAAGAAATTTCCATTTTAAACATTTTTTAAATTTTATTTTTTATATACAATATTTATATACAATTATATACAATCTTTATATACAATTATATACAATCTTTATATACAATTTTATTTTTTATATATAATGTAAATTTTATCTTTTATATACAATATAAAAATTGTTTGGATGCAAAAGATATTTGAGCCAGTCTTTTCACATCGTACTTCTTTGATATACAATTTTCTTTCAGGATCATGCTTTTCATTTTATTTATCCACCATTCGTTTGTCTAAGGAATTAATTTTGAAATTATTTTGTAATTTGTACTTTATTTTTAATTGATTGTATTAAAAATACTTTTTATCTCTCAAGATCAATACATGAAAATATATTTCTTTGGAATGCGATAAGTTCTATTTTGACATGGTTTTATTTCATATACTGATACGGATATTTTTCCTCAATTAGAACATAATCTTCAAACTATCTATTAATTTCAGGAGCAATTTTAAAAATAAACCTTACGCTCTATATTTCGACTAAAACAAAAATGCAGCAGAGAATCATTACTTCTGTCTCAAAATATCAACGATGAACAGTCTCATTTCAAAAATATCCGAACGAATTCTTTAAATAATCTGAATACTGTTTTCACAACACCATTTTTTTTAAAGGGCTAAATGGGTTTTGAAGGTTAAAAAAAAAGTATATATATAATATAATAAACACAAATTTTTATTCAAAATTTTGATCGTATAAAAGAGGAACATTTAATAATACAGTGAAACTTGAATAATTCGAACTTGTTTAACTCGAAATTTTGGATAATTCAAATTTTTTTACTCGGTCCCTTGAATTTTGTATTAAAATAATGTTAAAAAATATGGATAATTCGAATTCTGTTTCGGATAATTCGAATTTTTCATACGATTACCATTAAAATACAGTCGAACATCGTTAAGCAGTTCATGTTAAAAGTAATTCACGTTAACAGTGTTCACATTAACGAGGTTCGACTGTGTTACAGTAAAATTTGTTCCCGAGTTTTTTCTCAGTTAAAGTGCATTATCATCTTTAACAGTCTTTCAAAAGAAGGATAAGGAAATACAAGAGTATTTCCTACCTGGGTGCATCAGAAAATATGTTCCATATACATGAACTTTGAGTTTTTTTTTTTTTTTTTTTAATTGAAAGTCATGTCTGTAGAAGATTCTATTTTTGTATCAGTTGATAGGTTGAAGTCATATGCTATGACACAAATATTGTACTTAAAGAAGCAATCAAAAATATCTGACTATTTTTTAAAAAGTGTTGAATAAATTAAGCTCGGGAAAAAAAAAATAGATTTAATATGGGGGGGGGGGGTAGCAGTATTCTTAGATATAAAGTTTATGTGTTAAATCTTTGATCGTAGAGGTTTTTTTTTTTTTTTTTTTTTTTTTTTTAATCTCTTCTTTTGACAAAATAGTATATGTAATTCAAATTTTTGGATATTTTGAAATTTTCTCTGGTACCTTCAACTTCGAATTATCCAAGTTCTACTGTATTTTTCAAAAAATTTTCTTTAATTTTTTGGAAACCGGTGGGTTCGGGTTTTCGAATACCCTTCAGAAGAGCAGCGGACACGATTTCTCAAAAAACTCTAATGTACGAATTTTATTCAAATTGTGCTCACTTCTTCAAAATAGAATTGATTAATGCTCAAACGAAAGATTTAAAAACGTTTTGGAATATGAATTATTGGAAGAATTGCATGTAAAAATAGTACAACTTTCGGTACATTTTACCCCCAGTTACAACCTTGTAAAATAAGTTGTAATCGAGAAAAAAGAAGAATCTTTCCTTTAAACACTAGTCGATTCTATTTTGAAAGAATATGCAAAATCTGAATAAGATAGGTGCATTAGATTTTAAAAAACCATGTCCGAGAATGATTGTGTCGGTGTAAGGAACATATTTCTTTTGGTCTGCAATAAAGGTACAGGATGTTCTCTGAAGAATCCCGTTTCACTGTGGGGCCGCGGTAGCCCAGTCGGTATTCGCCGGCCTCGTAGTTGGAAGATTGCGGGTTCGGTACTCGAGCCGGCCAAAGACCGTCGTGTACACTAATGGTGGCTGGTGCACGTAAAATCTATCGTGGCCGCAATGTCCTCCATGTTCTCATCAAAAATTATACCTCTGGGGGTCACCGAAGCAGGAGAGCCATTCCTTCCGTGGAGGATCAAAATTGTGATGGCATGTCTCCGGACCACCTCTAGAGGTGAGTTCCAGACCGTCGTCAATTGCCCAACTGCGCAGCACTAGTGCGACGTAAAACCCAACCAACCATCTATTTTGAAAGATTATGCAAAATTTGAATAAAATAGTTGCATTAGAATTTAAAAACCATGTCCACCGCAATTCTGGAAGGGACTTCGAAATGAAAATCTTATATAATATTATTTAAGTGTTGTTCTTTTACAGGATGGTGACAGGCAAAATTTTTCCTCTGATTCTTCCACTTGGGAATTTTTAGCAATAAGTTTGCAAGATTAATTAAGTGAAATATTGTCTTTCTTAAATATAGTGGTGGAAAAATCCGGACGTTTTATATGCTTTTTTTTTTTTTTTTTTTTTTTTTTTTTTTTGAGAAAATATATCTTTTTAGCTATGAATCCCATGTACCCCCAAAGAAATTTCCCGTGTTTTGTTTAGATATTTTACTCTATGCTTTGTTTTTTGTAGCTTTAGTTTCAAGTATCAAATCTGAGAGCATTCAGTGGAAAATTTTTTAATTTAAATGAATCCAATACACATGTATTTTCAAATATTCAAATATTTTTATATTACAATTCTTGCAGTACACTTATTAACGTTTGAGGTATCCATTTTTTTTTTTTTTTTTTTTTAGTCACTGCCATTAGATATTCTAAACATTACTTTATTATAAGCTGCTAATATTTTAATTTCTTCCGGAGTATTTTTAGCCCTGCCTTTATTTCGCACTTTTATTTTTAGAAAAAAAAAAAAAAAAAAATCCGGTATACACTATCTATTAACAAGTATGTGGACATTTTCGAATTTAGATATTTTGTCACATATCCAGAAAAATTCTTTAGGAATCATCTTGAAACTTTGAGAATATAAAGAACATGTTACACCATAAAAATTAAAATGTTTTGGATCACCCTGTAAAAAGTTATACTCGAAATGTGTTTTTGCTGTAGAATATGATTATAAGGATACTTCTAATTATCTGCATAAATTTCTATGAGGCTGCCACTTATGTTCATGGAAATATAACTCTTGTAATTTTTTAAAGAAACAAGTTATATCTCCATGAATATATATGGTAGCCTCATAGAAATTTATGCAGATAATTATAAAAATGCTCATAATCACATGCTACAGCCGTAACGCATTCCAAGCATTAATTTTTACAGAGTTATTCAAAACATTTTTATGATTATTATAATTTTTTTTTACTAGTCCCCTTTTTCTCTTCAGGACAAAACCTTTGCTGAATTATATGGGGTGTAACATGTTCTTTATTCTCTCAATGTCCGACGATGATTCCTAAAGGATTTTTCTAGATATTTGACCAAAAGTCTAAACCCGAAAGAGTCCAAATACTTATTGGTAGGTAGTGTATAACTTCGATAAAATAAGCAAAATTTACTCTTAAAGAACAAATAATATGATATAAAGGCAGGGTTAAAAATACTCCGGAATAAATTAAAATGTTGACAGCTATGTGTTATCATTATCACAACAAGAATCATTCGTTATCGCTAAATTTATCATATCATGAAAATCATAAAATTTCACTAAATCTTACGCATGCGCAGTTAAAAATTATTTAGTAAGAGTACTCACATTTCATTAAATGTTTAATATTTTTTCATTCTGATTGCAGTATGCTGTGTCTAATATTGTATGTCGAGTTTCCAGGAAATAGCTTTGCACTGGGTCTAATACCTTGTGTGTTATAACTATAAAAGCGAAATTTTTTTGGGCAATTTTTTAAAGAAACCTTTATATCTACCTGATTACATGCGGCAGAGACATAAAAATTTATACAGAAAATGAGAAAGAGTTTCATAATCACATGCTACAGCCAGATCGTATTTCAAGCATTACTTTTTACAGGGTGATGCCAAATATTTTCATTTTTCTTTAATTTTTTAATGGTCCCCTTTTCACTTTTGGCGCAAAACTTTTAAGTACATGAGGTATAAGATGTTTTTATACTCCTGAAGTTTCAAGGTGACTTGTTCAGTACTTTTTGAGATATTTTAAAAAACGTCTGAATTCGAAAGTGTCCGGTTATTTAAGGAAAGGTAGTGTAGGATACGTGCTCCAGTGATTGACACGCTCCAGTAATTGACACCTATCCCGAAATAATTAATAGATAAGAGAAATAATAAAAGCATATATTGTGCATATAAGAATTTTAACATTTTATGTCAAACACTGGAGACTAGGATGCTAATAACTAGTAAAATGACTAACTAGCAGTGTCAGACACTGGAACATAGGGTGCTAATTACAGGTAAAATGAAAAAACTGGCAGTGTCAATTACTGGAACATTGAGTGGGTGTAAAATAAAAATTCCTAAAAAAAATATTTATTATCAAATGTATATATTTTAACATATATGTGGTTCTGAATGTCTTTCATGCCATACGCATTAATTTAAGATTTCTAAAAATATTTTCTGATGACTAGAACATTAAAAACATCAGAGATTGCTCTAAAAGTGTCAATCACTGGAGCACTTACCCTATAATCATTTTTTATATAATGACTTCTTTTTACACTCCTCTCTGATTTTACAATCAGATATTCTAAAACGTATATATATACAAATGGATATATGAAAGAATTCAACATCATTTAGATTACCGACGATCATTTCTGAATAAAACGTCCAGACGTTGACGTGGCGTAAGCAATAGCCATTAACAGTTCTCTTTCCGGAACTTTTATATACTGTTAGATCGATTTACAGGTTAATCAACGTATCGTCACTTGAGCTCTTCATCTCCTTTTTCCCTCTTTTTTAAGAGGGGTGGTGGTACAGTCCATCCCCCGGGTACTGCTTGTTCGTGTTGGGAATGGAAAACAGTTCGAGGATTTCTCTAAGCATCCATTGATAGCCACATTTGGACCAAAGAACTCCAATTCCCTGTCAGACATCCCCTACTCCCTCAAGTATTTCAACGGGAGTCTGAATGAGTTTTATTCCCGGGCTGTGATTGAGAAATACGCTTTTCGTCTGGTGTGGGGTGAGAGGCAAAGAAGCAAATATTCTGTCAAGTGTATATTGGTTTTTGTTGTGTAAATTTACTCTGGGAGAGAGCGACGTAAAATATTGGCTATTGCTATTCGTGATAAATGAGTAAATAAAAAGAAAGGGCTGAAAGAATATGCGTCTTATTTTGCACCCTGCAAGTTGTGAAAACGTATATAAATTTCAGCTTTCTTCTTAGACGTAATGAAATTCTAGTATATGTAAAAGCCAAATGCTAAGGCATCACCCTATCTGTCTATCGCTCCACGACTCAAATTCCTCCGTTTTTGGCTAATTTAATTAATTTATTTCTTTACAATTTTTTATTAATTTTTAAACATATATAATAACAGTGTACCATTGTACATTTTTACAGTATGAAAATTGTAGTTTGACTACTTGTTTGCACAATTGTCCCTGCTTTTTTTTAAAGAGGACTCTACCACTTTTCATCGATAATGATTGATACTATTAAACATTCTGTAAACTTAAAGTTGAAGAGAGCAATTTTACTCTTTGCGGGTGTAATTTTGTTTGCTTCTTTTAACGAAAAACTATGCCCTTTGTCTATTTAAATATCTTTTACATTTACCGTGAATGTGATACAATCTCTGTACTGAGAGTAGATAACGCAATTTTACTCCTTGTTGAAGTAGTTGTGCTTGCTTCTTAAAAAAAAAATAATAATAATGTTACTGGCAAAGCCTGCTGATCAATCTATAGACTGACAGTACTGCAGAGCAATTTTACTTTTTAATGTCATAGACTAAAAAAAAAGAGACCACTTTTCATCTATACTGACTGCATGTCTGTCTAAATTTAGTTTTATTTAATCAAATTCTAAAACCAAGTAGGAATTCTTCTATTTTCTGTACATTATATACGAAATATATTTTGAACCTGGCACCAGGTGACGATCAGAGAAAGAATATTCAAACAGTTGTATATTGTTATGTACTCTATAAAAATTACGTAAAACTTTGAGACACCAAAAAATTGCTGTTGAATGAATTAAAACAAGAAGATTGCCCTTACTTCGTATTATGCAAAGTTGCATGAATAATTTTATGTATTACTGATCGATATAATTAAACTTCATATAAATAAAGGTAAAATCTAAAAAGCTGAGTTAATGCCATTTGCCTGTAACTTAAAATATTCAGTCGCAACTTTTGCAGTTTATTTAAAATATTAAATATATATAGTTATACTCTTTATAACTGAAATTCTATCCCCACCTCCTGTTTTTAAAGATGAATAGATAATTGATAAATCTACTGATAAATCACAAACGGTTGCTTGCTAAAAAAAATGTATTTTATTATTATTATTAGTAGTACATTCTGAGAGATCATCTAAGATGCATTTAGTTTAAATTTGTAGTTTTTACACTTTTTTTTTTTTTTTTTTTTTTTTTTAACAATAAGCAACAAAATCTTGTAAAAATATGAAAATGGGAAACTTCCATAAAACACTGAGAAAAATTTGTCTTTCGTTTATTACCTAACGCACTGGGACGGAATTTATAATCTGGAGGGAAATTATACTCCTAGTAGAATAGTTATATCAGCAAATATCGGGTTTTTCGGACAGGCCAATATTATATGTTAAACATTTCTTCCAATATCGGCAGATAATGGATAGCATACGGCTCATGTCCATACAGATAGTTATTTAATAACATGAAAAATCTTTAATATTCGTCTCATTTGCTTCATGTCTATAAGTGTTAAAAATTCTACTGTGAATTCAATTGATTCATTGATCAGTATTCTTCGATCTTTCTTATGTTCCTCCACCATTTAAGATGCTTTCTAGGAAAAATCCGTCTTATTTAGAATGGAAAATAATGACAGGTCGAGAAATTTTGCGATTTTTAGTGAAGTGGAAAAGACGTATAACCAATATTAGCGGAGTATAAACGAAACCTTTTTGCATTAAAATGAATAGGAATGAATCAGAACTTCACTATAAGGACGTATAAATGTGAAAGACGTATAAACGAGAGACGTATAAACGGTGCTTTACTGTAGTTTGAAAATTTGGGATTTTTTTTTTTCTCTTTTTCTAGGACTTTATTAAGGAATTTTTTTAACCGACTTCTTAATAAAGCCCGAGAAAATGAGAAAAAAAAAATCTTGTTTATATGTGGTTTTATGTCAGTGTCTTAAGAAACGTACAAACGGTATTTTAATGTATATAAGGTGGGGGAAAAGGGATATTTATATTTTTAAAAATGAAGTAAAAAAAAAAAAAAAAACTAGTATGTTGTAGCGATTACAAAACTTTCTTCTATATTTTTCTATACAAATTCAAGCAGTGCAAATTATTTATTAAAGTTGCTATTTATAAAAATTATTTTTCATGATGAGCACAGAGTATTTTCATCTCAGAAAAGTATAATTCTAAAGATCGAAAGAAAGTATACCCTATAGACAACATATTAAAAATTACATTTTATCAGGATTTCTTTTTTTCTTCTTTTTTAATTTAGAAATCTGTTTAGATTTATATGTCATACTTCAAAATTCTGAAAGTCAGTCATATGAAATCTAATAACCATGTTGATAATTATGGACTGTTAAATATGTCCCTGTTTTCCCCTTCTGTTCGGATCACTTTTTTTTTTCTTTTGTTCATATCAGTTCATTTCCCGGTCCACTTCACTGTTCATCTAGTAGGTACAAGATGAAAAGGGGAAAAAATAGCATCCCCTTCTCCACGCACGATAAGATCGGATTTCGTTCTTGCTCCTGCCGTTCCATTCGGGATTTACTAAATCTGATTGAATTGGGTTTGACGGGAGACTGATTCCCTGATCCTCTTCTTAAAATCCTTGATACCAAACCACTATTGGTTCCACATTCATGAAACTTTACTGTGGAACTAAATTGTTGAAGAAAAATACTTAAATATTGTAACATATACAGTAAAGCACCGTTTATACGTCTCTCTTTTATACGTCTTTTACATTTATACGCCTTTTTTAGTGAAGTGCTGATTCATTCCTGTTCTTTTTAATGCAAAAATTCTTCATTTATACGTCGCTAATATCGGTTATACGTCTTTACTAAAATTCGCAAAATTTCTTGACTTGTCATTATTTTTCATTCTAAGACGGATTTTTCCTAAAAAACATCTTAAATGAAGGAACACGGGAAATGTCGAAAAGTACTGATCAAATAATCGATTGAATTCACAATAGAATTTTTAATACTCATAGACAAGCAGCAAATCAGACGAATATTAAAGATTTTTAATGTTATTCAATAACTACCTGTATGGACATAAATCGTATGCTTATTATTAAAGATACACAATATATATAATTAATATCCAAAATGTGTTCATATAGTTCTTAAGAAATTTAATATAATACTCAATGTATGATATATATAGTAATTAGTACCCAGTCATGCATTAATAGTAGGATTTTTCTCACTTTTTATAATATATATATACATATATATGTATAATTATTGCCTTAAAAAAAGTATAATATTCATTTGCTGACTTAAGAAACTTTATTAATTAGTGTTTTCCAATAAACCTTGCTTAAGTGTCATCAAAGTGTTATTTTAATAAAATTAAATATAATTTATATGTCTCATTAATACATTAAAACCAATGTAACATTTAAAATGAGATAAAAAGTACAAAAATTTAAAACTTTAAAAATACATTTTAATTAAAAACTTAAAAACACAAGACAGACGTTTCGGCTAGAACACTAGCCCTCCTCAGTGTCAAACATCCTAAAGTTAAAAATTCCACTTATCGTACGACTATCCCTTATTATAAAGGTATTTCTGAAAATATCTATAAATTACTTAGAACAGTTAATATCTCTACTAGCTTTAAACCTCAACTCCGTATTAGTAACTTTCTCTCAAACTTTAAACCCGCTGTCCCCCCTCTTAAACGTTTAGGTGTAATCTATAGTATTCCTTGTAAAAATTGTGATTTTACATATATCGGTGAAACTGGAAGAACAGGTGAAATTAGATTAAAGGAACGTAAACGCTCATATAAAACAGGAGATTTAAAATCGAAACTCGTAATCCATTCTCTCAATAGTGATCATATTCCGGATTTTGAAAACTTTAAAATTTTAGCTTCTAATGTAAATATCTATGAATCCCGTATTTTTCTAGGGGGCACTTTTACCAAAATGCAACATTCTGCCTTGAACAAAGCTAAAGCTATTCCTCCTGAATATTTAATCTTGCTATGATGTACTATGAATTTTTGTAAATGTTGTTTGTGCTTGTATGTTTGACACTGAGGAGGGCTAGTGTTCTAGCCGAAACGTCTGTCTTGTGTTTTAATGTTTTTAATTAAAATGTATTTTTAAAGTTTTAAATTTTTGTATTTTTTATCTCATTTTAAATGTTACATTGGTTTCAAAGTGTTGTTATTAAAATTTCGATTATACGTCTTTTCATTTATACGACCTTTTACGTCAGTCCCTTGAAAGACGCATAAATGGTGCTTTACTGTATTAATTCTATTGCAATTCTATTAATATTCTATTGCAAATTTTATGAAATAATACTTGAACACTAATATATATTTTTAAGATATATTTTTATGACGATAAAAATATATTTTTTATAAATTCGTAGTGATATTGCCCACAAATACTTATATCGAATGAAATTTTTATCCATGGAATTTTAACAAGTTTGAGAAATTTGTACAATATTATGAAATAAAAAGCTTTTCTACGAATATTTTAGAATTTCCTTTGTATGTTATTTTTTATAAATGTCTGAATGTGAAGGGGGTATTGTTTATGTTAAATTTTTCTATGTTCAGTCAAAGCGTTATTAAATAAGTTTTTAGAATACCAAACATCGGGATATTTAATATTTTGCTGGCATCGTAGTAATTATTTAAGGGGACTTGGCTCCTTTGAATTGGCACCACTGTAGTAAATTGCATATAAAAGCATGTATTTCTATTTAATATTTATAAATTGAACTATATTAGGTCTATTTTGTTTCAGACAACAGTTCTTATGGTTTTTGATACATTTTTTACAAATTTAAAATCGTTAAATTGCATTTTTCAGTTTTTTTTTTTTTCCATGAATTCATGATTTTTAAAATGATAAAACTTCTACAGATATTTAATAAAAGACTTTATATATATATATATATACATATTTGTATAACAGAGTTAAAAGAATTAGAAATGTATTTTACAATATCTTTAAAAGAAAAAAAATATTAAAAATTATATATATAATAAAAACCATGATTTGTTTTCCTTTTTTTAAGCAATGCAGTTTTTATTTTATTTTTTTCTCAGAAACTAATTAAATAAATTTCAAAATCTCTCTCTAATTTTTCAAAGTAAGTTCTATTAAACATTAAAAAATATTTTCTAAAATATCTGTAAAAGTTTTATCATTTTGAAGATCATAAATTCATGGAAAAAATGCAATTTAAAAATTTTAGATCAGTAAAATATACATTAAAAACCAAAAGAATTATTTTCTGGATAGCATTTTATTGAACAAACCTAATATAGTTTAATTTATATATATTAACTAGAAATATAAGCTTTTATATTAAAAAAAAAAAAAAAAAAACCCTACTTCTGTGATTCGAAATTTTCCTAGCGAAAAATCAATGTTGGTGCATTATTTTGATTAATTTAGAAAGTTTTTCTGAAAATATCGATATTGTGTCAAACAAATCAATATTCTAATTATGTAGATATGTTAAAAAAAAAAAAAAAAAAAAAAAAAAAAAGAGAGAAAGAAATTCAATTAAAATAAGTACCTATGAATAAAATTAAATTTATAGATGAAAATGTAATTTAGGTAAAATTTTATGTATAACACGGAAAACTTTTGTATACTTAAAAGACATAGAAAATAAATTATAAAAACAAACCAACTACGAAATTTCACATCAGTAAGTCAGAAAATTAGCAAATTATACCTATACTATACCGTGTTAAAAGAAGCAATTGATAGCAATAATGAAAGTATAATGCCATATATGACACTAGATAGTGTTTTCCTAAACTTGAAGAAATTAAATAAAGCAGGAAAAAGCAACAATAGAACCCGATAACCATAAAGACTATATAGTTGAAAGTTTTTGTCAGTAGATTTCAATTTTTCCATAACTTTAACTGGCATAATTTTATTTTTACGACTGGAGCACTTTATGGCAGTCACTGACTATAATATATCGGTGAAATGTTTTACAGTAGTGAAAATGGTCAGCTTTAAAAAAAAAAAAAAAAAAAAAAAAAAAAAAAAAGCATATGTCATTTGATAAATAAATATTTATTAATTAAAATAATCCTTTTTGCTAAATTAAAAGCTTTCAAAGAGAGAGATTTACATACATGTACATATACATAACTGTAAACATAGTAATTCTTAAATTGCCAGTAGAAATTTTGATGGCAGATACGTTGAAAAAAAAAAAGGATTACAGAAAATTTCTGGCAGTAAATTTGCCAGAAAATATTCGTATGCTATGCGTTAACAGAATTATTTTGTAACAGAACAATGCAGGAAATATGCGTACACAACGCATTTTTCCCCCATAAAGCACACTGTAAAAAGAAAAGAAAAAAAAATCCTTGCACTAAATAAATTTTCCAGTGCGACCAGCTACACCGAAGTGTGGGCGACAGTTTTACTCATTGCCACAATTGAAGGTCTAACTTAATGTTTACCAATTTCATATGCATATCAAATTTTCCGCATATAAAACAGAAAAAATATGTAACCACTAGATAATATCTATATCAATGACTACAGATTTTATCTGGTGACAGAAAAAATCTGCCTTTTAACAGATTGGGATGCGATTTTTTAAAACCAAAGTGCAGAAAACAGAAATTTTCTGTTTTTAACAGATTTTTTTACACTGTAGAAAGAACATATAGAAAAATATTTCCTATTTATTTAGTGTATTCTTTAACCATGGTAGAAATTATTATCAGTGTTTTAATATTTAAGTATTCGCTTTCTAAAGGTAAAAAGATAAACTTTATAAATTTAATCACTCTTTCAATAAAATTCGTAAAACGGTTGTTTTTCCATAGCTGAAATTTTTAAGAAGATATTGCAAAAATACTCCGAATCTTTCATTAATGTCTCAAACGCTTAGAGACATAGTCACCTTCGTTCCGCACATGGTTTTCATTCCGCACTACCTTTTCCAAACACACATGCTGACAGACACTGTGAAATTAACACGTCAGATTCGGTTTATTGCATGAGACAGCGGCTTCGGTAACAAATACAGGAGACAAAAGCTAAGGTTTCTACAATCCAAACTGACTGGTTGCCGCCATTTTATTGCCCATAAAAGAAGAATATTTAATGACATAAAGTAAAAACCTAGGCGAAGTGCTTTTTGCACATAAAGTGACAAGTGAAACTTTCTGTTAATTAAATGGGTGAAGATAATGTGTTATTTAAAAGGGTGAAGATGACGTTTTAATTAAATGTGTGAAGTGCATTATTTTAAAATATAAACTAATTTTTATAACTTTAAATTCTAATTTGTTAATTCAAATTTGCAATAAAGTAATTCTAACATTCTTGGGGCCAAGGTAGCCCAGTCGGTAGAGCGCCGGCCTCGTAATTGGAAGATTGCGGGTTCGGTACTCGAGCCGGTCAAAAACCGTCGTGTACACTAATGGTGGCTGGTGCATGTAAAATCTGTCGTGGTCGCAACGTCCTCCATGTTCCCATCAAAAATTATACCTCGGGGGGTCACCGAAGCGGGAGAGCCATTTCTACCGTGGAGGATCAAAATTGTGATGGCATGTCTCCGGACCACCTCTAGGGGTGTGTCCCAGACCGTCGCCAATTGCCCATTTGCGCAGCACTAGTGCGACGTAAAACCCAACCATCCATCCATCCATCTAACATTCTTGATTTTCTTCATATTATTATTTTTTTTTAAAGAATCTTAAAGTGGCAAGATTTGGTAGTAATTTAATTAAATATGAAACTTTTTAATGAATTACACTTTTTTTTTTAATTATGTAATAAAAAAAAACTGTGGTGTAAAATAAAATTAAAACATGCAGTTAAGAATATTTTAAAACACTTAATAAATGAGAATTTAAAACAGAATATACTTTCACTTTTAAAACTTCCTTAAAATCTGAATACTCCAATTTCAAATCTTGTAAACCTAGAATAGCTGTTGAGGCTGTAAACTGAATTTTAAAGATTTTCTAACACAGTACCCTAACAACACACTTGTCCATAGGCCTTCCCTTTCATCCACAGGATATCTTGAGGATGCCTTTTGAAGAAGATGTGTTGTTAGGGTAATTACTAAAACCACTACGATTAACAAATAGTAAAATTAGTTCAACAGTCCTTTAATTGCTAGATAAGGTCAACGTGAGTACTTCGGAGCACCTGCATAGGATGGCAACCAATGCTTACTTCCAATGAAAGTAACATAAAACATAAAGACAAGTTTTTGCATGAATAAAAAATACTTAAAAGGTTTACAGTTTGAATTTTATCTCTAAAACTAGCTGCGCCAAAGACAAATTCGTTTGGAGTGAAGTATCAGAAGTACAAACAGTGAAAATAAGTTAAGGAAGGAATGAATACTTAAAAGAAAAAAAAAAAACTGCCACAGAATTCTGAAGAAAATTGCCGCGGACAAGGCGAGTTTAAAACGCGAAAAGATTTTTAAGTGGCTGAGAAAAAGAGCCCCAAAGACTAGGGCTTGATTAATCTTTGAAATTAGAAGAAGCTCAGTATCATATCGGGGCCCCTTTCTTTAAGGGGAAGTTTTCTAATCTGTACATACACACACAGAAAAAAAAAAAAAAAAAAAACTGATACGTGCTACAAATTCAATTCTTTTGTATGTCTTAGCGTAACTCAGATTAAAGTCCTCCCTCCCCCCCCCCCCCTTAACATTACTGGCACATAAAAAATATCCTAAATAAAAAATAAATGACTGTGTTTGTTATTTATTAATTCAGAACATTAAAATTTTTATAGTTAAGTATTAGAACTTTTTCAAAACAGTGTGTTTACTTTAGACGAACTTACTCAAAATAAATAAATAAGTCTCAGTGTCGAATTTGAAAATATGAGAAAATTTAGGAATTGGAGATCCTGTTTTCAGTCACTTCGGGGCGTCTTATAAGTTTTAAAGGGAAAACTTGTGCTGAGCTTTTTGATAATCAAACATTGCCAGAACCACTGAATAATACTTCCACCATCATGTAAGAAGGTTAGCACTTAAAAAAGGGCCATATAATATATTTTCCCTATCAAATTAAAAAAGAAAAATAAGTAAAGGATTGAAATTTATTAAGAATTAGAAAGTGACATGAAAAGGTAATGATGTAGATTAACGTTGCTGTTATATTCAGACATACAAAACAGTCAGCTCAGAAAATGAGTAATTACTATGTGCTGAAATCCTGAAAATCCACCGGATTTTAGGGATTTTATAGCATCATAATTACTGTAATGCGTCAAGACACATAGGCAACAAAATGCTCGATGAGGCAGTTTGTATTCAAGGTGTAACAAAAGCGATGGGACCGGCGGTTTATTGCGCACTCCGCGTCCTCCTAATTGAAGTTGACTCCCTAAAATACTTGGGAAGCGGTCACCATGGCGACCAAAGACGCAGAGTTTCGACAACGGGATGCTTTAGCCTGATTGGTGATGACACCAGGATAGAGACAGAGTTGGTGGGGGTGCGGAGAGCCCAAAAGTTGACTTAATCGATTCTTTTTCCAGGCGAGCAAAACTAGTAAAGAACTCTGCAGATTTTCGTAATTTAACGGTTTTAATTCTGTTGGAAGAAAAAAAAAAGTTTTTGGATATACAGAAAAAAAAAAGGAAGTTGTTAATTTTCTTTTTTGGTTTTTAACGTCAAGTAAATGGAGTGTTAATAAGAGATTTAAGTATTTACTGCACACCATGCCTGATGATTTGGTGAATACCAATTAAAATCTTGTTTACAGTAACGGTTTGTCTAAAAAAAAGCATATGTTTTAAGGAGTATCTTATTAAACATTAACGTATGTTAAAAGTACTAAAAGGAGAAAGTTAGTTAAGAGAAGATGTAAAAAAAAAAAAAAGCATTTTAATGGTTTTTAATTAAATTAAGCCAGGTTTAGAACTGGAGATAGCATGCGCGTTTATTTATTTAAAAGATTGATTTTTATATTCTAGTTTATTTTAGTAAGTTAGTGGGGAAAAAAGGAAGAAGAAGAAACAAAGAAGATAAAAAATAATTCATGAAGTGTACTAAATTTCAACTTTTTGCTTTAAATCCTTTTTTGAATTTATACATCCATTAAAAAAAAAAAGTAAAGAAATCTAAAATAAAGTAAAATGTAAAGTAATAAAAGGAAATATTTTACAATGTCAGAAAAAAATAATAATGATTAAAGTAATCTTAACCCTTTACAGGTATTACACATAAACATGTGGATATTGCAAGTTGTTGTACTTGAGAAACAACTTATTGCAAAAATCACACAAATTCATTTCCAGTTTGAATTATTTTTAAAATCTCAAACTTTTATAGGCTTAAAATAAATAACCCTATCATAAAAAATACTCAAATATAGACAAAAAAATTATATTGAGCAATTATTCTTCATTTCTAAATCCAATTACCTTTGAAAAAAATAAAAATAAAAATAAAGGTAAATAAATGTGAAAGAAAAAACAACAGAGAAACTCTAAAACGCATTAACTCACTTAGGATTCAAAACGCAAGTCTGATAACGTTAAAAGAAATTTACAAATAGCTTGGCGATAAAGGCTATTATGAATTTGTAATTCGTAATAATAATGTGTTTCGTAAACAGTTGTAGAATAACACATTATTCTAAACACACTTTAATTATTATTATTATTATGAAACAAGCACTCATAAAAATTGTATCATGTGCCTTAAATGAAATTGACTGAAATCCAATATATGATGATTATAGGGGATCAAAATTGGCTGGCTAAGAAAGTTTGTGTGTGTTGTATTGGGATTAAGGACAAATGACTAAACCAGACTCATAGGTTTTGGAAAGTTTGTGTTCGGCACATTGTTTACCTTTTTCATACATTATGGAAAGTTTGTGAAAATAAGTAAACTAAACGATATGCTTCCAGTTATATCAGCTAATTTTTAAAGGTTTACAAAACATATTCTGCGGGAGAAAAAATCTTCAGTATAACAGCGCCACCTACTTGTTAACATGTACAGGAATTTAATCACAGATATCTACAATAAAGGTTTTACATATACAGTTCCATGTAATTTTAATCGATATATGCTGAGATATGCTGAAAATTACAGAAGGTGGGTAATATTAGCGATAATTATCGGTAATTATTTACTCAAAATGAATCAATATTTGCTTTTATAATGGTCATCTCACATATCAAGTTTGGTGGGTACATACGTCATAGAAGTTGAGATATAAACTTCACACCACGAAGAAAATAACAGCATAGCACAGCCATCTGTCGGTAATATACATCAAAACTGAATCACCAGAGTGTATCATAATGTCTCTCTCATATACGGACTTATTAAACTATGCGCTCCAGAAACTAAACTATAAGCTCTTATTGTTTCTAATACTACTGGCTTAAAGTTCATCTTTTATGAAAATTTCACCAGACTTCGCAATTTACGTATTTGTTTATTACATAGTACGAAGTCACCTCCTTGCAGACCTTGAGTGACTTCAATCTTTGCTCCTACAAATGTACTCATATTTTTCTTCTAAAGGACTGCTTATATCTACAATTGACTGTAACTGCGAACCTATTAAACGTATTTAAACTGCTGACAAGAAAATATCATTGTAATTCCTGAATATGCTTTTTAATTAAAAGTGACAAGCTTTGAATGTACATAATTTTTTAAAAATGATTTTAATTAAATGTAATTATTTTAAACAATGTGTTTCCAAAGTGTTTTTTATTATAAATTTTTTAACAAGTTTTAATTTTAAACAATTAATCACCCTTGTTACTAGCAACCTTTTGGAATCTAGTGTGCAAGTTTTTGATGCCAGATCGATAAAAACCAACTGGTTTTTGATCAAAATCGCATTTTGGGCATTATACAAATATTCAATTTTTCTGCCACTTAGAAAATGTTGTAGCGGTCAAAATGAATAGAAATCCGATGGCGTAATATCGGGTGAATATGGTAGGTGAAGGAATACCTCCCATCCCAATTCATTATTTTTTTTCCAGGGTTTATATTGCGTAGTGCTGTCTTGCATTACCGTTTTTCAGAGTAACCCTTTTTCTTTTGACAATCGCTGGACACTTTTCAACCAAAGATTGGTTTACTAAATTCAGTTGTTCACAGTAAAGGTCTACAATCAAAATTTGTCCATATTTGAGCACTTCAAAGTAAAATACCCTGAAAATATTCTCCAAACACACAAAAGTGCCAGTTTGTAATGTATACCTATTGCTTAGCTGCACTTTATGGCGATTCATTTGAAGAGTGCCACTACCTTTTTCCGTTTCGAATTATCATAAAGAACCCCTTTTATATCTTCAGTGATCAAGTGATCAAAAAACGCTTCTGTATTGTGCCGCTGAAGCAATAAGTTGCATGTGCTGGATCGTTTAGCTTCAGTGATGCCAGATGGTCGAAAATTATTTCCCCAAATCGGTCTTCAAATTTTCCCAAATCAGGGGTTTTTTTGAAAAAATTCTCCAACTTGATTTCTACTAAAAAGGGAAAATAAAAATTTTTTCAAAAAGAAATATGAAGCAGATTTTTCAATGATTTAAGCTCAATTTTTCCCCCAAATGAAGGCAATTAAAAAAAAAAAAAAAAAAAAAAAAAAAAATCCCCAAGTAAAAATAAAGCTATTGAAAGTCTCTAGTCGTAGGGATAAATCATTACGTTGCCAACATTAACAGAAAGTTGAAGAACTCCCCAGATTTGGCCCCAAAAATTTTAGAATTCCCCAAGAAAGTCCCCACAAACATTTGGTCCCCAAAATTGTCCCAAGAAGCCTCAAAAATCCTCAAAATGGGGACAAAATCCCCAATCTGGCATCACTGGTTAGCTTGGTTTCCTTCGGATAGATTACGCGAGACCCAAACACCTGCTCTGTTTACTTTACCAGCACGGATTAAGAGAATCTATAGACTCTCCTAATCCGTGTTTACCAGTTTGCTGAAAATGTTCTTGGATGGTAGACTAAACTTGTTTGACAGTTTCTCGATTGTCTAACACGGATTTGCTTGTACTTTTGCCCTTAATATGTCATTGTCTAAAGGTGTTTTCCTTCTGATCGGTATGAGACAGAAAGATCGAAATTGCAGAATTTGAATTTAAAAACCACCTTTAGTATTTACGAATGTTTAATGTACTTGAATGAACATCGTAAATGGTTTTTGTAGCAACTGTTGCGATACTACCCTTTCGAAACTCAAAAAGCGTACAATGCCGGATATGTACCTCTTCTAGCTGGCCATTCCATTATAAATTAAAATAAATAAATAAATAAATGAGTTTTATTTATTTAAGAGTAAACACGTCACTTGAAATGTCTTTCGCTACAGTTCAAGCACATAATGAGCTGACAAAGGATAATCGAATATCGACATGGGTGAAAACGACATCTTTTCGGTCACGGTCCTTTCTGTGGCTATAGGAAGCCTTCGGCATTAAATTAAAATCTGTAAAAGATGAGTCGTTATCGTTTTTCGGAAGACCACCTTTTATAAATCAGAAAGTTCCACAACATACAAAAAAAAAAAAAAAAAAAAAAATGAATTTAATGATTTAATGTTTTTGTTTTTCGGGGGCTGCTCATGCATATAAAAAATGCGTATTAAAACGAGTCGAAGAAGGAAGCGAAATAAGTATTGAGTTATATTACGATAAATACGATAGATAATATGATACGATATATTAGACCTATCGTCCAGGGTTAGTAGGCATTTTCGTTGAAAGAAATAGTTTGTTCGTTCGGTGCAACTTGCACATTAGTCCCGTGAGGTACAACTTTCACATTAGTCCCTTGAGGTACAACTTTCACTTTAGTCCCGTCAGGTACAACTTGCACATTAGTCCCTTTTAAATATAGTGATTTTATTTATTTTCCTTTTAAATATATTGCAAAATCCATCTCTAATTTTTTAAAGTGGATTCTATTAAACATAATACTTTATGACGAATAGTAGCTTATTATTATTATTATTATTATTATTATTATTATTTTGTGAAAAACACCTTATAAGCTTGTAATTCTAACATATTTTTGTTTATTTTATTTTCTTTTTTTTTCAATAATAATTAAAAAAAAAATTTTGATGGAATTCTGGCAAAAGCAGAATTTAGTTTAGGACGGAGGACTATTAGTTTTTTTTCTTCTTTTTTCAAATTATAACATCGCTTTCAAATTATTCAATTATATTTTCGATAAATTTTAGATTTCGACAAATGTCCAACTATCGAAATCGACATCGCAAAAATTCCAGATTGAGACTAATAGGCCCTCAGTCTTAATAAATAAATAAATAAATAAAATAAAATAAAAATAAAAACCTCTTGTCTGAAATTAAAGTTCATTAATTTTTTCCCTCAAAAAGTTAGTTTTAAAACTTACTTTCAATATATGCCATTTCTATTCCAATGTTCTTTATGACCGTTTATTTAAAAATCCAAAATATTACGTGACATTAAAACGTCGTTTATTTTAAACAGTTTTTTTTTTCCTATAGTGTGTCTGACAGGAACTTACAAAATACCTATAATATATTTTCTATAATCTTTTATTTCCTTAATCTCCATTTCAATGTTCATAAATAAACCATTTTCACCGGCGCATCTTAATTTAATTTGCATGAACAATGAACTTATAAAGTCAATGTCATATATCATCGGTGAATCTGGCTGATATCCAAAATGTAAAGGCTCTAGAGATCCACGATTCGAATAACTTTAAAATTTGTTCAACAAATAAAATACTCGATAAACTTTCAATGAAAGTTATGAAAGAAAACTTTCGGAATCGAACATAAACTTTAAATTTTGTTTTTGTGTGGAGAAAATTTAATACATATGTTTAGGAAAATGGAATTAATTTATGATTCTTTAAATATTCCCAGTAAATATAATTAAAAATAAATTTCATATTAAATGTATAAATTTGGTATTACGATTTTTTTAATTAACCCCTTAACTGCCCCAGGTGTATACATTCATCTTGCTATGCCGATATGTTAACTGCCCCGGACGTACATATACGTTTTGTCGAAGTACGATCCTTTGTGTTACACTGCTACCAGTGAAACTAGTCTCACGTGTTTGGAGTGCAATTGAATGACCATGGCAGTGTTTTCGAAGGATTTAGTTATTTCAGAGAAGATGGGAAGTGGAAGGAAACGGAAAGGGAATGTTTCTGGAACAGTGATCGCATAACTACACGCGCCTGTGTGAAAAATGGTGGCACTGGGAAACGAATCTCGTAATTTTTCGCCGGCAGATAAAACGTTAAAAAGATAATTTTTGTCTAACTGAATCTACCCCTCTCCTAGAAACTAGTATGTTATGGCCATAACAAAACTTTCTTCTAAATCATTCTATATAACAGCGCCTCCTACCAGTTGACATGCAAAACTGTTTAATCATATTTTCTCACAATAAACATTTTACGTATACCCTTTAATGCACTTTTAATCATTAAGTGCTGAAATGTAGTTATAGGTAGAATAACAATAGGTAAGTAATTGTAATGCCACCTTTCGTCCAATATACACCAAATTAAGTCAGGATTCTTTATCATAATGGCCCTCGTACATATCTAATTTAGATAATTTATAAGTTATGCCGGCTCATATATATTCTTCCATACAGACCTTCCTTCCGTACAAATATAAGCTTCCATCAGATATAACCTTCCCTACATGGGAAAATGTTCAGCATAACAGCGTCACCTATCAGCCAATATGCACTCAATTGAATCAGTATAGCTTTTAATAATGGCCAACTTACATATAACGTTTTGTGCAATTATATACTACAGAAACTAAGATATAATCCTCCAGTGAATGGGGGAAATCGCAGCATAGAAGCGCCCTCTTTTGAGGGATAAACAATAAAAGTTGACAGACACCAGTTTATGTCAAGGTAAAACTATATATATCTATATATATATACACTTTTAAGAATTTCTGTGCATTAGTTTGTAACCTAATTGAGGTTTTTCGAATATATCATATATATTCAAAGAATATTATTAAAACAGTGTTTTAATATATTTATAATTCTACGCACAATCATTACATTTTAAACTGAAAAATGTTATCGATGTATAAATAATCTAGTGTGTCACCCACACGACTTTCTCTTACCCTGAAATTTAATACTATAAATACAGGTTGCAGATTAAAAGGTAAGATAACGAGTACTGTTATGTAAACCTGCGTTAAACAATTCATATAAGGCTTCTGAAGAGTTTTATATGATAATTAGTTCTGTGTGAGGGGGGCTACCGCCCCCCTCAACCCCCCGTTTCATTAATGCATCTACATTTATATAGAATTTAATTCGCTTATTAAAAAATAATTCTGTTTTTAAAAAATAATTTATTAATATTATTATTTTAAAAAATTATCTTTTATGATAATGCAGACGATTTCCATATTAGAGAAGTAGTATAACACCAAATATCCAAAAAAAGCCCATTTTATTCTCAATATTAAAAGAAAAAAAAGTTTTTTTTTCGTCAAAAGTAAAAAAAATCGATAACTTTGTTTTAAATTATCGCATATCGATGGTTCAACCATTCGTTTTAAAGGTATTGGCGAGCTCTTTTGAAAGATACCCATCATGAAAATTTACTTCCCTCGAGGGGGGACTTCCCCCCCAGGGGGGAGGTGAGGCTCCTACATACACAAAAATTTTCCCCCAGTTAACTATCTTTATTACAAAAAATATATATTCGTTTCATTTGGTTTAGTGTAGTCTATAGACGTTAAACTCTACTTACCTGCAATTTCCCCCATAGACGTAATGTATTAGAATTCTCTTGATTGTCCCTGTACATGAACCATTTGCTTGAACTTAACGAAAAGCTTACTGTAGCATCCCTATATGATACACATTTAGAATACCAAGTTTGAACTTTCTGCCATAATTTGTTTTTGAGATATGCTGATAACAGACAGACACACAGACACACACACATACACACACACACACATAGAGACACAGACATACAGACATACACACAGACCATTTGCTAAAAACATGATTTTCGTATTCAGGGCACCTCAAAACGTGTGAATATAACAAAATCTCGCGCTCGAAAATTTGACCCAAAAACAATACTTTCTCTACCTTATGGGTAAGAGAAAGTAAAAATGCATCAAGTTGAAAGGAGTTTGTGATATAAATTTATCTAGTAACATTTATTAGCCCTGACCACCTTTGGAAGGAATAAAATTATAATGTTGCTTTATCAGTGCCGTTTTTATAATGTACTAAAATAACATTCATTCCAACTTCTGATTAAAAATAACTACACACTTGAGGCTAAACTGTACGATTACTGTTATGATTTTCATACAATAAAAACAACCTAAAAAACTCTAATTGTACAATTTTAACTATAATGTATTGTGAGAGGGGGGCGGGGGACAGCTCCGTGAACAGATTTATCTTTCAGCGGTGGTCACATAGAATTAAATAATACTCTAACACGCATCCTATAGCCTTTAATACTCTTAATACTCGTTGTAATACACTTAAATAAATTATTTTCACTCAGACCCTTTAATCTAATTGTCAAGAACAAAGAGATCCCAAATTTAATGTCACACATCTTGGAAAAAGCTGGCTGGTGTCCAAAATGTACTATCTCTAAGAATCTTCATTTGGATTATTTCGAAATGTTCTTTACAAATAAAGATATGTCTAACTTCAACTAATGAATTTTTCGACAGAAAACTTAAAGAAAACTAACTTTAAGCACCATTTTGTTTTATAATCTTTGAAAGAAAACTTAAAGAACACTAACTTTGAACACCATTTTATTTTATAATCTTTGAAAGAAAACTTAAAGAAAACTAACTTAAAATACTATTTTATTTTACGATTTTTGATAGAAAACTTAAAGAACACTAATATTAAACACCATTTTATTTCATGATATTAAAAAAAAATATTATAGTCGGGTGTTCCAGTATTTTTCTCAATATAGTATGTTATTTAATTTAGCGCTATTATATTTAAAATCATTTGAGCCCATAGATCCTAATGATAAACAATATTTCGTGGTGCTCTTGAAAATTCTATAAGTGCTAGATTCAACAAAACTTTAAATTTCGGGTGACGGTCACCTATAACACATATATAAATTTTCAGCTCTACCGCATAAGACATTTAGACGTTATCTCACTTTAAAACTTTTGAACCCATAAGCCATGATTATAAAAAAAAATTTATCTTTGCCCTTGTAAAAAAACTATAAGTGTTATATTCCCAAAACGCATACAGTCCGTGTAATGGTGACCTATAAAATGTACATGAATTTTCAGTTCATTTGAATAAGGCATTTAGACGTAGTAATCTATAAATGTTAGTAAAAATCTATAAATGTTAGAGTCATCAAAATCAATACAGTTCGTTCGATGGTGACCTATAACATATATATCTATATATATACAAATTTTCAGCTTAATTGGGTGAGGAAAAAAAAAATGTGCTAGATTCGCCAAAATATTCGATATACAGTCCGTGTGACGGTGATCTGTAATATGTGTATAAATACTCAGTTTATTTGAATAAGGTATTTACACACTATCGAACTTTAAATAAATTGAACTCGTAGAATATAATGAATTTTTTTTTGTTTCTCAGCAAAAAAAAAAAAAAAGAAAAAAAAAAGAACTATAAGTTTTTGATTTACGAAAACCAATAGGGTTTATATTACGTTGATCTAAAACCTATGTGCGAAATTTCAGCTCATTCGAACAAAGCGTTTAGACACTATCATGTTCACTCACACTCATAAACACATACATATATACATACATCACCGTAAAAATAGCAAAAAGGAACTCAAGGGACATCAAAATACATGGATACATCAAAATCTCAAAATCGAATTTTTGTCATGATTACATTACTTTCCTTACATATTATGCTCTAAAATTAAGAAAAAAAGGTTATAACCGATTTAAGTTTTTTTGTACTATACTATATTAAATAATTAAAGAAATTTTAAAAGAGAAACAGGCTAGAAAAAAATTATATCAAAGAAAACTGGGATTATAAAAATTAACATTATACAATTATTTGTGATACGTAAAAGAATGTTTTGTTAGTTTTAACTTTTCTTATCGTTATGAGAGGATTCTAAGTATTTATATATAAATAGAGCAAATTTTTAAATTCCCTCATAGGTGTTACTGTATAGTCCACTTCCCTACAATTTACGCAAGTAAAAATTTTATTCTATTTTTCTATCCCATTTTTTATTGAATGTCTAGTCTTTTTATCTAGATGTTCTCAATTCTAGTCTCCTTTTCTTATCTTTTCTATTTTCTTTTACCAAGTACATCTTATATTCTATTCTTACTTCTTATAATCTTACTTTATGTCTCTTTTCGACATTTCCGTACTGAGTTTGATCTTTTTTTTTTTATGTCTATATAACTTAGGATATAATGTATATTTTTACAATTTTTTACTCTTCTGCAAGCTTATATAATTTTTTTTTTTTTTTTTCGTAATATTTTAGCTGTCTCGTATTTAATACTGTATTATTGCACATAGAAAAGTACTATTAAATTCAAGAATAAGAAACAAAGAATTAGCATTTGCAACGTATGGTATCATAAGTACATTTAGACAAAATTTTCAATATAAATGTATCTAATAATTATCTATAAATTTAGATAATACTCTAATAACCATAGTCTTTTATGTTTTAATTATCTTTTCAAATTTTATAAATGAAAAATTCCCACCAGGTTGTTTAATTTCCATAAATAAGGAACCTGAACCTACAATTTTAACGTCACATCGCAGAGGCACGTTCAAAAATTTTTGTAAGAATAAAATGATACAGTACCATTCAGATTTATTACGTTATTTATTTTTCTTAATTATATATATATATATATATATATTTTTTTAATAATTAAAAATGTATATTTTCCCCAAACATAATCGTTACTGAATATTCACAAATAAGAAACTTACAAATCTAATGTCACACGTCTTTATAGCACGTTTGTAATGTTGTAAAAATTAGAAACTACTGCATCATACAATATCTTTTATTTTTTATTTCCATTATTATCTTATTACTCATTATTATTATTATTAAATTTTTCTTTTTACAAGCTTTTGTTGCTTAATTTCTGAAAGCTAGGAACTCAGAAATTTAACGTTCCACATCTTGGCAACACGTTCGTAAAATTTCGTGATATTACAATATTATTATAGCACCCAGTTGTTTATCTTTTTATTTCAATAATTATATTTTCTACATTTATATATATATACGTATTTTTCATTTTTATATTATTTACTTAATTTCCGTAAACTATGAAATTTAAAATGTAAAGTCACACGTCTTTACAGCACGTTTGTAATACTGTAAAAATTATAAACTACTGCATCATATAAAATCTTTTATCTTTAATTTGCATTATTATCTTATTACTCATTATTGTTATTATTATTACTTTTTTTTAACCAGCTTTTGTTATTTAATTTCTGAAAGCTAGGAACTCAGAAATTTAACGTAACACATCTTGGCATCACGTTCGTAAAATTTTGTGAAATTGCGATAATATTGTATCACCCAACTGTTTATCTTTTTATTTCCATAATTATATTTTCCATACTTATATATATATACATATTTTTCATTTTTATATTATTTACTTAATTTCCGTAAACTATGGAATTTAAAATGTAAAGTTACACATCTGTGGAGCCAATTCATAAAATTTTGTAAAAAATAAGTTATTACTATATCTACCATTCTCTTATCTGTTTACTTTTTAAATTATATTTTGAATTTAATAAATAACATTTTTTTAAATCAAAATAATCTTTAATTAATTTTTCTAAGCAAGGAACTTAGCCACACATCTTGGTAGCACGTTCATAAAATTCTGTAAAAATAAGATTGTTTTATAAAAACTGTATCTTCTAATCTCTTACCCTTTCAATATATGAAAATAAATTTGATCCACAAGAACAATCGTTAATTAATTTCTGTATAAGAATATAAAAACTTGTAACGCATATCGTGGAAACCCATTTGTAAAGTTATGTGTGGAAATAAGAAAAATAATGTTAAATGTTCAAACGAAAAATTAAAAACAGTTTCTTGTAAACATTTCTGTTTTTATTATTATTATTATTATTATTATTATTATTATTATTATAACTCTATGTAACAATATTTGAAACCGAAAAAATATGTTAATAGACAGTATTTTTACTAATTTAAAATATATATGTAACTTTAAAAATATACTTTTTCAAACAGTATAATCATTAACTAATTTCTGCATTAAAAAACTTATATCAAATCACATATTTTGGAAGCACATCTGTAAAATTTTGTAAAGAAATGGAGAAAACTAAGTTAAATGTCCAAAGTAAAAACTTAAAAGCAGTTTATAGCAAACAATTCTATTTCTTTGATTAAAATAACTCAATATAATGATATTTGAAGCCAAAAAAGTATGTTAATAACAACTATTTTTACTAAACTAAAACATATATGTAACATTTAATAATTAAAAATACCTTATACGATATAATTAAATTTAGAAAATAATTTGAAATTAAAATAATAATAAAAATAATGAAATTTACTTGGATAAAAGAAAACAGTTACACAAAAATTTTATTTACATGCTATTTTCCCAAAACATGTGACGAATTAATGCGCACACATACGATTATCTATTTTACTTAAATGATAGAAAAAAATAATAATAGTTAAAATTACATTGTAAAATCAATAAAACCATGTAATTTTTAAGCGCAAAATTTCAAGATTATTTTATGTATTAATTAGTCAAAAAGTACATTAGATACCCCTAATATAACATAGTTCCTTAAACACATTATGTTTAATCAGGCATTAGAATGCAAATATAACAGAATAAAATTTTATTTTATCACTTTATTCCTATGAAGATGTTTAAAAAAAAGAAAGAAAACCCTTTCCTTTCTAACACAACACGCAAACAGCTGTCACGCAAGCGACATGTTTCTTTTTTTCTTTCTTTTCCTTCCTTTTTTTTTTTTTTTTTTTTTTTTTTTAACAAAAATACTTTGAATTGCTATTAAAATGGTAAGAAAATAGTGCTTTAAATGTTTATTTTCTTCTATATTTATAGGATAGATTATTCGTAAAGATTTTTGACTTCCCACTTTTGATGAATTTACATAGGGGAGGACGGGGCACACTGGACCACCCCTATTTAAATCTATTAATATTCATCTCTTTTAGCTCATATGGATACACATGTATGGCATCATAGTACTAGTTGTATGCAGCCAAAAAAAAAAAAAAAAAAATCACATGGAAAATAGTAAGATAACCATTTTGAGCAGTTTTTATGTTTTGAGTTGCTCAAAGTAATTTTTTCACATTGAAGTTTTTAAAATTTTATGAAGATTGAACTAGTGACTATGAATGCTATACAGCTGTTAAAGGAAGGCAAGATATTGCTGTTTTTAAATTCCTAAAAATTATTAGCATATTTATAGTCTATTACTTTTTTTAATTATTATTTGTTTTACTCTGACACGGGGCACAGTGGACCACCTCTATATGGGGCACAGTGAACCGCCTTTCAGTGTACTTAAAAGTACAAATTAGATTTAATATATTTGCTTTAGTTAAATTTATAGATATAAATATGATGTAAAGTATATCTCAAAGTAATAAATATGCAAAGCAAAAGAAGTAGCTTAAAGCTTTATCAAAGCAAAAGAAGTAGCTTAATATATTTTATTTAAATTTATCCTACAAATACAATGTAAATTAATTATACCTCAAAATAATTACAGAAATATTAAATATTTGAATAGTAGTATAATATTTATTAATACCTGAATTAAAAAAATATTTTATTTATATAATATTAATAAAAGGATAAAAAATATATCGATTTAAACTTAATAAACTTTCTTACTGAGATTTGATTTCTTATTTGTTTATTTTAATTTAATTTTGGTTATTTTATTTCATAAAAAAGCTATAATTATGTTATTTAGACTAAAATAGTATAAGAAACTAATTTTAGAGGGAAAAAAAAAAGGCTGGTCCACTGTACCCCAGTGTTGGGGCATTTTAAATAATTTTTTTTTTAAATAAAATTTTAAATATTTAAATAAAATGTAAAAAATTAAAAATTAAAAAATTTTGATAAATTAAAAATTTGTTATATCTCATGAACTAATGGTTCAATTTACAAACTTTTTTCACCCTTATATACAGAAAAGATTTATCTTCAATTTGTCTTCAGGATTTTTAATTAGGAGCAAAACTTTTTTGGTAATCCAAAAGTTATGCATGAAATAAGTACTTTTTTCAAATTAAAATTAATATTTAAAAAAATTGTTATTATAATCAGAAATCCTGAAGACAAATCGAAGATAAATCCTTTCTGTATATAAAGGTGAAAAAAGTTTGTAAATTGAACCATTAGTTCATGAGATATAACAAATTTAAAATTTATCAAAATTTTTTAATTTTAAATTTTTAAAATTTTATTTAAATTTTATTTACGATTTTTTCATGTTTAACTTCATCGTCAAAAAAGCTTCAATTTCAGAAAAAATAATTACAGCAATTCATCAATAAATAATAAAAACAAAAATTTTGTGTCCCGGACCCCTTAATCCTCTGCAAGACCTGTTATTAATTTACGAACACTTCACGAACCTCGAATACGTAACAATATAATATATAGTTTTTTGAGAATTTTAAATAATTGTTTATTTGCAATAAGTATTTAATAGTTATTCATTTACCTTGTTTCACTTTTGACAATAAAAAAATTAAAAGGCTGTAAAATTTATTTCTGATATCGCTTTATTACAAACGAATGTATTCTTGCAATTATCAATATAAAATTCAGAATTCACGTAGCTTTATACATGCTTTCAATTTAAAATGGAATTCGTGATGTAAACATAGCTAGTCAATTTTCCCAGAGTAAGGCACTCTTTTATTTGTCTTAATCCCCGTTTCAAAGCCCTTAAATAAACCATTTTCAGCGTCACTTGTTAATTTTAATTTGGTTGAACATGGAATCTTATATATAAATTTAATGTCATACATCTTCTGTGAATCTGGCTGATATCCAAAAAAGGGAGCATCTGGAGAACCAGTATTGAATAACTTCGAAGTTTGTTAAATAAATAAAGAATATGGAAACTTTTCCAATTAAATTTGCAGAAAAAAACTAAATATTAATTCTTATTTTATTTATTTATTTTTAATAAATCAAGCACACAATTTATTTTTAGACTTTCGAGAAAATACATTAAAAACTAGTATGTTGCGACCACCATAAAACTTTCTTCTATATTTTCGTTTACAGATTCACGTAGTGCAAATTATTTATTAAAATTATTTTTTCCTACAGTTCTCTGGTCACTATATTTAAATGAATTTTCAAAAGAATTGGATCAGTATTTATTTTTTACATCACATTACAAATAAAAACTTAAAAAAAAAAAAAAAAACTGAAATCGCTTTAGATCTCGCTTCTTCAGGTACCCGTTGCCTAAGTCAGCTCTTTCTTCTGCCCGTACTGCATCGGATCCAGTTTCCCACTGTCTACAGAAGCATCTTCAACGGGCACTTCAATCTGGGTATTTATCGCCGACTTGTGGATTTTCCGTTATTTAAGAACTACGATTTTAAAGATGACTGTATCTCAGCATCTATTATATATTTTAGTTTTTGAACCATGTGTTTTATAGCCTCCGTTATTTACACTATATTACGATTTGATTCCGACCAGTGCAATAAAATAAAATAAAAAGGTAGATTTTCTTTTAAAAGGAATTAAGTACATGAAAAACAAACGAATTTTAATCAGTTTAATCCTTTCTACTATAAACTACCATTTTTTTCACCCAATAAATAAAAAAAAAAAAAAAAAAAAAAACTTTTTTTTTTTTAAGGAATTAATTAAAAAAAATGAAAAATAAAAAGTTGCTATACTATAAAATTTATACATAAACGTAACAATTTATTTCTATTGCATTACCATTTGATTTTCAATAAATATAATAATAATAATAATAAAATAATAATAATAAAAAGAAAATCGCCTTCAAATGAATGTATTAAATAAAAATGAATTCCGTAATAGCCGTTGCTAAGATACGCAGACGATTACAATCGAAGAATAAATTCATGAAAAATGAAACATAAAAGCCAATGTTTAAAATCGAAAAAACATTAATTTAAAAAATTTAAATTCGAAATTTGAAAAATTCTCGATGAGGTGCACACCTGCAGGGTCCCAGGTACCTATATGCCAAATTTGGAAGCTCTGCGATCAGTAGTGTGAGCACCAGAGCGCAGACAGACACACAGACACACACACACTTCTCTTTATTTATATAGATTATTATTGTTTTTTTCCATGATGAATGCGAACGATTTTCATCTCAGAAAAGCATAACGCTAAATAACGGAAAAAGTCAATTTTATGGTCTACAGATAAAATCTGTTTTTTTTTTTTTTTGTATAATCTATAATATCAAAATGTGTATGTAAATACGATTAAAAGGTAACATATGTTCTTCTCATAACCTCGTATTTGAAGAGATTCGACAAATGTAATCTTCCAAATAGTTAGTTGAAATGTGTGAAAACATCTATTTTAATACTTTCAAATGAACCATTTTCTTGATATATGTCAATCACATTTGGTGCAACAAGGAGCTCCTAAATTTAGTGTCATGCATTTTCTGTGTAACTTGCTGATATCTGGAGAACAAATATCACGTTAATAAGACAAACTTTCAATTAAATTTAGGGACGAAAACTTAAAACTTAACCCTACAAGGCACCCAGTTCCATATGTGGAACACCGACTTTAATCGTTCCTATAGCTATAAAACCATTAGTAGCGACATCTCTTGACATCTTGATAGAAGCTACTGACATTTAGCAATGTAGTAATACGAATCTTTACCTAAAGATGTTCGTGTTTTTGTTATAGTGCAATCAGTGTGAAATTTGAATGAAAGTGATACGTTAGTCGTTTGACTGAATTCAAAAATAGAAAAAGAATAGTTATTGAACAGTTTTGACTCGAAAAAAATACTGTGTTGTTCTATGTATGTGTGTCCAATATACAATAATATTTCCAAAACAATTCAATTGTACTAGTTTAATACCAAAATGTATAGTTAAGGCTCAGGGTACCGTATGTGGAACTGAAATAAAAAGTTTTTTTCCCAGTAAAATATGGTTTTATTTTTATTTTTATAAGTTTCCCCTATCTTCTGATCACTAATTACAACCTATATATTTTTGTCACGCACTAAAAAAAAAATTGAGCTTCGTAGGGTTAAGGATATTTTCAAACGCTGTTTTAATTTACAAGAGACGCACAAAGAAAATACATTTCTAATAAATAATTTTTTTTAATTTTATTTTTATACCCTAGTAGCATTGATCGATTGTGTTTTGCTTGGATTTTCATCGACTCCTCGAAATTTGCTCGAGTATGGACATATAGTTAAGAGCTGTCTCTAAGATCAGTTTTCGATGAGGAGTATTTCACCGAAAAAAAGATATCGAACCGATGACAAATCACGTGAAAACTCGATATAAATCATGTCTTTCCATCGGATTTTCATTGGATCAGTTTCTAAAATTCATCGAGTTCCGGTCATCGGATTCAACTATTCCCGATGACACATTTTTGATGAATTCCCGATGAGATTCATCGCTCTTAGTGAGATTCTGTGTATCGACCGTTCACAAGTTCATCGGTCGTCGATCAGAGGCCATTCAAAGGCCAATTACATTTTGCTGCTAGTGTAATATTTAATTCATATATATATATATAATTTGAATAATTTAATTCCTTTACAACACTCAGCAAATGAAAGATAGATGAAAATACCAACATATGAAATTTTAAATAAGATGTATTTCGAATAAAATTATTGTCACGATGATAATTTAATTTAAGTACACTGAGTAGTAAAAACATGTTAAAGTACTTACGCAATATATCTGTACTGATAAGTATAAAGGATTTAAGTCCAAAAATGTCAATTTTGGGTTAAGTACATAGTCAGACTCAGAAAAAAATTCTCTATCGATTGGTATAAGGGATTTAAATCCATGTCATTTAGTCTTTGAGAAAATCCATTGGTAAAAAAAGATTCAAGTCACAAATTTAGCATTAATCTTTGGTATAAAATAATTAATTCAATTTTTTCCCTTTATTAAATGAAAATTGACAATCACTGAATGGTATAAAGCGTATAAACCAACATAATCCCTTTTTCCTAATCGATTCTTCTGATTAGTTTTTAGTTAGTTTAACTTTATTTTTCATCTCCTGAAAAATCAAGAATATGAACTTAAATCCTTTACACTTATCAGTACAGATATATTGTTTCATAAAATACCTTAATATAGCGTCTATAACATTATGCGATATTCTAAAAAAATTTGTGTATGATGAAATTGCAAAATAATAATAAAATATAATAATTATTATTACTGAGAATTAGCTTTACTCCTCTTCTAACAACAAGTCAATTAAAACCTACACTGAATATAAACGAAATATATGCAGTTGTATTCTTTCAATAAATAAACCAAAATTAAATATAAATGCCGCCATAAATACGCTAGTCAGGCTTTAGAGCGTTCCTAAAATTTTACTCGAGTTTTATTATATTGTCACCACTACCGCTAAAAAGAAATTTTTCTTGAATTTTTTTATTTAATTGTAAAATATTATGTGAAAAAGTATTGTTTTAAAATAGTGATGAAAATATAAAAAAATGAGTGTAAAATTTTAGAAATTCTGATGCTAGCCTTAACCCTTTCAGTCGCAGTGTTCCCGCTGATGGAACACCTAATTTTAATTCGCAAGTGCAAAAACTCATCCCGGAAATTTTTTAGAAAAAAATTACACTTATAACATAGCAGAAAAGGCCCTTTTTTTAACGTAAAAATTTAAAATTTGTTCCATTTTAATTATGTTCGTAAATTCCGGTGGCAGTGTAATTTAAATGATCCGAATTACCTTGCACCGCAAAGGGTTAAAATACTGCGGAATAAATTGAAATGTTGGGATCTATGCAACTTTTACGAGTTTTTGTTGTCGATAATGTTTACTTATAATGTGATTTATTTATTAAATTTAATATTATTTGAATTTAATAAGGTTTACTTACAGATGTTTCAAACCGAAAATTTCTCGAAAAGGAACAATGCTAATTTTTTTATTTTTTAAATATTTATGATCAGCTATGTGTCTAAAAGCCATTTTTACTTTCTTCTATATGTAATATAGAGAAAGTATTGGATTCGCGAAAATTTTCGACCTCCGTTTTTTGACGGATCTACACGTTTTGGGATGTCCTGAACACGAATTGATAGTTTTTAAAAAATGTCTGTCTGTGTGTCTGTCTGTCTGTGTGTCTGTCTGTCTGTGTGTCTGTATCATTTTTTTGTGGACGCTGTATCTCACGAACCAATGAATGAAATTTAACCAAACTTGGTATTTAGTTGCACCCTGACATGAACTGGTGCCCATTAGATTTGGGGATCAATAGCTCAACAGGTGGCGCTGTGATCGCATTTTATAGGACAAAATTCCGTATAAATGGGCATAATGAGAGTTATTTTAAACTTGTGATTGTAAAATTAATATGAATTATTGATAATAGTAGTAGTTAACTAGGAAAAAAAATTGTGCATGGGGGGGCATCGGTTCCCCCCCCTGGGGGGGAAGTACCCCCCCGGGGGGGTTAAATTTTGAAGATGGGTATCATTCGAAAGATCTCGTCAATACCTTTAAAACGAATGGTTGAACCATAAATCTGTGATAATTTAAAACAAAGTTATCGATTTTTTTTACTTTTACCAAAAAAAAAACTTAGAAAAAAAATCGTATTTTTTTTTTTTTTTTTTTTTTTTTTTTTTTAACGAAATTTTACCAAACTTGGTATTTAGTTGGTCCCCGACATAAACTGGTGCTGATTATATTTGCGGACCAATAGCTCAACAGGAGGCGCTGTGATAGCATTTTATCTAAATTTTTAACATGGCAGAATAAGACAAAAATTCGTATAAATGTGCATAATAAGAGTTATTTTACACTTGTGATTGTAAAATTAATATGAATTATTGATAATAGTAGTACGTAACTAGGAAAAAATTTTTGTGCATGGGGGGGCATCGCTTCCCCCCCTGGGGGGGAAGTACCCTTAAAAAAAACAAGTACCCCTCCAAAAAAAAAACCCTTAGAAAACAAAATTGTATTTTATTTTATTTTTTTTTTTTTTAAATATTGTTACTGATTGAATATGTATAGGAAAATATAGAAGAAAGTCTTGTGGTGGCCACAACATACTAGTTAAAATTAGTTTAGTAATTTTTAAAATAAATTAAGTAGGGAACGTTAAAGGGTTAAGTAAGGTTATATAACCATAAATGTAAACTGTTATTATTATTAGTAATAATATTAATTTTATTATTATTATTGAGAATTAGCTTTGCTTCACTAACAGTAAGTTAATTAAAACCTTTATTAAATATAAACTAAATATATGCGTTATATTCTTTCAATTAGTCAACCAAAATTAAGTATTAATAGCATCATAAATGCGCTCTTCTTAAGTGAGATTGGTAATATAAATGTACCTAGTAAGTATTCACAGAATAATATATTACTCAATCACCTCTCTTTATGTCTTTTCATTCTCCTGATTCCTATTTCACAGAGTACTTATAAATAAATTATTTTCACCGTTGCATCTTAACTTAATTCCCATGACCAAGAACTCATAAATTTCCCGTGATATATCTTGATTGGGGGTCTGGTACGATTTCCCGACACTCAGTTTCCCGACAACTCAGTTTCCCGACGCCACTTTCCCGACAGGTACGTTTTCCCGACAGCTCACATTCCCGACAACTCAGTTTCCCGACAGGTACGTTATCCCGACAGCTCACTTTCCCGACAGGTACGGTTTCCCGACAACTCACTTTCCCGACAGGTACGGTTTCCCGACAACTCACTTTCCTGACAGGTACGTTTTCCCGACAACTCACTTTCCCGACAGGTACGTTTTCCCGACAACTCACTTTCCCGACAGGTACGTTTTCCCGACAACTCACTTTCCCGACAGGTACGTTTTCCCGACAACTCACTTTCCCGACAGGTACGTTTTCCCGACAGGTACGTTTTCCCGACAACTCACTTTCCCGACAGCTCACTTTCCCGACAACTCACTTTCCCGACAGCTCACTTTCCCGACAACTCACTTTCCCGACAGCTCACTTTCCCGACAGGTACGTTTTCCCGACAACACACTTTCCCGACAGGTACGGTTTCCCCACAGCTCACTTTCCCAACAGCTGACTTTCTCCAATGACATTTCTCGGTATTTCGCTAGTTAACAGATTTTTCTTAATAAGAAGTAAGACTGATTAAAAAAATAATAATAATAATGCTGAATACGTAATTCTATTTGATTATTATTTAAAATGAATTTTAAATAATGCTTTACTTTTTTATTCAAAATGCAAAAAGTAAATAAAAATAAATAAATAAAAATATTACTCTTCCAATTTCTTGCTTTTTAAAACAAAACTTCCACTCTTTAATACAATGATGGAAAAAAAAATCCCAACACCAAGAAAAAATTATTGTACAGTAATGAAATTTCAGCAATACATTTGTCTAGGTAACATATTTAATTGATTAAAGTTTCAAGATCACAGGTAGAGCCATTGGCGAGAAGAGCCATTTCAAATGTGAAATGTTGGTACATTAGTAACCGGTGTAACCGCCAGAATTTTGAATGCAAGCATGCAAACGTGCATGCATTGTGTCATACAGGTGTCGGATATCAGTTTGTGGGATGGAGTTCCATGCCTGTTGCACTTGGGCGGTCAATGCAGGGACGATTAATGCTGGTTGTGGATGACGCTGGAGTTGTCGTCCAATGATGTCCCATACGTGCTCGATTGGAGAAAGATCTGGTGATCTAGCAGGCCAAGGCAACATGTCGACACTCTGTAGAGCATGTTGGGTTACAACAGCGGTATGAGGGCGAGCGTTATCCTGTTGGAAAACACCCCCTTGAATGCTGTTCATGAATGGCAGCACAACAGGTTGTATCACTAGACTGACGTACAAATTTGCAGTCAGGGTGCGTGGGATAACCACGAGAGTGCTCCTGCTGTCATACGAAATTGCTCAGCAAACCATAACTCCAGGAGTAGGCCCTGTGTGTCTAGGCCGCAGACAGGTCGCTAGCAGGCGTTCACCTGACCTCCTTCTAACCAACACACGGCTATCACTGCGACCACGGCAGAACCGGCTTTCATCAGAAAACACAACAGATCTCCACTCCGTTCTCCAATGAGCTCTAGCTTTACACCACTCACGTCGCAAACGGCAGTGGTTTGGAGTCAGTGGAATGCACGCTACAGTGCGTCTGGCTCGGAGCTGTCCTTGAAGTAACCGATTTGTAACAGTTCGTTGTGTCACTGTGGTGCCAACTGCGGCTCGAATTTCAGCTGCAGACGCAGTACGATTAGCCACAGCCATACGCCGAACACGGCGGTCTTCCCTCTCAGTAGTGCCACGTGGCCGTCCGGAACCCGGTCTTCTTGAGGCAGTACCTTCCCTTGACCACTGCTGCCAACACTCATGCACAGTGGATACATTCCTGCCAAGTCTTTCTGCAATATCGCGTAAAGAAAACCCACCTTCTCGTAGCCCTACTACACGACCTCGTTCAAACTCAGTGAGCCGTTGATAATGGCTTCTTCGTCTTCTTAGAGGCATCCTTGACTAACATTAACCCACTACGTCAAATCTCAACTGTAAATAACGATCACGAACCTTACAGCGCTTATTTAAAGCAAACCTCATTTGCATGTTCATAGTGTCGCTAATAGCGCCACACTTTTGCGCGTAGCTCGAAATTTGAATCGACGTCATCTTTCAGATGTATAAACACGCCTACCAAATTTCGTTTATCTAGCACAGCTCCTTCCTGGTGTTGGGATTTTTTTTTCCATCTTAATATATATAAATCTCGTGTCACAATGTTTATCTTCAATGGACTGCTAAACAACTTAACCGATTATAATAAAATTCGCACACCATGTGCAGTTCGATCCAACTTGAGAGATAGGATAGTTTAAATCTCAAATTATAGTCGCAATTTTAATTTATTGCTAATTATTTGTCTGTTATTATTTGACAGTCACAATTATCTGTTAACTCCAAATGATTCTAACAGATGTCGATACCTTTCGACTGGGTTGAAATGAAAGCTGAAATATATTTGGTGCTGCCATCTACACAAAGAATCTTCAACTTTTTAACCTATTAATAAATTTCGTATAATTCAACTAGCAGACCCGGTCACGCGTTGCTGTGACTAAGTTATACGTTGAATTATATTCCAGTAAACTATTTAATACAGTTAAATTATTATTTACGAATAAAGACGAAAACGTTGTAGCTGATGTAAATACCCACAGGATTGAGATTTGAACCTTAGGTCAAAATTTGGAAGCGATTGATAAAAATTTTCGTAGAGTTGATATTAAGCACAAATTAATTTTATTGTAGGGTCTTATAAATTTTAATGGAGAAGTGATATATATTATTGCTAATGCTACTTAGGATAAAAATGCTAAAATGACTAATATATAAATTAAATTATATTAAAATTCTATTAAAATAAAAGTATAAAAGAAGCAGACGATTTTAAAATTAATTTTTATGGAGGAGTGAAATATAATATATGCTATAATGGATAATTTTACTATAAAATGACCTCATCATCTTCATCTATATAAATAAAGAGAAGTGTCTGTGTGTGTTTCTGTGTGTGTGTCTGTGTGTGTGTCTGTGTGTGTATCTGCGCTCTGGTGCTCACACTACTGATCGCAGAGCTTCCAAATTTGGCATATAGGTACCTGGGACCATGCATGTGTGCACCTCATCGAGATTTTTTCGAATTTCGAATTTGAATTTTTTAAATTAAAGTTTTTTCGATTTTAAATATTGGCTTTAATGCTTCATTTTTCATAGATTTATTATTTTGCTTCTATCGTCTGCGTATCTTAGCAACGGCTATTACGCAACTTATTTTTATTGAATACATTCATTTGAAGGCGAATTTTTTTTTTTTTTTTTTTTTTTTTTAATTTGTTATATTTATTAATCGTAATGCAGCAGAAAAAATTTATAACAGTTATATTTAATTTTTTATAGTAGAACAACTTCTTATTTTTCAATTTTTAATTAATTCCTTTAAAAGAAAAAACTTTTATTTGTTAATTTTTTTAATTTACAGTATTTATCGGGAAAAATAGTAGTATATACGTAGTAAAAAGGATTAAAATGATTAAAATTTATTTGTTTATATGTTATATTTATTTTTTAATCAACTTTTTGTTTTGTTTTATTTTATTTCATTGGTCGGAATCAAATTGTAATAAAGTGTAAATAGCATGGGTTATAAAATACATGGTTCAAAACTAAAATATTTAATAGATGCTGAGATACAGTCATCTTTAAAATCGTAGTTCTTAAATTGTAGCAGATCCCCCCTACCGTCGATAAATATCCAGATTGAAGTGCCCGGAAAAGATCTTTCTACAGTCACGGGAAATCTAGACCTGATGCAGTGCGGGCGGGAAAAAAGCTGCCGTAGACAGCGGGTACCCTAAGCGAAGTTTGGAGCAATTTCATTTTCTTTTTTTTTTTTTTTTTTTTTTTTTTTGGTTTTTTCAAGAATGTGGTGTAAATAATAAATATTAATTCAATTCTTTCAAAAATTCATTTAAATATAGTGACCAGCGAAGCGGGCGTAGCCTGCTAGTTAGTGTATATGTCTGACATATGAAAATGAGTTTTTCTAAAGAAAAAAATAAACATTAGTTTCCGTATTTGAATCAAAACTGGGTACTTTTGTAACATATTTCTGAATGCATCAAATTAAGAGATTTTCGTAGTTAAATATGAAAATTTGAAAGGTGTTTTATTTTTATTTAATTATTTATTTGTTCAGAAAAATGGTGCTAAATGTGTGATTTATTATTTCCATGTTTTTATTAACTTCCATTCTTGTTTGTTTTTTTGTCCGGTACAAATCTTGCAATCTATTTTTAACTAACTTTCCTACTACCTAGATATTTGGAACTTTCACAGTAGCTCAAAACCCGGAGACAACGGAGTCGAAGTCAGATTTTCAAATTTTTGAATAGTTTTCTTTTATTTAATTATAATATGAAAATAATAAGCTCTTAATAGCAATAAAATAGCCACTGAAATATTAGCTATAATGTAATTGCTGCCAAAAAAAAAAAAAAAATAAAAAATACGAGTTCATTTTCTTTCGATATAAAAAAAAATACATTTAATTCAACGTGAACGTTAAATGATTATAAAAAGTTAAATTATGCATCTGACAAAAATTGACGTCATTATCACTTTAAAAATTTTATACACAATGGTAAGTGCTAATGTCGCTTTTGTCATGATGCTATACGTTGTTCTAAAAAAAGTAATATTTTATTTTTAAAACCAACTTTTTTTTTTTTTCATTATAAAGGTGCGTCCTCTATGTAGAAGTTTTAATTAATAAAAAATTTAGTTAGTAAAGATTAAAATATTATTACGCACCCCGCCGTAAAAATTCTTTAAATTATAACTTTATAACGCAGCGAAAAAACTAAAACAGATAACACAGAATGTTGAAAGAGATTAGGATTTATTAGAAAGATACATGCAGTGTTATTGGCAGATCTTCATTAAGCTAGGCATTGAGTACCCGGGATTCAATAGCGGCGGCGAAATTTGAAATCAATACTTTTTCTGGCTGCTTAAGAAAGATAAGAGTTTTTGCTGGGCGGGGTGACTTTTACAATAGTATTGTTTTTTTATGAGATTTATTTATTTGTTTTAAGGACGATGAGATTATTGCTTTAAGAAAAAATAGATTAAAAGAAAGCGGTTTTGCTTTTGGTAACAAGTTAAAAAATATATATATATTAAAATTAAGTTGCGCTCTGGTACTCACACTACCGATCGCAGAGCTACAAAACTTGGCATGTGGGTACCTGGGACCCTGCAGGTGTGCATCTTATCGAGATTTTTTCGAATTTCAAATAAGAATTTTTATTTATTTATTTATTTATTATTTTTTTTTTTCGATTTTAAATGTTGGCTTCTGTGTTTAATTTTTCATAAATTTATTTTTCCATTGTAATCGTCTGCGAATCTTAGCAACGGCTGTTATGCTATTTATTTTTTATTTAACACATTCATTTGAAGGCGAAATCTTTTTATTTTTTATTTATTTTTTTATTATTGTTATATTTATTGACAATAAAACGGTAATGCAGTAGAAAAAATTCTGATGTAGCCACCACATGACTTCCTTATAATAGGAATATACATATTTTTATGAAAACATTCACAGTTTTATGTGAGGTAACTGATTCATAAATAAACAGGCAGGTGGCAGGTTCCAGTCCACGAACATTCTTTAAAATAAAAACTAAACAAGAAAAAAAACTGCTACTCCAATCAAAAAAGGCACGATAATACGATTACATATACCACCGAGACAAATATAAGAGTTTTTTCAGGAACAGTACTCCACGGCTTGTTACAGAATCTCTCACTAGCAAATGCGCAACTTGGAGTTCAACGAAAATCGTTCGAGTATAGACGGCCCAGTTTTGTTCTCTGGCAAAAATTAGTATCAAGAAAAGATAAACTTTACCAAAATAATAATAATAATAATAATAATAATAATAACTCAGTTAAAATAGAGAAAGGGTTTCTGGCTATCCTAAAACAAATCTGCCGCAAAATTTTATGGCTAATCTCGTAATATTGCAAATTAGTATCCAGCGTAGATTTTTGGTCTTGGCATAGAATTTAGAGAGTTGACGAAGAAATTTGACGAAAACTTGTAGTTTATGTTTGCCAAAGTTTGGAAGCTCTAACTGCAATAATAAGAGAGTTCTGGAATATTTTGGAAAAATCAATTGGTTTATTGCACAGAACTAAATTCTTCGAAAGTTCTATAAATGAGTCACAAAACTATTAAAAATAAAAAGCATTCGTCGACTAGAACCTGCTTATGTCTTTACAAATTACTTTCTACACGCATACGTGTCGACAACTTTCATAATAATATCATTACGGGCATTACTGGCTCTATCATTAGCTTATTTTGAAATCTCTATGTTGGTAGGTCATATATAATGACCAAAACCTTTGTATATTTTCCATTATGAATATACTTTTCGTAAATATCTCCAAAACGGATAATCACAGAAAGACCAAAACGAGAGGTGCACAACTAGATGCTATAACAAACCTATATACCAATTTTCAACGTTCTACGTCCAACCGTTTTTGACTTATGTGAGATACAAACACACTCACACACACGCATACTACAGACTAAAGTTTCTTTTTATACTAATATATATTACATTATAGTAGAATTCATAGTTGAAAAGAGTAAAAAAATAAAATAAAATAATGAAAAAGTGAGTTTACGGCAAATGAGTAAGCTGTCAGGAAAGTAAGCTGTCAGGAAGCAGCAGTCGGGAGAGAAAACTCTCTGGAAAACGAATCTGTCGGGAAAGTGAGTTGTCGGGAAAGTGAGTTGTCGGGAAAGTGAGCTGTCGGGAAAGTGAGCTGTCGGGAAAGTGAGCTGTCGGGAAAGTGAGCTGTCGGGAAAACGAACTGTCGGGAAAGTGAGCTGTCGGGAAAACGTACCTGTCGGGAAAGTGAGTTGTCGGGAAACTGTACCTGTCGGGAAAGTGAGTTGTCGGGAAACCGTACCTGTCGGGAAAGTGAGCTGTCGGGAAAACGTACCTGTCGAGAAAGTGAGTTGTCGGGAAACTGTACCTGTCGGGAAAGTGAGTTGTCGGGAAACCGTACCTGTCGGGAAAGTGAGCTGTCGGGAAAACGTACCTGTCGGGAAAGTGAGTTGTCGGGAAACTGTACCTGTCGGGAAAGTGAGTTGTCGGGAAACCGTACCTGTCGGGAAAGTGAGCTGTCGGGAAACCGTACCTGTCGGGAAAGTGGCGTCGGGAAACTGACTTGTCGGGAAACTGAGTGTCGGGAAATCGACCTGATCCCCTTGATTGGTACCCAACATGTAAAAGCTTAAGCGAACCAACATCGGATAAGTTTAAAAGATTGTTTAATGCGTTAGATGTGTAACAAAATTTCCGTTTATTTTTCGAGAAAATTTTATATTAAGCTCAATTTCTATAAAGAGGATAATTTTCAATTTACTTTAAAAGGAAGAATGTTCATCTTATACTATTAAGTGAGCAATATTTGTATATATATATATATATATATATATATATATATATATTTATGTATGTATATTTCACTGTTCTCGAAAACGGTAGTTCGGACAGTCACGCGATTTAACACGAAGGTGCCTTCCAAAGGGTCATTGTGCACATCGGAATCAGATTTGGTGGCACTTCTATACAGCAATTTCCTCAGTTTAAGGGAAGACTATATTTCAGAGTTCTAATGAATATAATCAAACAACACTTGTTATCTGAGAAAAGCATTATGAAACATTATGCCGGTTCAGTTTGGATGTATATCTACCAGTAGGTTGCGCTGTTATAGTGCAGTTTTTCGCGAGAACGGGAATGCTATATTTCAACTTCTATGGCGTTTAACTGTACGAAACTTGATACATGAGATAAACATCAAGAAAACTCTTTTTTTTAAGATGTTAGTTAAACTGTGTTTCTTTGGATATTTAGTGTTAGTTTTCTCTAAGATGAAAATCGTCTGCATTCATCATGGTAGATAGTTTTAGTAATTAACAGGGTTTTTTTTTATTTATTTTATTTTTTTTTTAATATTTGAACTGTGTGAATATATATAAGAAAATATATAAGAAAATCTTGTGGTGGCCACAGTATACTATATTGTTTTGCCATTTAAATAGCTGACTTTCCTCAAAAAAAAAAAAAAAAAATTTTTTTAAAGCTTTACCAGAGCAAACAGATGCCTTAGCGATGAAGTTGGAGAGTTTATCTCCTCTTGGCGACATTTATGGCGACTTTGGCAAAAACTTCTTATTATAAATATATCGATTATCTAAGCTCTAAATCGAATATTTCGAGAAATACTGGAAAATTCTGAAAATGTACGAGGCTATATAAAGTGATCACACCCTGGACGTAGGAGTCATTTTTAAGCCAATTCATTGCGGTATAAAAAGGCTCTGCTTGACAGGTCTCTTCTGTTGAATACAGATCGTTCTGTGTGTGTTATGCTTATTGCACAATTTATGGTGTGATTTTTATGGTGTCATCTGTTATTTAAGTTGTTTTTTCTGGAGAAACTGAAGTTCATACTTGTCTGACAGACCTGTAATTTTCTAGAATATTCTGTAAATAAACTTTTAATGGGGTCTGGGACACCAAATTTTTGTTTTTATTATTTATTGATGAATTGCTGTAATTATTTTTTCTGATATTGGAGCTTTTTTGACGATGAAGTTGAGTAAGAAAGAATCTTAAAAAAAAAAAAATTAAATAAAATTTTAAAAATTTAAAATTAAAAAATTTTGATAAATTTAAAATTTGTTATATCTCATGAACTAATGGTTCAATTTACAAACTTTTTTCACCCTTATATACAGAAAAGATTTATCTTCAATTTGTCTTCAGGATTTTTAATTAGGAGCCAAACCTTTCTGGTAATCCAAAAGTTATGCATGAAATAAGTACTTTTTTCAAATTAAAATTAATATTTAAAAAAATTATTATTATAATAAAAAATCCTGAAGACAAATTGAAGATAAATCCTTTCTGTATATAAAGTTAAAAAAAGTTTGTAAATTGAACCATTAGTTCATGAGATATAACAAATTTTAAATTTATCAAAAATTTTTAAATTTTATTTAAATTTTATTTACGATTTTTTCATGTTTAACTTCATCGTCAAAAAAGCTTCAATTTCAGAAAAAATAATTACAGCAATTCATCAATAAATAATAAAAACAAAAATTTGGTGTCCCGGACCCCCTTAATTCTCTGCAAGACCTGTTATTAATTTACGAACACTTCACGAACCTCGAATACGTAACAATATAATATATAGTTTTTTAAGAATTTTAATTAATTGTTTATTTGCAATAAGTATTTAATAGTTATTCATTTACCTTGTGTCACTTTTGACAATAAAAAAATTAAAAAGCTGTAAAATTTATTTCTGATATCGCTTTATTACAAATGAATGTATTCTTGCAATTATCAATTTAAAATTCAGAATTCACGTAGCTTTATACATGCTTTCAATTTAAAATGGAATTCGTGATGTAAACATATCTAGTCAATTTTCCCAGAGTAAGGCACTCTTTTATTTGTCTTAATCCCCGTTTCGAAGCCCTTAAATAAACCATTTTCAGCCTCACTTGTTAATTTAATTTAGTTGAACATGGAATCTTATGTATGAATTTAGTGTCATACATCTTCTGTGAATCTGGCTGATATCCAAAAAAGGGAGCATCTGGAGAAACAGTATTGAATAACTTCGAAGTTTGTTAAATAAGTAAAGAATATGAAACCTTTTCCAGTTAAATTTGCAGAAAAAAAACTAAATATTAATTCTTATTTTATTTATTTATTTATTTATTTTTAATAAATCAAGCACACAAATTATTTTTAGACTTTTGAGAAAATACATTAAGAACTAATATGTTGCGACCACCATAAAACTTTCTTCTATATTTTCGTTTACAAATTCACGTTGTGCAAATTATTTATTAAAATTATTTTTTACTAGCTGTTCGCTGGTCACTATATTTAAAGGAATTTTCAAAAGAATTGGATCAGTATTTATTTTTTACATCACATTACAAATAAAAACTTAAAAAAAAAAAAAAAAAAAAAAAAAAAAAAAAACACTGAAATCGCTTTAGACCTCGCTTTTTCGGGTACCCGTTGCCTAAGTCAGCTCTTTTTTCTGCCCGTACTGCATCGGATCCAGTTTCCCACTGTCTACAGAAAAGTCTTTAACGGGCACTTCAATCTGGGTATTTATCGACGACTTGTGGATTTTCTGTTATTTAAGAACTACGATTTTAAAGATGACTGTATCTCAGCATTTATTATATATTTTAATTTTTGAACCATGTGTTTTATAGCTCCCGTTATTTACACTATATTACGATTTGATTCCGACCAGTGCAATAAAAAAAAATTTAAAAAAAAATGATTTTATTTTAAAAGGAATTAAGTACATGAAAAACAAACGAATTTTAATCAGTCTAATCTTTTCTACTATAAACTACCATTTTTTTCACTCAATAAATATTTTTTTAAAAAAAGAGAGAGACTTTTCTTTTAAAGGAATTATTTAAAAAAATGAAAAATAAAAAGTTGCTATACTATAAAATTTATACATAAACGTAACAATTTATTTCTATTACATTACCATTTGATTTTCAATAAATATAATAATAATAATAATAATAATAATAATAAGAAAAAAAAGAAAAAAAAAAAAAAGAAAATCGCCTTCAAAAGAATGTATTAAATAAAAAGGAATTCCGTAATAGGCGTTGCTAAGATACGCAGACGATTACAATCGAAGAATAAATTCATGAAAAATGAAACATAAAAGCCAATGCTTAAAATCGAAAAAACATTAATTTAAAAAATTTAAATTCGAAATTTGAAGAACTCTCGATGAGGTGCACACCTGCAGGGTCCCAGGTACCTATAGGCCAAATTTGGAAGCTCTGCGATCAGTAGTGTGAGCACCAGAGGGCAGACAGACACACAGACACTTCTCTTTATTTATATAGATTATTATTGTTTTTTCCATGATGAATGCGAACGATTTTCATCTCAGAAAAGCATAACGCTAAATAACGGAAAAAGTCAATTTTATGGTCTACAGATAAAATCTGTTTTTTTTTTTTTTTGTATAATCTATAATATCAAAATGTGTATGTAAATACGATTAAAAGGTAACATATGTTCCTCTCATAACCTCGTATTTGAAGAGGTTCGACAAATGTAATCTTCCAAATAGTAAGTTTAAATGTGTGAAAACATCTATTTTAATACTTTCAAATGAAGCATTTTCTTGATATATGTCAATTAAATTTGATGCAACAAGAAGCTCGTAAATTTAGTGTCATGCATTTTCTGTGTAACTTGCGGATATCCAGAATGCGAAATCTCCAGAGAACAAATATGACGTAAGTAAGACAAACTTTCAATTAAATTTAGGGAAGAAAACTTAAAACTTAATGAAAATATTAAGTCTTTTCTTAAATATCTGTAGAATTTTTAGCGTTTTTCAGATAATTTGGGAATCAGATCATGAATGGAAAAAAAAAAAATAATAATAACATATTTAAAGGGGACTAATGTGCAAGTTGTACCTGACGGGACTAAAGTGAAAGTTGTACCTCAAGGGACTAATGTGAAAGTTGTACCTCACGGGACTAATGTGCAAGTTGCACCGAACGAACAAGCTATTTCTTTCAACGAAAATGCCTGCTAACCCTGGACGATAGGTCTAATATATTGTATCATATTATAAATCGTATTTATCGTAGTATAACTCAATATTTATTTCGCTTCCTTCTTCGACTCGTTTTAATACGCATTTCTTATATGCATGAGCAGCCCCCGAAAAACAAAAACATTAAATCATTAAATTCATTTTTTTACATATTTTTTTTTCATATTATTTCACGCCCACTTTTTATTTCCTAATTCAAAATTATTAAAAAAAAACTTTTTCGATATTGCTTGTAACGATACTGATTATTATTAATTTTCTTTTCTTTTTCTTTCAATAATAATAATAATAATAAAAAGATTTTGATGAAAAACTGGCAAAAGCAGAATTTAGTTTAGGACGGAGGACTATTAGTTTTTTTTTCTTCCCAATTATAACATCTCTTTCAAATTATTCAATTATATTTTCGATAAATTTTAGATTTCGACAAATGCCCAACTATCGAAAACGACAACGCAAAAATCCCAGATTGAGACTAATAGGCCCTCAGTCTTAATAATTTCAAACGCTGTTTTAATTTACAAGAGACGCACAAAAAAAAATATATTTCTAGAAAATAATTTTTTTAATTTTATTTTTATACCCTAGTAGCATTGATCGATTGTATTTTGCCGGGTCTTTCATCGACTCCTCGAAATTTGCTCGAGCATTAACATGTACATATAGTTCAGAGCAGTATCTAAGATCAGTTTTCGATGAGGAGTATTTCACCAAAGTAAGATATCGAAACGATGACAAATCACAGGAAAACTCGATATAAATCATGTATTTCCATCGGATTTTCATTGGATCAGTTTCTAAAATTCATCGAATTTCGGCCATCGGATTCAACTATTCCCGATAACGCATTTTAGATGAATTCCCAATGAGATTCATCGCTCTTGACGAGATTCTGAGTATCGACCGTTCACAAGTTCATCGGTCGTCGATCAGAGGCCATTCAAAGGCCGATTACATTTTGCTGCTAGTGTAATATTTAATTCATATATAACTATTTTTTTTTCTTTCGTCAAATACCTTAATAAAATGTTTATAACATTGTGCGATATTCTTAAAAAAAAAATGTGTATGAGAAAATTGAATATATATATATATAATGCTCAGTTGTTAATTCTTTATCGATTAATCGAAGTTTGCAAAGAATATATTTTTATTTTCATTAATATGATGGCAACTTCCTTTTCTCCATGTTGGGTTGATAGCTTTAGATGTGGTTACTCCGATTTTTCTATTTTTCTCACTTGTTTCCTTGATGATTGGATTTAATATTTTATTTCATTTCTCATTCAAAACAGTTTTGCTGATCTATTGGGGCCTGAGCAATATAAATTTGATATTGTTAGCTATATTGTTTTACGAAATCGTTGCAGCTTTCGCAGCTTTATGAAATACTTGCCCCCTGGCGAGGTAATACTTCTACTTTTAAGCACTTTTTATTCCAATTATTGATCCATTTTTTATTCCAATTATTTTTCTGAAGTCCATTAATTACTTTCTCCGCCATTATGTTTAATGGTCCTTTTTATTTATTTTTATTTATTTGTTTTTTTGTTCAAGTGGGCGTAAGTAATTTAAATTGTTTTTGTCTGTTATTGGATCTTAACATGTATGGCAACTTTTTTGTGATAGTTTTTGCAATTTGTTATTATCAGTTTTATTTTTGTTGTGTTGGTATGGGCGTGTATCTATTAAAGGCTAAAATATTAAGGTTAATGTTTATTAAGGTACCTATCATTCATATATATATATATATGTAAAATAATTATTATTACTGAGAATTAGCTTTACTTGTCTTCTAACAATAAGTCGATTAAAACCTATACTAAATATAAACTAAATATATGCAGCTGTATTCTTTCAATAAATAAACCAAAATTAAATATAAATCCATAAATACGCTAGTCAGACTTTGGAGCATTACTAAAATTTTACTCGAGTTTTATTATATTGTCACCACTATCGCCAAAAAGAAATTTTTCTTGAATGTTTTTATTTAATTGTAAAATATTATGTGAAAAAGTACTGTTTTAAAATAGTAGTGACAATATAATAAAATGAGTGTAAAATTTTAGGAATTCTGATGCTAGTCTTAAGTGAGGTTATATAACCTTAAATGTAAATTGTTATTATTAGTAGTATTAATTATTTTTATTATTGTTATTGAGATTTAGCTTTGCTTCTCTAACAATAAGTTAATTAAAACCTATACTAAATATAAACTAAATATATGCGTTATATTCTTTCAATTAGTGAACCAAAATTAAGTATTAAGAGCACCATAAATGCGCTCTTCTTAAGTGAGATTGGTGATATAAATGTACCTAGTAAGTATTCACAGAATAATATATTACTCAATCACCTCTCTTTATGTCTTTTCGTTCCCCTGATTCCTATTTCACAGAGTACTTATAAATAAATTATTTTCACCGTTGTATCTTAACTTAATTTCCATGACCATAGATCCCATAAATTTCCCGTGATATATCTTGAGTGGTACTTAACATGTAAAAGTTTAGGCGAATCAACATCGGATAAGTTTAAAAGATTGTTAAATGCGTTAGATGTGTAACAAAGTTTTCCGTTTCTTTTTCGGGAAAATTTTATATTAAGCTCAGTTTCTATAAAGAGGATGATTTTCAATTTACTTTAAATGGAAGAGTGTTCATGAAATTTATAAATGACACAAACAAAATATTTTAAAGTATCATACTATCAACCGAAAATGAATGAAAAGAAATTTTGCAATTTATCTAAAAAAAAAAAAAAAAAAAACAGATAAGAGAAAAATTGGCTTTCCATTGGTAGTCTTATTTTAGTACTGTAGCATTTCGATGTGTAAGAAATCAGAAAGTGGACAGAAGTTATTATTATTATTTTTTTTATGTGTTAAATTAAGGGAACTTGGCACAATTAAGAAGTTGTAAAAGGAGTATTGTGTGACGTTTATTGCTGAATTACATATGAATTACTACACTGCGTTTGTGTCATGTAATAGGAAACGTTTCAAAATTATTAAACCAACGAAGAAGCTGTAAGAAAAGAAGCTGTGAAGATGAAATTTCAAAGGTGAAAGATGTTATATGATAAGTCTTTTATTCGTCAATACATTCGTTATGAATTTCATCGGAGAAAAAGCGCTGCAAAAACACTGCATACAATCTGTAATGCACTCGGGAATGAAATCGTATCAAGGAGCACATGAGAATTTTGGTTTCGACTTTTCAAAGATAGCGATTTTGATGTCTCCGATCGAGAACGTAGAGACGCTCTACTGAAAGCTAGGCATGAGTATTTGCAAGCATTACTTGATAAAGATGCATCTCAAACGTCACACAAAAAATATCGAACAATTAGGAATATTACGAAAAACGATTTCTAACCACTTACACACAATGAAAACGAATCATAAGGCAGAAAGAAAAATGGATCCACATGCATTGTGCCAGAGAAGAAAGCTGAACGTGCGAAAAAAATATTTCGACGTTGATGTTGCTTTACCAGGATTGCTGTCATTGATTTTGCCTCGCCCAAAATTTTATGCGTTACTACACTGAGAAAAAATTCTGTAACTGACATCTAGAATCTAAATTGTGGCTCTAGAAAAAATAGTTCCATGTCATCCTTATAAATTTTAGTCCCCTTGGAAAGCGAGTTCTAGAAGCCCCTATTAAAATTCTAGAGTGTTTGTCTATATTCTCGAGGGCAAAGTTACTTAAAAATCTCTGCAAATAAATGAGACTACAAGAGGCGGGTTTCTGCAACTATAATCTTGGTTTATGACCCAATTCTAGAAAATCAAGCGAGAATTTCTCGCAATATAAATGATTCAGAATATTTAGAGTATTCAGAATATTGTTTCACCATCTAGAAAGGTGTACACTAGAAATTCTCGATCATTTCTTCTATTCAGTTTATTGGCGTGCCTTAAGTGCATAGCTCGGAAATCTATATTTCTAGTTAAGGGATTTATAAAATGGTCACTTATTCATTCCAGAGAAAGGGGGTATATTTTTTTTCTCATTTTTTTTCTCATTTTTTTCTCATTTCTCCAATTTTTATTTACCCTTTTGATTTTCCACAAATGATTTTCTGTATTACTTGTTTAACAGATTCATTCACTGTGTAGCCTATATTATGGTTTTAATGCTTTCATTCTTAAAATACCTCATCAAAATTACCTCAATTAACTTTTATTAACCCTTTGGGTACGGATTTATTTGAGAAAATATTTGCATGTGGAACGGATATAATTTTTGGTTGCTTGGAGTAGTATGTAAAAGCAGTACATTTTACGTAAGAATTTTTTTATTTCTAAAATATTGGTGACATATGTAGTATTAAGATGTCTTCAAGTAATTAGAATTGCAAAACAAAAATAAAAAACAAAGAAAGTGAATGACGTGTCTCAGACGTCAAATGTACCCAAGGGGTTAAAAGAAAAAGTTTGATTAAATCGAAAGAAATAATTAAAAAAATAATAATAATAATAAAATCTAAGCATGGGTTCCTCAAAGGAAAATTTCATTTAGGCACTAGAATAAAGAATGTGTCCCAGCAGCAGATTTTCAAACTACTAGGTGAGGAAGACTAAGCATACACCTAAAACATTCGTAATCATTTAGGGTAGCCTAGACATAAATAATATGGAAAGGGGGTAGAGAATGTCGCAGTTGCAGTGGTTTCCATCAGAATATCTTAATTGGTTAATACATATTAACGGCCTTATTCACTAAACCAGTGTTAACCCATGGTTCACGTAACACTTGTGTTAGAGTTAACATTCCCTTAATCTTGTGTGAGAATTAAATTATTGATTCTTTAAATTAAAGATATATTTGTAAGTTAAGAGGGGACAATACCTAATCTCGCCGGCAGCCTTCGCCCATGTTATTCTATGGGAAAATTTGTTGCTACAATTACACATTACCTAATGAATATTTTTAAATTCTGTTTTCGCAGTCAGAAAATTCGTAACCGTTAAATGAGTACTCATTTTTTAAAAATTCATTTTTTTAAATTTTTACATTTTAATTTTGAGTTCAAAAATGCGATTTTTCACAAAATGCATTTTTCTCATTTTCTAATCGCAAAATGAAATACTAAAATTTTAAAAAATCAATTGTACTAATTTAACGCTTATGAATTTTCTAAATGTGAAAACAGAATTGAAAAATATTCATTAGGTAATGAGTAATTATGTAAACAAATTTTCCCATAGAATAACATGGGCGAAGGCTGCCGGCGAGATTAGGTATTGTCCGCTCTTAAGTTAAAAATAAAAGAAGTTAATTTTTACATGCCATGTCTACAGTTACATTAAATAGACATTTAAGAGATAAGATGGCTGAGACAAGCAGAGCTAATAACACTGCTCTGGAAAAAAAAAAAAAAAAAAAAAAAATTCGAGTTCTGATGCTATTCTTGCTGATTCTTATGTAAAATGACCTCCTGAATCCGAATATGACTCTCATTTTGCTCAGTCACCCACCGTTTTCTAGAAACATCACCCCTCCCTTATTTTTTTCCCTCTTTGATAATTTTATGACCATGAATTTGATTTGTAGAATGAAAAAGAATTAATTTAACACCTAAAATAATATATATATATATATATATATATAAAGTTTAAAAAATAACATTAATAACAGATTTTTAAAATATAAGACATGTAATACATAATTTCAGTGGCAAATCCTCCCCCCCCCCCCCAAAAAAAAAAAAAAAATAAATAAAAAATCCCTTGTTGTAGATGTCCATGTTTTACAATTTTTCAGAAGATATTTAATGGTTAAAATAATCCTCCTCACCTCCTAAAAATCAAATTTATAGCCATAAAATCACCGAAAAATGATAAAAAATAGGGGGCCGTTCTTAAAAAAACGGTGGGTGATAGGGAAAATGGGCGTCGTATTCGGATTCAGGAGGTCCTTTTACATAATAATTTGCTAAAATGGTGTCAAAAGGAATTTTTACGCCGAGCAGTGCAACCAGCTTTTACAAAATAATAGCTATTCTGTCTCTAAAAACAACCATATTCTTATTTGCCATAGATTAAAAGGATTCTTACGTATCTATTTAAAAATTTATCAACATTTTAATGCAAATGTAAGGCTAAAGGAATTCAACATTCATAAATTTGAATCAATTTAATGCCAATTATTAACAAATTCTTATCCAGCTAGTGATGCATAGGGATATCAACTATACTGCAGATTTTTTTAATTACGCTATAAAGCAGGATATGTAGGATCTGAATTTAATGTGATCACGTGATCGCCAGAGGCTGAAGATTACTTAACCACGTGGCCGACACCCGCAATAATCTCCCTTATTTATTTACCTCGGGGAGATTGTCAACCTGACTGTCCCTCTGCAAACACCATCATCTCGTTTCTCGAAATTTTCGTAATTAAAACACGTAAGTTGCTTCGCTTTGTTTTGTTAGCAGTTTATCGTGGGAGGAAAGTTATATAACGAAGATTTTCTTATTTAGGAAAGATCTGACATATTTGATGGCCGAAATATATCGTTGCCAAAATTAAATTTGAAAATTTAATGCAAAAAATTATTTTATTTTAGCTAGAAACGATAATTGAATTTTTTATTTCATAAGGGAAGGGGATATTATTGAAAGATTTTTAAATAATCTGTACACATTCTGAGGGATGTATATATTAAAAATTAATAAATTTTAAAGATTAATAGCAGTTGGTGACTAAGAAAGGATTATTACTCAGCAGATGACTCAATTCTTAAGTAATTTAAAATTTTCTGAAAGTTGAAGGAACAGTTGTATTTGAATGTGGTTTTCGGAAAATTTTAATTTCACTGCAAATCATAGTTTTAACGATGTACGATTAAGAAATAGTTTAAAATTTTCTATTATTATATGTGTGGAGTCATTCCTTCACATATATGAGTTTTAGTTACAGCTTTAAATAAATGCAATAATTAATTACTATATTTTCAATAAATTAAATGGCTAATAAAATATCTAACGAAATTCTAAATTACTTTTTATATTTATTCGCATTTGTCTCTATAAATAATTATCTTAATTCTAATAATATTTTATCCGTTAAGCTATTAAATAAATCTGCTGAGAACAAAAACATATTCTTTAAAATTAATATTTTATTTCAGCTAGTCATCTTTTTAAATGACATCTCTCAGAATTCTAATCTCTCCTAAATCATTTAATAAATCAAAATATAAAAAATATTATTTTCATCTATTAACCGTTGTGTATACATAATTATATTTCATTCTTTTAAATTGCGCAAGTCTACTTTGTTATAACTAAATTAAGCAATAATTTTCCGTTGTAATATCATTAAAGGTTAATTTATATTTCTAAATGACAGGATGTGATAATAAATCGTAGTCTTTATGTCTCCCTTACGCAACGATCTTTCTGGGGATAAAATTTGGCATAATCATTGGCATAAACTGTTATAACGGACTTTCTAAATTCAAAATATTTATATTAATTTATTCGAGAGACAATGGATTATGTTTGGCTGTAAAATTTGGCATCATTTCGAAAATCTTGGCGTGATTCAGCAGTTGGATCTTGATTGCTGTAAGGAAAACTTGAGAATTCGCTCTTAAACTACTGCTGCAATAACACGTATTCGCACAGCCCTCTCTCTCTCACACATAACCTTCTGAATGTCTTTTAGACTTAATAATAAGCATTTTAAGTTACTTTAAAAAAAACTTTTTACTCCCATTATGCTGAAATAAAGATGTTTGCTTCTAAATAGTGTTATTATTCACTCACGGCCTGATTTTTATTGTTCCTGGAGTTTTGCAGACTTTGCCTATCTAGATCAAGTTAACCATTTCTCTTTTATAATAGGTGTTTGACTAGAAAAGGTTTTCATTGATGTCTGTTCTAAAGCTTCGTTGATGAAGTTATTTTACATCAGCTCTAAATTATTGATTGATTTTTTGCAAAGATTTCGGGGGGGGAAAAAATTGGGGAAAGATTCAAACTATCATTTGTAGTTACGATGGACATTTCGAAAAAGTTATTTTATGTTGTTATATTCTTCTAAACATTTCTTTGGATCAAAATTAACGTAATTTGTAAGAATTATGTTATTATCTTGCTTGCATTGTCCTCTACTGTCAAGAATTTAAGATTTTTCTTTCGTTGCTAAAAACAATTTCCTCTTCTGTGAGGGTAACATTTTCTAAAACCACATTAACCCGTTAAAGCCCGAATTAAATTTGCAAAATATTATTAGCTGATTATTTCGCTTCTAAATTAATACAGACAGCTGAGTGTAAAATATATTAACTTAAACAATTCTTCTGAAAGTTTTAAATTTAAAGCCTATCCTTATTTATTCACGTTTGGTGTTCTAGCGAGAAAACTTCGAGATAGAAAAACTTTGAGATAACAGATTAATTTCCAATTATATGTTGACAAAGATCTCGAAAGTAAAGTATTATAATATGTATTATTATTCAACTTGATTTCAGTTAGTATACCTGCGCAAAAAGCAAATGTATGTGCGACGAATGAAAAATCATAAAATGACTATCCAAATTATGAAATAATAATTAATAGTAGGCACATAAAACTTTCAGGGATCGTTTAGAGTGACGTTATAAACTGTCACTGAAAAGCAGAAATCGTTCCAAAAAACCACGAAAAATATACGGGCCATTTTATTAGCTGTCCTCAAATGAGGACACTGGGCGATAACGGGTTAAACAAAAATCAACGCCTTCAATTTTTACGAATTCTAAAACTATATATGAATTTATGCATCACACTGTGGATAGATTATATAATTTTTAGACATAGTATATATTAGAAATGCATTATGCTTTAAAGAGATTTAGATATTTTTTTATGTTGCTTGATAAAATATTATCGAAAATAATTTAATTTTTATCCAAGATATGATACTGCAGTATAATATTAAAATGTAAACTGTCTAAGCACATTTGGGCAGGATGAAATTAAAGAACAGCCATATGGGTGTCCAGGCTCAGGAACCTCAATATCTTGTACACAAATCTATTAGAAATCAGGAAAATCTATGATCAGGGAAATTGTTTTTTATATTTTCATTTATTTTATTGGATGGGAGTAAATTTTGAATATACTTCGGAAATTAATGTTTTAGTTTAAACGTTCCATCCACTTGTGAAATTACCATTTTTGTATGTACTGTCTGGCAGAGAGATACGGGGTTAATCCTATTTTACTTTTTCCTTTAAATGAATCAAAACTGTGGTATATTAACTATGAAGATAAGTTTTTGGTGATCAAAATAAATTACTTTATTTTCATATGCTCATAAGAGTGCATCTGAATATAGACATTTGTAAAGTACTTGATATAATTTTAAGCAAATAGTTCAATCAACAATGTTTTAATTTCTAAATGTTAGATAGAAGATGAACATGGGAATTATTTTTTCTATCAGCTTGGAGGTTTGTATCCTGTCTACACATAGGAAGAAAAATGTAATCCGAAAAGATTCATTATTTTTTTTAAACATTGAATTGAGTTATGCATAATTTGTGGTAAGTACTGGATGTGTATTTTTTGTACTGTTACTCTCATATTAGGCAAAGAAAGCAAATATTTTTTGAGGGGATGAGCAGGAGGAGACGATGTCCTTCTCATGCAAAACTATATCCTATTATTATAAGAGTTAATCTTGTATATATAATACATAATAAATAAAATCTAATTTCTCAATAATGAGTAATATAATTTGGATGGCGAATCTCTCGGTGTATTGATTCACTAATTTAAAAATCTATAAAGTATGCAGTGTACATAACAATTTTTTAATATTTTATAATAAATTAAATCTATCAATCTAAACTCTCGAAATGAACTAAAATTACCAACCATGATATATGATAATCAAAATCGTATAATTGGATAAAACTATGGTACAAACCCAAAGTTCAGTGAGATAGTGTAATTTATTCAGAATTTTGGACCGGGGATCTTTATAATTGTTCGCATATAAAGATTTAGACTTTCGAGAACGAAAAGTTCAGAGTTATGTGTTGAGGTATTGAAAGTATATTTTTTTATAGCTAAATCGCAGATTAAACAATAAAAAAATATTTCACAAATCTCATTATTTACAGAATAATTTTGATGATTATTTATATATATTTTCAAGACATGTGTATTTCACAAAATATCAGACTTGTTTTAATAGTTCCTCATATGAAACAAAAAATAGTTTTCAGGAGAATACAAATCTACTTACTTAAACTATTTTTAAGAGGGGAGGAATCTTACTTTAACTTTTCGCCACAATAAGTTCTTCTTTCATTTTATTTAATAAACTTTTTCATATAATACTCAACAAATAAATATCTACTTTTTTCTCTTCTTTTATCCATAAATTACTAAATCTATTTTTTACTTAAATGTTCCAAATATTTCTTCATAATATTCGAAAGAAAGAAAAAGAAAAAAATCTGTATATTTATTTTTACCCACTAAAGTTTCACTTTCGTTTTATTACATTTGTGATTTTTTTTTTCCGTTGCTCGAAAAAATTAATATTTTTATCCTGCTCTTCTACCTAAAAGGCATCTTTTTCATGAAGTTATATTTTCATCACTAAGCTGAAACAATCCAATAAAATGCAGCGTTATAGAATGTTTTATGTTTCTTTCTTTTTCTTTTTTTCTTTTCTGAGTAAAAGAGAGAAGAAGCTAAGCCATCCACTCTTCATCTTTACTTTTTTATATTTATATTTATTTATTGCATTTTTTTTTTTTTTTAACGTAAGCTTTTCTCCTTTCCTCTTTTAGGCCGTTTATTGATCTAATATGCTTTATGCGCAACATATTTTTTCTACGTGCCAGCAATTTTAGTTCGCCTAGGTGTGAAATTTCTCTGTTTTATATTTCTTTACTTATTCTGTAAAAGTCAGAATGTGTTTGACAGTCACATTTAGTGTCTACCTATTTAATTATTTATCGTTCTTTTCAACTGTACTTAATGAGTATGTAACGAAACCACAGATACCAATTTCGAATAAAAACATTAAGTAACATAAAATAGCACTGTACAGAGTATTCGAAAATAAAAAACTCACCTTGGATGTATTTTCTTAAATATTATTCTTAGATATTTATTAAAATTTGCTATAATGCTAAAAAAGATAATTTATAGTATAAAATTAAACATATATATATATATATATATATGTTATATGTATATAATTCCAAAGAGTTATATTTTAAGAATTCAAAAATTCAAAACTTTATGCACGCTTCCAACAAAAAAAATTTCTTCCTTAAAAAATTCAGCAAATGAACAAGCAATTTATATCACTAATCTCTCAGAGACTGAAAATGGTTATTCTCGCTAATTAAAGGATATTTTCGGGGGTCTAGTCAAGAATGAGTGTCGGCCTTGGTGCAATTTCAAATTTCAACGATGCCAACAGTTCGTCCTGTTATTTTCCTCGTATGCGATTTTGTGAGAAAAAGACCAGCACATATAGTGCGCTTATCGCTTATTTGGCGACCGTCGCTTATTCTTGACTAGATCCAATTTACGGCCAGCAAATTTCTTCCTGAAAGCATTCCAAAAATTAACGATGGGTTTAGATCTGCAGAATTTGCTGGTCACACGAAACATTTAAATATTCTCACTGTCTAGACAATCCTGAACATCTTGTATTCAATAATAAATTGTCGTCCATGAGAAAAAAAAAATTATGATTAAAAAAGCACTATGGAAAAGGGAAACAAGAGACAGTAGAGTTACATCAGTGTATCGTTAGCCCATCATTGTTCCAGTTGTAACCACTTGTACACATTGATCATATTGTTAACCTATACCATCATACTACATGTCAGATATTCTTGGATACGTTTTTAATGATTAGAAATATCACGCATCAGATGAGTTCACGTTTAGAATCGAATGATAGACCGAACCTATTTTCTCCTGCAAATAGTACGCAAGTCCAATCCTGTTTGTCTATTTATTATGATCATTACACTATTGGATACATGTCTCTGCACTGTTAAAAAAAAATGCAACTTTGCTGCCAGAAATTTTCTGTAATTACAGAAAAATACGTTTTGTCAACGTAATTTTTTCGTAATTTACGACATTTTTCTCAAATTACAGAGAATTTCTGGCAGCAAAGTTGCATTTTTTTAACAGTGTACAATGCGACACAGGCACAACTGAATTGTGATTGTGAACGTATCATTTTCTTTTCCTCAAACATCTAACTACATATTTTTGAGCAATCCGATATCCTGTGACATCCAGAAACTCATTTGACTCGTGCTGAGCTGTTATTTGCTGGTCTCTTACTGATGATAAAAGAGTTTCAGATAGCACAAATAAGCCTGCAAGTTAAATGCAATCCAAGATCAAGCGTTCGAGTTTATACTTGACCAGCTTGCTTTGAGCTTGATCATTCAAGCATGAACAAATACTTATCAAGCATTAATTATATTCGCTAAAGCATAAATGTATCGAATATCTGTAAGATTGATTTTTGAATGAAAATCCTTTTTTTATACGCGTTGGGATACAAAGTTATTTACTCCTCTTTTACAAATTTAATTTTTCCACTCTTTGAGTGGAAACAAATTGAGAACTGTGTGCACAGCTTCCGGCTTTTGACTTTTGATGTCAAGTAATTTTCAAACTTTTACCACTTTGCTTGCGGGTCACATAAAATCACGTTTTTTCAGAGAAAACGAGCCTCACGTTCAGGCGTTCCTTTAAAAAAATATTTTATATAAAAAAATAAAAAAAAAAGTGTTCGTGTTTAACACTTTATATGCTGCTGGAGTATATACATGCTAGTGATATTTATAGAATCAATTACTAAGAATAAAATGTGAATAATTCAACTATGAATACTTAAAATCATTTTAATAAATAATATAACGCTCTGGAGAAACGCCAAAAAACGGAGCTTAATGTTCAAAATAGGAAAGTATCCAGACGACAATGTGTCAATATCTTTGGTTTGTCAAATGTAATTTTCTAAGTTTGAATTTATTTGAAATTATCCTTGGAATACGAATGTCAGAAGTTTTTCAAGAAAATACGCTGGTAAAAATACACCTGCCTGCAATAGGTATCGTAGTTCTAACACGATCTTCCATGTGACATCTACCGCAAATTCGACCTGTTTTAAATGTACACTATTAAAAATTTCAATTTAAGGTTGAACCAAATGTTGGTATTATAGTAGCTTCAATTTGCCAGGTAACTATGGCTGCAACCATGCGATGGTGAAAGCTTCTATCATGATATAGTGCTTCTTGTTAAAGAAAAAAAGCACCAAATTATGATAAAATATTTCTCCACTTTATGGATGTAGCTATTGCAATACCAAGCCTTAGTTTAACGAAGCACCACACAATGGTTTAAAGTTGCACTATCGCATGGTTACAGCTACAGAGGTTCAACCTAGAACAACATTTTTAACAGTGTGTTTCACAGCTATGAAACAATGAAACTACTTGCAGGTTGGTACACATTTCTATTTGGCAATTTTTTTTTTTCGGTGATTATGGCGAAATGCAATTTTCGAAAATGGTTACCATGGCTTCCAAACATTAACAAATGTTGCAAAGAATCCAGAACGACATCGTTATCTTTCAAAACAGCGCCAAAAGAAAATCACCAAATAAGGTTGTGGATCAACCTGCAAGTACCGAAATGATAATATGGGTAGTGGTGATGAACTTTCTGTCAGCACTTGTCATTTTCGTGTTTCTTTAACACGTTCGTCGCCGCGTCACCCATGTCTGGGTGACGGGTATGTTTCTGTGTGGGCCCCGTCACCCAAATATGGGTGACGCTCTTCTTGTTGAAGTTAATAAGATTTTTAGTTTGATTTTTAAAAGAATTTCAATGGAATAAACACTACAATTTAAATATAGGGAATGCAACATAAAAATACTAAAAATATACACATATACTATACTTTTTAATGATTTATAGTTAGGATAACGTATTATATTATACTACATCGCATGGTGTTCATTAAAACACTCTAAACACATTTGGGGGGGGGGGGAGGGGTTGGACAATTGGAACAATAGGATGTAGTTTATTTCCCTTTGCATTTTTTCTTCGTTTCTTGGCATTCGGCAGTTTTCATCTTCTTCTGGTAACATAGGGCGCACATCCTTTTTATAGGTTTGTCCTGGTGATTCTCATGAATCTCTAAATGGTGGGACATGTTCCTTGTTTCATTTCTACTATTGTCGGTCATAGCATTTTCCGAGGATAACCATTCGGTAACGAGAAGTTCCCAAAATTTTCTTATTTCTATTTTTTTATTTGTGGCTTTCTGGTACACGTTATCTACGGCGGTCAGATTTCGGCCCGGCGAGAAACTCAGCCAAATCACGCTGGGCGATGAATGTGTTAATCTTTCCAATAATACGGTCACGGATAAAATCATCTAAGTGATATCGTAATGACATACTGAAACTTTTAAGCTCGTGAATTAAACCTTTCCTGTAAAACTTTTCATAGGGAACTTTACATTCCTTTAAAAGTATCCTCAGGCTATCACATGATGAACAGGCATGGAAATAAAAAATCTGCACACTAATTAGTGTATTGCGAAGTAATTTTAATTTCACATATTTTGCTTCATAGCATGTGTGGTTGCTATGGATTATAATGTAATTTATCATTGGCAATTGCTCTGCAATTTCTATTTATAAATCATAAATTAAACGGCGGATTACTTTGGCGTTTAGAGATCGTGATAGATAAAAATATATAAACATTTTACTGGAATAGCCTTCTTCCAGACGGCTACAATGAATGCTAGTGAAAGTTAATTAAACACAACAAAACCAACAATAATCTAAGAATTTTTATCAAAATTTTCTGAAACAGCTTTCTTCCTGCAGGCTGCAATAACTAACAATTAAAGTTAATGAACACAGGCCTATAAAAATGAAGTTGACAAAATTTGATTTGATAATTTCAGCTGATCTTTATGTTTTTTGATGTGCTGAAATCGAAAATGCAGCCCATTTTTCTCTATCACGTATACGTTTTTGTCAATACAGGGTGTTTACCGACCCATTTTCTTATGTATACCATCCTAACGGTAGGTTTGTTGGTTGGTTGGTATAGTTTTACATGTCGCACTAGTGCTGCACAATTACAACAATAGGTATCCATGATTAATTATTCATGGGAACATACTATAAAACTTACCATATAATTATATTGGTGGAAGAGTAATGGAAGAAATTGTATAAGTAAACACCCTGTAATGACAAAAATCTATACGTGATAGGAAAAAACTGGCTTGATTTTTGGTTTCAGCACACCAAAAAACATGAATATCAGCCAAAATTGTAAAATCAAAATTTTACATGTCCACCTGTGTAATAAATATTGTAGCATTATAATTAACATTTTCTGAAACAGCTCTCTCTCAGACTTCTGCAGTTAATACTAATGAAAGTTTATTAAAAACAATATTAACAAATATTATAGCATAATTGTTGAAATTTTTTCAAACAGCACTTCTTTGAACGGATGGTTTGAATACTAAGGTATTTGATAACTAAGCACTCGCTCACTCATTTACACCTGTGTCCGTTTATTGTAATTGAAGTAATGTTGGGAGAACAACGTGGATTTTTTGCTACAGTGCTAAAAAGAAGTGATTCTACTCGACTTTCCGAACATTAAGTAATTAACGGTTGTATAAATAAATTAAAGTAAGACAATTCATTAAATAAACAAAAAGGAAATTTATAACAGGGCATTTCAGTATTTTTTCTCCATTGTTTAATTTTACGCTATTGCACTCCAAATAATTTCAGTCCATAGACCACAATGAAAAAGAATTGTGCTTTGTATCCCTGTAAAAACACTATAAGCACTAGAGTCACCAAAATCTATACAGTTCGTGCGACGGTGATTTATAACATGTGTATAACTTTTCAGCTCAGATAAATAAGGCGTTTAGACACTATCGCATTTCAAAAAAATTGGGCCCATAGATCATAATGATAAAGAATTTTTCTTTGTGTCCCTGGTAAGAAAAACTATAAGTGATAGTTTCACGAAAATCAATAGGGTTCATGCAATGGTGACCTATAACATACGTACCAACTTTCAGCTCATTCGAACAAAGCGTTTAGACGCTATCGTGTTCACTCACATACATACACACATACATCATCGTAAAAACAGTAAATAGGAATTCAGAGGACCTCAAAACGTGTAGAAACATCAAAATCTAAAACTCGGATTTTTGACATGATTACAATACTTTCCTCACTATAGGATTCGGAAAGTAAAAAGGGTTAAAAATTTTTATTTTTGGACAATTTTTTTAATGAATTTCGTTAAATTCAAGATATAGGAGTATGTTGGGAAGGAGTATGTTGTCATTAAAAAAAAATGTTAAATAATTTAAAAAGCGCTTCTGGGATTTGAGGCAAATATATATATATATATTTTAATTAAACGTACTTACATAGTTATTATGCATAGAATCTGAGCGATAATGTATAAATTGTAAAACAACCAAAATAGTATAAAGCATTTAATAATTGGATAAAACTTATTCAAATTTTTATTCTATTTATTATTTTATTACGTAATACAATAGCTTTGTGAGCTAAATTTAGTAGCTTTGTGAGACGCGTTCCCTAATCCCATATCTGCACAAGCGCATCTATGCACAAACAAAAATCCTTTATTTTCCTTCACACATTATTATTGCTACTACTATTTTTATAATAACTATAATTATAATAATCATTTTATTCTAATTTAAATTGAACTTTATAAATAAAATTCTCAAATTTTACAATAATGTGAAGTTTTTTATATACTAATAGTGCAATAAAATTGTGTTATTATGTTCACTAGTAACCTTTATTTTAGTTTTCTAAATTTCTTTAAAATTAGGATTTTAATTTAATGTAATTTAAAATTATGATTTTTTTTTTTTTTGTACGTTTTTATAATTTCTTTTTTCTTTTCTTTTTTTGCAATATTTGCAATTTTAATTTAATTTTTAAAAGATGCATGACCTGCGCAGAAAGTGAAAAATCTTATGTAGGGTATCAATCATTTTTAAGTAGCGCACTTAAAACTTATTTGTTGTATGAAAAATTTTCATTTATCGTTATTTAACAAAGTTTAGTTTAATTTTGTTTAACTATACAAATTTAGTTAATTAACGTTCCGTGCAAAATCTAACACTTTTCTTTCACCGAGAAAAAAAAATATATATATATATACAATCTTCATCTAGAACGAATAAATGGTCATTTTCTAAATCCCTTAACTGGAAATATAGATTTCCGAGCTATGCGTATAAGGCACGCCAATAAACTGAATAGACGATATGATCGAGAATTTCTAGCCTATACATTTCTAGATGGGGAAACAATATTCTGAATATTTTGTATTGCGAGAAACTCTCGCTTGATTTTCTAGAATTCGGTTATACACCAAGATTATAGCTGCTGAAACCCGCCTCTTGTATGCACATTTATTTGGAGATATTTTCAAATAAGTTCGACCTCTATAATATAGGCAAACGCTCTAGAATTCTAATAGGAGTTTCTTGAAATCGCTTTCAAAGGGGCCTAGAATTCATAAGGTTGACATGGAACTACTTTTCTAGAACCGCAATTTAGATTCTAGATGTCAGTTACATAATTTTTTCTCAGTGTTTTTATTTGTTCATTAATTTTCTTTTTTAGTTCATTTCACCAAACATTCAAAATTGTCCTGCTTACGTTTGACGATAAACAATTTCGAATGAATAAAAAAATTTTCTAAAAGAAATCTTAGTATTGTTATTGTTATTTATTTCTGCTATATTTCTATTATATTTCTACTATATTTCTACTATTCTTTATCATTTTACGATTTTTATCTACAGTCACCTATATCTTCATCCTGTTCCGTGTTCTAAAAGGAATGTTTTCATAAAGTTATAGCTTCATCGCTAAATTTAAAAAATCCAATAAAACGTCATGTTTCAGAATGTTCATATTTTTATTTTTTAGGCAAAAAGAGGTCGGTACATCTCAAACTTTTTTATGTTTATTTCCTTCCTAAACCTTTTTAAATGCTTATATTGATTTAGGACATGTTTTGAAAACATACTTTTGTTTCGTTGGTACACTCAGAAAAAAAAAATATACCGCCTTCTTCTAGAATGAATAAGTCACCATTTTCTAAATCCCTTAACTATAAATATAGATTTCCGAGCTATGCGCGTAAGGCACGACAATAAACTGAATAGACGAAATGATCGAGAATTTCTAGTGTACACATTTCTAGATGGTGAAACAATATTCTGAATACTCTAAATGTTCTGAACCATTTGTACTGCGAGAAATTCTCGCTTGATTTTCTAGAATTGGGTAATAAACCAAGATTATAGTTCCTGAAACCCACCTCTTGTAGTCACATTTTTTTGCAAAGATTTTTAAATAACTTAGCCCTCGAGAATATAGGCAAACGCTCTAGAATTCTAATAGGGGCTTTTAGAACTCGCTTTCCAAGGGGACTAGAATTTATAAGGATGGCATGGAACTATTTTTTCTGGAGGCACAACTTAGATTCTAGATGTCAGTTACAGAATTTTTTCTCAGTGTAATGCGATAAAGACATGCAATAAATAAATAAATAAAAATATTAATAATTGTATATTTGTGATAATATACCTAATAATTATTAATATAATATTTCCTATAAAGTAAGAAAGACAGAAAGTTATACTAAAATTTAAATCAAAATAACAATTTTGCTAATTAATGTTTGCTTATTATTATCCTTTTAAAATTGAATAATAATAATAATAATAATAATAATAATTTTAAGAACACTTGTATATTTTCCTGAAACATTTTTTAGCGTCTAGAAAGTTCTTTCCTTCTATCTGCTATAAGACCATTTCCGCTACTTCAGTGCGCAACGTGAAAAAATATGTTGGATGAAATGGTTTCTCATATTACGGGATATATATAAATCGTTGCAACTTGTAGAAAACGAAAATGAAAAAATTCTATTTAAATACATAATTTTTACCAATACAAGACAGATCTTCAATAGTAATCACACATCATTCATAACTATGCAACATTATCCCATTTTAGGGGATATAGGTATAGTAAAAGTGTAAGTAATTAGAAAAGCATTGAGTTAATGTTATCTTTTTTTTTAATGTAATACAATACTGATTATATAACAAGAAATCAAATTCATGCATCAAGTGTAGATAATGAAAGACTTTCCAATATAACAAAAACCTATGTTCAATATTACAGTGATTACAGCAACAATGTTTATATTTTTACATGTGACAATATATATTATATAAATATTAATATACATATACATATACATAATACAATCAAATAGTTTTTAATTAGTTGATTGTAATGATGAAAATTTTCTGATGATTTTTACTTTCTCTTACCTTTACGGTAGAGAAAGTATTGTTTTAGGGTTAAATTTTCGAAAGTGAGTTTTTGTTATATTTACATGTTCTGAGGTCCCCTGAATACGAAAATAATGTTTTTAGCGAATGGTCTGTGTGTGTGTGTGTCTGTTATTAGCATATCTCAAGAACAAATAGTAGCAGAAATTCCAAACTCGGTATTCTAAATGTGTATCATATAGAGATGCTACACTAAGCTTTTCATTGAGATGAAGCAAATGGTTCGTGTACAGAGACACTCAAAAGTATTCAAATACATTACTTCTATGGGGGAAATTGCAGGTAACTAAAGTGTAACATCTATAGACTGCACTAAACCAAATGAAACGAATATATATTTTTTGTAATAGAGATAGTCAACTGGGAAAAAAATATTGTGTATGTAGGGGGCCTCGCCTCCCCCCTGGGGGAAGTCACCCTCGAGGGAAGTAAATTTTCATGATGAGTATCTTTCAAAAGAACTCGCCAATATCTTCAAAACGACTGGTTGAACCATCGATCTGCGATAATTTAAAATGAAGTTATCGATTTTTTTTCATTAAATATATATATATATATATATATATTATTATTATTATTATTATTATTATTATTTTATTTACTTATTTATTTTTTAGTGTAATATTGAGAACAAATTCAACTTTTTTTGGATATTTAGTGTTATACTACTCTTAGAATAACTTAAAAACGAATAATTTTAGGAGATCCAAATGTTGTATTTTGGAGTTAATATAAGTTTGTTGCTGGAAAAGTTTGGTCAAGATTGTTAAGTTTCAACGAATGTTGAGTGTGAAAATTGTCTGTATAATTTTAAGTAAACTTTTAATTTTAATAACAGAGTTAAATTCTGTATAAATGTAGGTGCATTAATGAAACTGGGGGTTGAGGGAGCCGGTAGCACCCTTCACACAGAATTAATTATCATATAAAACTCTTCCGAAGCCTAATTTGAATTGTTTTAACATAGGTTTACATAACAGCACTCGTTATCTTACCTCTTAATCTCCAACCTGTATTTATAGTATTAAATTTCAGGGTAAAAGAAAGTCGTGTGAGTGAAATATTTACTTAACAAAACGGTATTAGGTGCACATTTTTTAACTAGGAATTATTGCTAGTGATTCAATTATTTTACTGCTGACTGTATGAGTGTGTGTTCATGTTCATTTTGTTTCAGGAGAGTTACTCTGTCTACACGCGGATGTAGTAAGTCTGTGTTAGAGCACGGCCAGTGTGCGCCAGTAATATTATTTTACAAGATATTTAATGGGATGTAATCGCTTGTTTTATATACAGGGTGTCCCATAAGTCTGTGGACATTTAAAAAAATCATAACTATTGAATGAATTGCTAGAATTTAACGCAGTTTGCGAAATAATCATTTTCGTGAAGGTTTTTTTTTTTTTTTTTTTTTTGGGGGGGGGGGGGGGTAAAAGAAAAATAATAATTATGCTATTTGGCGATAGAGGGCGCTGTGCGTGACCAGATCACACATTTTCATGAAAAAATGTACTTATTCGTTTGCAAATGTTTACAGGCATATAAATCCTATTCAATGTGTTCTTCGTCACCAAAATTTACAGTTTTCTAACGAGTTATAACACTGCTAACTGTAGCTTCAGTCTGCAGTTCTTACCTGAGGGAAACATCTTTACCAATAACGCTTTATACACCAAATAAACACCGCAATTAAAACTTCATGTATGCATAAATAGGAGGCAAAGTAAGAAATAAATTATTCTAATCGCAAAATTGTGCAATTTATAAGACTTTCATTTGAATATTTTTCTTTCACATCGTGCGAAAAATTTAACTATTTGTCTAATTATGATGACAAAAATTTTAACGATATTTTTTTCTTTACCGAACAAAATCCTTCTTCACGAGAATGGTTTTTTTCACAAACAGCTTTCAATTCTATCAATTCATTCAAAAGTTATGAATTTTTTAAATGTCTACAGACTTATGGGACACCCTGTGTATATATATATATATATATACTTTGCTGTCTTTTGTAATATATGTCGTGTGTTGCTAACAGTAGTAGAATTTTCTTCATCTTTGGCTCCTTTTAATAACTACTTTCGAAAAACTTAACTTTTTTTGAAAAAATCCCCAACTTGATTTCTACTAAAAAGGGAAAATAAAAAAATCCCCCCCCCCCCAAAAAAAAAAAAAAAAAAAAAATATCAAGCAGATTTTCCAATGATTTAAGCTCAGATTTTTCCCCAAATGAGGGCAATTTTTGAAAAAAATCCTCAAATAACAATAAAGCTATTGAAAGTCTCTAGTCGTAGTGATAAATCATTACGTTGCCAACATTGACAGAAAGTTGAAGAACTCCCCAGATTTGTCCCCAAAAATTTTAGAATTCCCCAAAAAAGTCCCCACAAACATTTAGTCCCCAAAATTGTCCCCAGAAGCCTCAAAGTCCCCAAAATGTGGACAAAATCCCCAATCTGGCATCACTGCACTAACCCAACTTTTCCAGAGTTGGCAACAAAATAATTGAATCACTAGCAATAATTTCTACTTAAAAAAATGGGCATATAATTCTGTTTTGTTAAGTAAATATTTGTCGAGTCATGATCTTAGTCCTATACTGTTTGTAAAAAAGTAACTTGAAGATAAAAATTAGCGATCAAACTAAATACAATATATATATATATATATATGAAAAATGTGGATGCTTGCTTCAGTAGTTTTCTGCCGACTGCATGTAAAACGTCAGCACGATTTTGAGCAGTGAAGCCTCACATCCTCATAAAATGTGTAATAAAACTTGTAAAAATGTTTATTTGTATATATTATGTAATGTTTATATATTATTAATATATAAACATTACATGTTTCATAACAGAAGAGAAATATTCAAAAAAATGAGCTCATTATAATATGCTTTTTTTTTTTCATAACGGTTAGAAAAAGAATCGTTAAATTTAAATTTGCGTATAAAAAAATATAATGCTTTCAATTCATTTTTTTATTTAATAAATTGCCGTATAAAATACTTTTGTTATAACTCTCAATAATTTTATTAATCGAATTTCATCTGAAAATAAGCAGAAAAAAATCTGACAAAAAAAGAACTTGTATGTTATAAATATATTTATTAAGTAAAAAATTGTCATGGTCAGAGCGAAAAAAAAAAAAAAAAAAAAAAATAGGAACCCCATTTGCAAAAGAACATCTAAGTATAAACTTTAATAAAATATTAAGTATGTTTGTGTAATAAATAGTATCTCTATGTATTAAATAGTTTATTTTTCTGTAACATACGTGAGAGATAAGAATGACACAAATGTATACTTTAGAAACATTTCAAAATCTAAGCTTTAGGAAAAATGAAAAGATCTCTAAATAAATAAACATTCTCCCAAATGTAATATTCTCTCCACACTCGTTTTACAGCAGAGGAGAAAGACTCAGAAAATTGGCTCATCATCATATTACTTCACCATATTACGGCGATGAAAAGAACTGTAAACATTCTATTTTAAAGTGTGTATAAAAAGTATGTTATATTCATTTCCTTTTCAGATTACAAAATAAAATAAAATAAAATAAAATCGTGTTGAATACTTTAGTATTTTTTTAGCAAGTCTGTTAATGGAATTTGATATAAAATCTTGTTAAATGAAATCTGTAAGCCAAAATTAAAAATTACAAAAACGTTCAAAATGTAGATCTCAATTGCTTATTTATTCAATAATTTTCAAAAAATGCCTTTCATGGGTCGTAAAAATGTTTTTTTTTTCAGAGAATTCAAAAATTAATCGTTTAGAGTCAGTTAAATTATTTAAAATTGCAGTCAACTTTTTTTTTTTTTTTTTTTTTAATGTAAATATTTTATCAAATAAAATATGTATATATAAAGCTACATAATGTGAAAAAATTTAAATTAAAAAGATAGTTGTTTATATAAAAACTTTTCTTTCAGATCTGTTGCGTTAGCTTGGGTTGTGGAGATTAAAGCCGAATGACTGCACTAGGGTCCTAGGCCTGAAGAAGAAGGCCTTCCGTGGGTGTATTTCTAAGGGCTCCTAGTCCGTATTCACACAAGTTTTGGAGAGAACCACGGGAAATTCTGAACGTCTAGGCCGTCGAGCGCGACCTGGGATAGAACCCGGCACCTCACATCTACCAGCTTAATAACGCAGCTGTGTGTTACAGATTTTTTTTTTCGATAAGCTCGGAAATTGCATAAAAAATATATTCAATAAAAATAAATATAAAAAAAACTATGTAGTACTAGCAGGTTTGTGAAGATATGTAGGCTAGCATACTCCAAATTGTATTTCAAACAGAATAGTAATGAAAATTTTGAAGTTATAAAGACTGAAATGGGTTTAATTTTAAAAGCATTTTATTTCTTAAAGATTAAATTTCCATTGCTAATGCAATGATACTTATAGAAATTTAAAAAAAGGTTAACTATACAGATTTTTTATATTAAAATGCTAGCACTAACATACCCCCATCCGAACCTGCCAGAAGATTACTGGCAGGTTCGGGTGGAAATATTTTTAATGAATAATGATATAGTGTAATATTTACTTTCGCAAATTACCAAGTTTTCGCGAATTTAGATATGCAAAAAACCTGAGACTTTAGATATTAAAATATATTATATTAACATTCAAAACTTTGCATAATTTAATTTACAAAGCTATAACTAAAAAAAAAAAATGTGTATTAATACGTAATTATCTGAATGTTTTCTTAAAGTATTTAAATTTCATTTATTAGAAAGCATCATGTTATCCCTCATCAAATAAATAATTATTAAAATAAGAACGCTCAGTGCAAGAAAGATTTCTTATAAACAATGATATATTGTAATATCTACCATCAAAAATTACTAAAGTAACGCAAATTTCGATAAAACTCTAGATAAAATATTTTATTCATCAAATCGATAAAATTTCTATTCTCTAGCAACTAAAATTCAAGTTGTTATTTGGAATTAACTTAAGCTGGCTTTAATCTGCATTGCCAATCTTAATTATGAAGGAATTAGAAATGACGTAAATTGTCGCATAAGTATATATGTTAACTTGAAAACGAATCCCATAAATGCATTATTAATATGAGTAAATGAGAAATATAATCCAATTAAAATCTTTGAAAATGAATGCAAATGTGTGTTATATCTATATATTAATACGTGAAGCAAAAACTTTGTACCCCTTTTTACGAAAATTGCGCGGACGGAGGATTATGAAATTTCGCACACTTATAGTTTATATAGAGAAGAAGTGCAGAATGCTAATATTTTTTAAAAATACAACGACAAAGACGAAAAATTGGAACATTTGTGAAACGACAAAGGTGCAATTCAAAGCCTATATTTTCGGGTTTTATTTCCAGATTAAAATTAGCATTTTCATTTTTTTATACTGTTGCCAAAATTTTGAAATTTCAATTAATAATAAAAAGTTAATATGTTAATAACAATAATAAAAGTTAATAACAATGAGTTATTTTTTAAATAGCCAGTTTCATCTGAAAGAGTTATCGCAGAATGCTAATATTTTTTAAAAACACACAAGTTTTGCATTATATATATACTAATTAATCAACTCAACTCAACTCAACTCATTCAATTTGTATAGATCAGTTTCTAAAGAAATCAACCTAAAAAAAAAAAAAATAATAACGATTTTTTCTACTGACGATGAAAGTTTTTTTCTACTTTTATTATGCCTCGACAACTCGACATAGAACATTAACGGGTCGGAGTGAGAGACAAAGAAGAAGGAATCTATATTTGCGGACACATAATAATAATAGTAATGAAAATACAAATAGTGTTAATATTATACAGAATGAAGAAGTGAATTTGACAGATAAATTTAAATGTGCACGAAATGTCATTCCAAAAGTTTTTTATAGTTATGATTGTGGATTAATGGATTTGGAATGCAGGTTTTGCAATGCGAAACGTTTTGAATCTGAAGTCACTTTAGGTGACAGAACTGCATTCACTTCATGTTGTCATAAGGGTAAAGCATACCTGTATCGATTGTAATTTAAAAAAAGGCATTCTTTATTTTAATCATTTTTTGGATTTTTTTTTATTTAAATTTCATATAATTTTTTGAAAAAACTAGGTAAATTAACAGTGTAGCCTTGGCAAAATCTGTGATTATAGAAGTATAGTCTTTGACAATAGAACCTTAATAATGTTTAAACTTATAATTTTAATTAATTATGGTCGAATTTCGACCACTGGGCGACCACTAGTATGTATAAATGTATTTAATTACTGAAAACATTCATTACGAATAAATATGAATGTTCTTATACGTTGCCTTTAATCCCATTGATTAAACCCCTAATTTTATAAATAATATTAAATTCCAAAGTAAATATACAGGTTTCTCCGCAAAAAAAAAAAAAAAAAAAAAAAAAAAAAGAACGAGAAATGTCGCGTAATTCGAAGTATATGAACTTTATAAAAAATGTACAAAAGAAAAAAATCATACCTCTAGGATAAATATTAAAAAAAAAAAAAAAAAAAATTGTGGGTGTGAATTCATTTCTTTATATGCCTTTTAACCCTTTCAGGGGCACTAAGTAAAAATGATTGAATTTCCTTTTAAATATATACATATCATAAAGTAAACATCCCCTACAAGTCATATTTCATGAAGAAAAAAATTCAGCATGTGGGAATTTTTTTGTGGGTGATGGCTAGGCTTTCTAGCCACTGTGTCTATCCACCTAAAAGATGCTCCTAAAAATCAAACTAAAATTAATGATCTAAGATAATATGTAAATATGTTGTATTTAAAAGGTGCATTACAGTATATTTACACTACCAAATACTTTTGAATAAAAAATTATTTTTCATAAAAATATATAAAAGGAACTTCAAAAAATTTTCCCGCAACTTGTCCATTTAAAAATGTCACAGGCACATCCTGCTTAAAGTTACTGTAGTTCTGCCATCTCTATTTCAATTTTAGAAGTACACATTAACTTTTCATAAAAGTGGATAAAAAAAGTAGCCACTGCACACTTAGAGAAAAATTTCTAAAGTAGGTGGATAGACCCTCTAGCCACCGCCCCTGAAAGGGTTAAACTGTAGACACTTTTTAATAGATTAAACAATTACTAAGTGTGGTTAACACGAAACTTTTTTCTACATTTTCCTATACAAATTCACGCAGTACAAATTATAATTTATCTATATATTAATAGGCAAGCATAAAATTTGTAGTCCCTTTTTAACATATTAATTATGGGAGTAGAGGGTTGAAAATGGTATCATTCGAAAGGTATGGTAAGCTGGAAGGTGCGAATACAAATATTATTTTCTTACGATGTCAAGAAGGTATTTAAAAATACATTTATTTTTTATGCATTTTCCCCCATTTTTCCCTTTTATACACGTATTCCTTTACATTAAAAAATACCTAAAAGTAGAAAGTTGTTAAATCTGGCAATTTCATAAAGCTCAAATAAAGCCATAGACACAGTAATAATGTAGCATCACTATACGCAAGCGAAGTGATGACGTCACTGGCTGTCCATGGAGCCATGAAAAAGATTTTCTATGTTAATCGTCCATTGGGTTTTTTGTAAAAAATTATTAAAAAATAACGGAAATTATCTGCCGATTTTAATTCCGATATTATTGTATCCGCGTTTGTAATGATCGATAGATGGCGCTTTTTCAGCTTTTGTTGTTAGTAAATATAATAGCCACGTGTATTTATTATTGTTCTTTTTGTTATTCTACTTAATATTCGTACTATAATTTCTCCGCCATTAAATCATGGAAAATTGATTGCTTTTGAAAAAAAATATTTCAGTTTATTCAAAGTTCGACCGGAAGTAGATTTTTAACTGAAGTTGAACAAATATTAGTTTCAAATCATCTGATTAATTCTTTACTTCCATTAGCCGAAGCAACTGAAATTTTAAATTTGCCATTTGGAAATAAATGGAAGCTTAATTCTGGATTTCTTGATCCTTTGGAGTTACACTGTAGCACACAACAGTATGTGTTATCTTTTTTACCGTATTTATTCATTTTTATTCAATAAATATATGTGAAACTAAACATCGGCAAGCAATGGCGGCTTGATGGAAGCCAATTAAAGCATGCTAATTGTAATTTCACCTTTGCCCACCAGACGGCGAGCATTTCATTACAATCGCGGATAGTTATATATAAGTTACTGTCTACATGTGTTTGATTGAGTTATTTTTTCTGTAAAATTGATAAAATTTTAATTTAAAATCACAAAACTCCAGAAAAAAAAAATGGCAAACTTCCAGTTTCGAATGTAAACATAAACATTTCATTTCAAATGGTGATATTTAAACAATAAATATTCAACTAATATACTAAATAAAAGGAAAATGGATTTGTTACTAACTGCTGCATGTATAAGTAGACGATACGGAAAAAATTCCAATTTCCGTTTTTTGCTGAATTTACACGTTTTGAGCTTTCTTTACGTTTCAATTAACTGAAATCGGCTACTTATTTTTTTAAAAAGTGTCTTTATTGCTAGCTTTTGTTGGTAAGAAGAAGCAAGTAGAAGATACATAAAAACTTTTGATTTCCGGTTTTCGATGAATTTACACGTTTTGAGATTTCCTTGCATTTTAATTAAGTGAAATTGACTACTTATTTTTATTTTTTAAAAAGTTGATTTATTATTCTTTCCTCTGCATATATAAAGATTCAGAAAAGTTTTAGATTTTCGGTATTCGATAAAGTTACACGTTTTGAAATTTCCCGAACTCAATTCGACCATTTTTAAAAAATGTTTTTTTTTTTTTTTTTTTTTTTTTTTTTTTTGTTCAAACACTGTACTTTATGAACCAATCGAATTAATTTAACAGAATTTAATACTTGGTTGGGCCTTGGTTTGACATGGTGCCTATTAGTTTCTGGGCTGTATCACACAACAAGGGGCGTTTTCACGTTGCGATTTTCTCTCATTTCAGGAAAGGCTAACATCTACAGAGAGAAATAGTTATATTAAGTAAAACTCTGCTGATTCAGTTAGAGTGAATATCGGCAAACAATTGCCGCAGCTGTGTTGCAATTGCATTCCGTTTAGGACAAGGCAATAACTTTGCTTTGCCTCGCTTTGCAAAAAAAAAAAAAAAAAAAAATGGTCGAGGTTCGACCACTGGGCGATACTAGTTAAAATAATTTTCTATGATGAAAGCAGACGATTTGTGTCTCAGAGAAGTATCACACTCGATGCTCGAAGAAAATCAAATTTGTGTCGACATCTGAAGAAATGCTTTTTTACTTCTAAATTTTTTCCTTCTTTGTTAAAAAAATAAAAATAATTTTTGTCTTTGTTTTAAATAACCATATATGTAGAGTTCAACCATTAGTTTTGAGGGTATTGACGAGTTTGTTTGAATAACATCTATACCAGCATAAGGGTACTTGCCTTCCAGCAAATATACTCTATAACAAAAAAATCGACGCACCAAGAAGGAGTTATCCAAATGAAATGAAAATTGGGTAGATGTGTTGTGCATGCAAAGAACAACAAATGATTATAGTTTCAGAAAATTTGGATGGTTTAATCAAGAGAAACGGCCTTACAAACATCAACAAGTTAGTAACGCACTGGTCCGCTTCTGACCCTTATGTAAGCAGTTATTCGGCTTGGCATTAATTGATAGAGTTGGCAGATATGCTCCTGCAAGATATCATGCCAAATTCTTTCCAATTAGTGCGTTACATCGGCAAAATCTCGAGCTAAATGTAGGATCCTTTTCATGATGCTCCAAACGTCCTCAGTAGGAGAGAGATTCGGGGACTTTACTAGCCAAAATAATTTTAGGAAATCAGGAAAACAAGCAGCAGAAACTCTCTCTGTGCGAGGGCGAGCATTATCATGCTAAAATATACGGTCAGGACTGCATGATATGAAAGGAAACACAACAGGACGTAGAATGTCGTCTATATACCGCTGTGCTGTAAAGATGCCACGGATGACAAACAAAGGAGTCCTGCTATGAAATGAAATGACATTTCAGACAATCACTCCTGGTTGTCGGGCTGTATAGCTGGCGACAGTCAGACTGGAATCCCCCCTTTTTTCGGTACGTCCCCAGACGCGTCTTCGCTGGTCATCGAGGCTCAAATGGGAGTGGGACTCCTCTATGAAGACTATTCTACTCCATTCTGTGACATTCCAGTTCGAACGATCCTGATATCACTGCAAGCGTGCTTGTCGGTACACAAAGTTTAATAGCAGTCCGCATAAGGGGCTCTGTGAACTCATCCCCCTTTCTCTGAGACGCCTACTAATGGTCTTTGAAGTCACTGAAGTCCCATTTCCACGTAGGATCGATGATAAAGATGAATTTGGGCCTTTGAGTACCACTCTGACGATTGATTGGTTCTCACTTTCTGTTCGCCCTCTAGGTCGACCGCTTCCTCTCTGACGCTGTGTTCAGCTATGGTTCACCAATTCTGCCAATATCATCTAATAGTGACATCGCTCCTATCCAATTGTCAAACAATTCGCAGATTAAACCAACTGGCTTCTAAAGAGCCAAACTACACATCTCTCTCAAATGCTGACATCTGCGCATATTTTTTCCGTTCCTGTATGCGAGGCATAGTTAATGTCTATCTGAATAGACGGAATGAAATTCTCGAAAAATTTGTGACCTGGAATCAAAATTTGTCTTTTTTAATATTCTGCCAATTGCGCAGTTAAGATGCGCTGCAGCGTCACATGCTCATTCAATGACAGCCAAACTTTAAAATTTTGCATTTTCCATTGAAACCTGTATGCATGTCAGTTTGTGACCAGTTTGCATTGGTGCGTCGCTTTTTTTGTTATAGAGTGTAATATGATCCTACACAAATCATATATATATATATATTTATTTAAGAGAAAATTGTATTTTAAATACTTATTGAAACTATACATGATTTGTTTATAATGGTTACATGATTTGTTTAGATGGTGGAGGACATTAGACAGACGTACTCAAAAGCTCCATTTCAATTAATCAGATAGGAATAAAATTTTTTATGTATGCAATGTAGAACAGGGTGCCCAAGTTTACGTGGAAAATAAAATGATCTCAAATATCGCCAACGTATGGCACTTTTACGTCTGAATAAGCTTGGAAATTAAGTATGATTGTGGTGTTTCTATATCAACGTATCTTGAATCTTAGCATATTGGCTATTGATATAATGACGTCCCACAAAATACAGGTACCTGTGAACAGTGACAACCCTGTAAGATCTTTATAATCCCCTTTATTTTGGTTCACTCTAAAATAGAAATCTCAGACTTTAAAATACAATAATCTTCGTAATATGTCAATGTATGGGGTACATACAAATGAAACACTTCCAGTTGCAAAGCCGTTTGCACGCGTTCCAAATGTATGACTGTAATCGGCAGCAAAAGTATCCGAGCACCGGCAAAAATTCCTATATGAAAAAAGCACACTTAACACTGTTTTGTTAAATAAATCCTTGTCGAATCATGTTCTTAGACTAACTAAGACAAGGATTCGACAAGGATTTATTTAACAAATCTGCATTAAGTGTACTTTTTTTACATAGGAATTTTCGCTAGTGCTCTGTTACTTTTGCTGCCGACTGCATTTGCAAAAAACTTGCAAAATTTAAGTCATCGAAATTGCAAGCGTTCCATTTGTACGTAACCCTAAGTTGTAATTGTTTATCTGTAATTCATTTAAATATGTGTAAAAATGGAAGAATTACATCTCGTCGTAACTTAATAATCTATACCTCATTCTCAAATATGGCAAATATCAAAAACAATGAAAATGCCATTTTTCCTAAAAGCGATATTTGTCGTTAGAAGAATCATTCACCTACTATGACTCTGTTGTTTCACAAAAAGTAACGCATGATAAGCATAGAACTCTTTCATAAGAACTACAGGAAGCCTTCCGCAGAACACTGTTCTTATGGCCGACAGAAAATTTTAAGGAATCTAAAAAGAGTTTTAACCTTAAAAGAAATCGATTTTTAATATATATATATATATGTAATGAATGTAACTAGGATCCTTTCGAAAAAACAATGCCGATGGTCGGCGGTTATCCAGCCGCGGGACCCCGCAGGGTCCGCGAATCTATTTCGTAAACTTTTACATGATAGAGTATTAATTAAACGTGAGTTTACTTAGCAAGTGATTATCGTAAAAAGCCACGATTTCTCGTGTGCTACAGCTTAAGTACTGCATATTTCGGTGGGAACCGAAACTATTCTTATGAATTCTTATTGGGTAATTAGCTAATCTAAATCCCGCCTACCTTTTATCATTGGTTGACCCGGACATCTGGGATTAAGTATTTTGCAATGTTTTGATGCTTACTTTAGATGCTTGCATAATTTTGATTCTAAAACTTATTCTTAAATCAGATTCCCGCTCTATGAAGTTCTGTTGGAAAACTAACTTTACCTGGGCTCTAAAATAGAATTCTCATAAAGTTGTTCTTAAAATTAAGATTTATTCTGAGATATTAATATTAAGTTATCACTTAATATTAATTTAAAATACTAATTTGAAATCTTGATATATATATATATATATAAATAAATATATATATATATATATATATATATATATATATATATACACAGATATATATATATATATATATATATACACATAAATATATATATATATATATATATACACACACACATATATATACATAGATATATATATATATACAATTGAAGGCTGGACAGTTCTGAACATTTTATGCTTCATTTATCATTGTATGTACTTTCGTTCAAAAGTTATGAGCAAAATTGTAACTGATGTCAAGATCGAGCTTTCCAGAATTTTAACGCTTCTTTTCTCAAAAATGTTAGCCGTTATCCATAAGATATATTATCGTGAAATTAACTGCTAATTTTTTTATGACAAGATGTTTACTCAAACCTATTTCATAAAAAGAATTAAGGATTTAAAGGCATTTAAAAATCTGCTATTTAAAGAAAAAAAAAAAAAAAAAAATAGGTAAAATATAAAAATTTGAAAATTTTCTAAAGTTTTCTATTTTTTCCAACATAATATTTAATTAATTAAAATTAAGTTTACTAAATATTAATTCATTTTTCAGATATCCTTTATATAAATATGTGTGCAAATCTTTACAGCAATATGTGAAGAAATTTTTCAAAATCCTGCGGATAGTGGAAAAAAGCGCTTCAAATAGATAAAATAAGCGTTAAAGTTTAGTAATCCAATGAAGTTCAAAACATACAGTCGGTAACAAAAGTCTCCGAACACTAGCAAAAGTTCCTATATAAAAAAAGTACACTTAATACAGTTTTGTTAAATAAATCCTTTTCGAATCCTGTTTTTAGATTGACTAAGAACAGGATTCGACAAAGATTTATTTAACAAAACTGTATTAAGTATATTTTTTTAATATAGGAATTTTTGCTTGTGTTCGGAGACTTTTGTTACCGACTGTACATCAGTTACAAATTTGCTCATGACTTTTGAATCAAACTATGTAGAAAATAACATATCAAAATGTTCAGAATTGTTCATATTTCGGCATATATATATATATATATATATTCTTTTTTTCCAAAAAGTCGATTTTATTTAAGGTTAAAATTCTCTAGATCCCTTGAAGAAATGATCCAAGTCTGTAACTGCAATTAAAGACACGTTTCAGAAGTTAGAAGAAAGTGTTTTTCCAAACTTCGCACAGGAACGAGAATTATGTTAAATTAACCTGGCTATTGCAGAGGAAATTGCAATTTCAACAGTGACAGCATCTGTAAATTCTCCAAACTACACCGTAAAAAAATAAAAATAAATAAAAGGCATTTTTATCAGCAGATTTGTTGGCACCCATTTTGCCAGCACATTCATCTGTTGAATAGGGTAATTTACAGCGGTTACATCTGTACAGAGAAACTTTTATTTTAGATGTTTCTGTAGTAACTTATTTCATTTTAACAGTAGAATGTATTGGCACCTGTTTTTGGTAGCTCATTCTAATGTAAAAGCTATCGTTATTTTTTAAAGTCTTACAAGTTACAGATCACGCAGCAATTATAAACGCATTATCAATCGCAAGTCTTAATTTTCGACTTGCATTTTTTTAAGACAATGCAGCATGATGCAGCTATCAATTACCTTATTGACAGATGAAGACTATATAATGATGGCATATTTCTATTTAGATAATTCGGTGAATATACATAATTGTTGCATATAAGATGCTATTAATCATGATGCCATCTAACAACAGTCATTATATTCACTATATGTCACGACATGCCATATATTTACACTTAGATTCATTCTGGGTGTCTACTTCTTTTCGGAGGCTAGATCGAAAGGAATTGTTGAATATTCAATCATAAGCGGGCTTTATATTGGCCGTTTCGTTCCGCTCTCCCGCAAGCACTGAGCGAGAATATAAGGAGTGATAACTTTCTATACAATTCAATTTCTTATTCAATGGGAAGTTATCCTTCTTTGCTTTCTAGCTCAGTACTTGCTGACAGCGGAACGGCCACTATAAAGCGGGCTATAAATGAGTGCTATAACAAATTTCTGGAACACCATGTTATGGTATCAAAATGCATAACGTACCTTTTACCACTACAGTGTTCAGGCAATACACTGTAAAAAAAAAAAAAAAAAAAATAAATAAATAAATAAATAAACTGTTAAAAGTACAGGAAAAATCTGGCAGCTGGGGTGCCAGTATTTCTCCGTCAAATATACAGGACAAAACTGTACTTTTAACAAAAAATCTGTTTGATTTGCAGGATTCCTGTGTAAAATATATGCCAGTAATACAATTTTACGGTTTTAAACTGTATATTTGACGGAGAAATACTGGCACCCCATCTGCCAGATTTTTCCTGTACTTTTAACAGTTTTTTTTTTTTTTTTTTTTTTTTTTTTTTTCAGTGTAGAAATACGGAAATGCGTGCAAAAACTGTGATTCGAGTTAACTTCCCTGATAAACATGTCATCTTGTGTGCATTTCCAGATGCCTGACGTTCAGATCACCAGATATGAATCAGTTTGAATTCTGGCGCGGTTGTGGGTTTTCCTCAAAAATCGTGCGTATCATGGGCGTGGGATTAATAAAGCGCAGTTGACACCCAGCAATATCCGAAAAGTCTCTTAGTCTTTTTTATTTTTATCAATGCGTGTCGTGCAGCTATTTATCATGTGGCGGTATGCTTTCACTGTGAAAAATTTTGTGTCATATTACACAACAACATTGGGGCAGCTTAGTTGTCACAACCCTGTAGAAAAATGTTAGCAGCTGTAACTGTGTAACATGTATAGTTACATAGTTACAGCTGCTAACATTTTTCTACAGGGTTGTGGCAAGTAAGCCGCCTCAATAATGTTGTGTAATTTGGCACAAAATATTTTACAGTTTTTTCACTTGTTGTTGACTGTATGCCATGCAAATAAAACATAGAATTGGGTAGGTAAATAGAAATTTTTGTTAGTGTCTGATTTTGTTATTTTATCTTCCTTTGTGCTTCATTACAATACCACCGGTTGTCTTTTTACGTAAACCTTTTCTCATGATCTACATAATTCAAATTCGATTGGTAGATTCTTAGTTATTGGCCTCTATATACCGATTTTAACCTCTAGTTGATACTTGTATTATTTCTTTACCTTAATTTTTTAATAGTATATTTTACCTTTACGATGTTTTCAATGATTTTTACATAATTTTTCCCCTTACAGTAAATTTAAAAAGCAAGATGATGAAAAAGGCTTTATCCAGCAGGACGAGTTGGACGAGGAATACTACGGCAGCGGGTTGCAGGACCATCCCAAGCAAAGCACCAACACTCTGTCCAAGTACATGGAACCCAACTGTCCCTGCTGCAGGAACATGTCTAAGCGGTACACCGTCGCAGTTCTCAGTTCAATAGGGTTCCTCATCAGTTTCGGCATCCGGTGTAATCTAGGTGTCGCCATTGTGGAAATGGTCTCTAATACTACCGACAACGTAAGTAACTGTTTTGTAATGTTCAGTTGTTACATTTCACCATCCAGTCGAAATAATTTATTCCTGATATGTCAACCATGTCCCCTGTCTAAAAATAAATAAATAAATGACTTTGGTAATTTTGAATATATTTCTCTTTGTACCAAAATAGCCTTCAAAAAATCATCTGATTGAGTTTACTTGACAATTGGTACATATTTATGCATAGAATGGAAGGAGATGTATAGTTTTTCATGTTCATACTGTTTATAGCTTGTTTAGAAGGACATAAGAAAAGAGTTTTGATACACTACGTTTCTGGATAGTCTCTTCTTTAACTGCCTTGAACATCGTTACACTGCTTTTGACGTAGTGATATTAACATACAGCAGCGGCGACTTTGAAAAATTTCTGGGGGGGCTCGAACCAAGGCCGTAGCCAGGATTATTTTTTGAGGGTGGGGGGCATCACATTTCTAATACAAGGTCATCAAATATGGTGTAATAATGTACACACGCTTACCCAAGGAAAAGAACATATGCACACACAAACAACGGCCTGATTAACACAGGGGCACGTGCCAGGGGCTCTGAGTAGCAAAGGGCCCCAAAACTGGACCTGAAAATGCCATCATAATCTTTGCCATTTAGTTTATGTAAATCGAATTTATATGGCAGTAACTTTTGTAAAAATAGTTATATTACTTTGCATCGATGTTTCTGAAAACTTTTGCTCCTCATGCACAAACCATAAGTGATTGGGATTCCCGTAGCACAGTAAAGGGAATCATCTTCCTCTGAACTCACCCCCCCCCCCGCGCCCCATACAGAGACTTTCAGCCTCTCTTGTTTTTCTTTCTTTTTTTCTTAGTCGATTTATGTCCATTTTCAATTGCAACAACCTTACTTTACAGCTATGATTTTGGTAAAAAACTAAATAAGAAATAGAGGAAAGAATTTCTTGTTTAATAGAGAATCAGTATTCAAAATTTCTGGGGGGGGCTGATCCCTTACAGAAAATTTTCTGGGGGGGCTCGAGCCCTCGAGCCCCCACATAGTCAGCGCCACTGTTAACATACATTTTTAAGATGCTTAAAAGCAACGTTTCAGTTGACAAAGGAGTTCGTGGGATTAATAATTAGTATGCAGAGATAGGCAAAACAATTCAAATACGTTATGTATTATATTTGTATTATACTTCGGTATTGGATGTATATTTTCGGTTGCGTTATAGTCACACTGGTAAAAATAATTCTTCGTGGGTGGGGTAAAGAGAGGGGGATAATTTGGAGGAACTCAAACAGAATGTTGAAGCTATTATTCATTTAGAGGAAAAATACACTGCACTGTTTTACTACGAACTTCACATGGTTTACTAACGGTAAACGGACTGCTTAATCCATTATTAGAAATACATGTCTGTGTATTGTTCCTCACTTGTCATATATTTCTGTGACCTTGCTTTGCAATTTTTTTTTTATTCCTTGTAAAGAAGTGGTAGCAATTTTAAAATGCCATTTATGATATTGGCATGAAGTCAACGTCTTACTCTAAAAATGTTGTAAGCTATTCGAAATTAAATATTTTTATAACGTGACAGAATAAAGCCTTACTAAATAATACTAATGAACCTTGCCTTATGCATATTTTGCCTTTCCCATAAACTTGCCTTATGGAAAATGGTATGGAATTGCACGAAAACTGAAATACGAAAATGACGCCAGTAGAGTTCTGCAGCAAATTAGGATTAGGCAAATAAACTTAAGCGGATGGAAAAAAGTATTTTAATGCGTGGGGCAAAACGTCTGACTAGATCTCATATTGCCCAATAGGCTTGCCCATTAAACAAAATAAATAGCTTTGCACGAAATATTTTGGAAAATAATAGTTGAATAATTATTCAACTATTATATATATACTTATTTATATAATAAAATTTAGTCTGCATATTTATTTGATCCTTATGTACATAATATTGTACATTACAGTAATTATAGTTACTCGTATGCCTATTATAGTATACGTGGTTTTTTTTTACATTCTCTGTATCGTTTTGGGGTCTCGGAATTTTACTGATCGTTTTAACAGTGTTAATTTAACCTTTATCAAATCATTTATAATCTTTTCTAATAGTTTTAAAGGTCAAATCTCTCTTCCTAATCTTTTTAATGCTGAATATTTTAAGTTTCATAATTTATCATTCAATTTATTAATTTTATTATTCATTATAATTATAATTATATTTTGCATGATAACAATATATACATTCAAAGAGTTGGCATCCCAGAAGGAGGTAGTATCTCGAGTCTATTAGCAGATTTATATCACTATCATTATGAACAAAATATCTGCTATGACAATATTTTACTATACTGATATATTGACATTATTATTTTTTATATTAATAACTGTTCTCCTACTTCATTAACCTTAGATTATCCAACTCATTTAACAAATATTCCTAACAATCAATCAATCTCTTTTTTTTAGACTCAAACTTCATACTAATGGTAATAAAATTTATACTGATATTTACGATAAAAGACAGGATTTTTGTTTTATTGTTAATTTATTTCTCATTTTAATTCTTGTCTCCATCTTTCTATATACAGAGGTATCATTTTAAATCACCTGTTTCGAATAAAAAAAAAATATGCTCATCAAGGTATAAAAACAAAAATATAAATAACATTATTAAAGCTACTACAAAAATGGGTTAGCCTAAGATTTTTATTTATTCATTAGCATACCAATAATTGTCTCTGTTTTTAAAAAAATCTATACATATGCCTTTATATGTGTATTTTCAAAAAATTATATAATTAATAAAACAAATAAAAAAGGTAGAGGATGGGTAAGAAGGTGTTTGATTAAGGAGGATGGGTGGTGTTGCAGGTTGAATGGTTGGGACGGGTGTTGAAATAAATGTTAAGAAAAAGCGGGAAGTATCATTACATTTACAGGATTTATTTACTTATCACCGTTTTTCTGTTTTGTAAGTTGGTTCTTTAATATTTAATTCCTTAATATTTTAATTAATTGGTTAATATCTATTATTTTTGGTTTCCTATGGTAATTAAGTTTGAAATTAATCTTTAAATACATAAAACAATTGTAAAGATAATATGTTTGAGAATTTTAATGTTATAATTTGTCTAAGTAACTATAAATAATTCCATGTATTCAGAATGTTAAGATCTTTTATTTTAATGCATATTATGCACGCAAATTCACCTTTATCAAAATTGTTAAATAATATTAGTAAAAAAATTAATTGTAATATTGCTACGAAATTTATTTTGATACTGATAAAGCTTATTAAAATTGCTGTATTGAAAGTTAGATTAATATATTATTCTACCAAAATGCCAATGCTAAAGAAAAAAATAATAATAATAATATATATAGCTTCTTTCTATTTGTGAATTAAGAATCATTCATTTGTTTTAATTATTATATTGTATTTTTCGAATTAAATGTAGATAATAAATTATACAATCCTGTCACATAGAATGATTAAATGTTATTCTAGAATTGAATTAAAAAATATACATGTATAAGATAATAAAAAAAAAAAAAATTAAATATAGTACTATTATAATTTTGTTAACATTAATCTTTTTCACTAAATCGATATTTTAGGTTAAATATAACATAATAAATTGTTCTGAAAAATAATTAAAAATGTCTTTATTATTATTATTTAAATTTCATCTTATTGAAGCATAGAAATAATTTTAATGTTCCTATATTAATAAATTAAAGTTAATAAACATAACATTTATTAAAAATTTCATACTGCTTTGTAATAAACTGATTATAATTTTTACCGACAGATGGCGCACACTTTCCCTTTCTCAGAATTTAATAAACTAATATGATAATGAGAATCTGCTAAATTATACCAAATTCCTTTCATAGCAAATTTTAAATGTTCTTCGCTTTTATAACCTATTTTCTTTATATATATATATATATATATTAATTATTTATTAATTAAAGTGTATTTGTATAAAAAAGGCGCCAAAGGCAGCACTAAAAATTAAACAAAAATATATAATTTTGAAATAATGTAGAGACTTGAAGACAAGTGGGTGTGGTCAACAAGAAGAAAAAACGCTAATAAAAACAAAGAAGGAACGAATTAAAGTAACGAAGAACAATTATAAAAACAACACTACATGTGAAAAACACCCTTCCGCTTCCTCTTCACTGGGTGGGAGCAGCAGAACAGACAATAAAGCAAATTGAAAAAGGCCTAACAGGTTTCGGAAACATGGCGAAATTAGCTTACCCCCAACAAAAATCAATGAAATTCTAAAACAAGATTAAATTACTGGTAAAATATATATAACATCAGTAATGTAAATATAACAATATCAATGCTTTATAAAAGCAACATAACTAAATTAATTTAATAGTCCAAAAAATACAAAGTCGATATTTGTGATAAGAATAATCAGGCCTCGCAGCGTTCCTAAAATTTTACTAGCATTTTATTATACTCCTACCGCTCTCATCAATAAGAAATTTTTCTTGAATATTTTAATACAAAAATATGTGTAAACATTATATAAAAAAGTATTGATTTAATGGAGTGGTGACAATATAATAAAATGTAAGTAAAATTTTAGGAGCGCTGCGAGGCCTGAATAATTGAATAAAAGGACATGCTAGATCGTCATGTTCCCACCTGTTTTTCACATGTAGTGTTGTTTTTACAATTGTTCTTCGTTACTTTAATTCGTTCCTTCTTTGTTTTTATTAGTGTTTTTTCTTCTTGTTGACCACGCTCATTTCTCTTCAAGTCTCTACATATGTTCAAAATTATATATATATACATATATACGGGTGTGTGTTGGATGGGGTTCACCTTGTTGCTCTCTTTAACATATTCCATTGTGTTAATTCGTATACTTAATTTTTTTTCTAACATTGGTAAACTGCCGATGGCAATTCCACTTGCTGTGTATATCCGGTGTTTTTAATCATGTATATCCAAATTTAGTATATTTTTAGTTTTCTGTAATGGTTTATCGATGGATTTTGTTTATCTCTTTATTTCGTTTTAATGTTGGGTTTTGTCGCAAGATAGGGGAGTACACTGTTTCTTTCTTTCTTTTTTTCTTTTGCTTAAAACAATTATGTACTCTTTAACTACATTTCTTGCGACCATGGAAGCCTCTGCACAAGTGCGGATTCAACGTGTCCACTAGTAAAATAGGGGAGACAAGCTTTTCGTTGAGAGAAAATAATCAATAAGGGAATACCGAATGACTGGATGTTTACTAAATTCAAACCTGTTTGTCAACTTGGAAACCCTCCAAGATTTTCGACTCGTCCTCACTGCTAGGCGTAGGAAACGTGGTTACACTATAATATATATATATATATATATATATATATATATATATATACATATATAATTAATTTGATGGCCACTTCCTATTCTTCATGTTGTGTTGAAAGCTTTACATGTGGTTACACTGATTTTTGCTATTTTTCTCTCTGGTTTCCTTGATGATTTGGTTTACTATTTTATTTCCTTTCTCATTCAAAATTGTTTTGCTGCTCGATCGGGGCAAGAACAATATATATTTACTATTGTTAGCTATATTGTTTTACGAAATCGTTCCAGCTTTCACAGCTTAATGAAATACATTCTCCCTGATGAGATATTACTTCTAATTTTAAGCATTTTTTATTCCTATAATTAATCCATTTTTTATTCCAAGTATTATTTCTAAAGTCCTTTATTTATATTCGCCATCATTATGTTTAATGGTCCTTTTTTACTCAAGTGGGCATAAGTAATTTTTTTTTTTTTTTTTTTTTTTATCTTTTATTGGATCTTAACATGTATCGCAACATTTCTGTGCTAGTTTTAGCAATGTGTTACAATCAGTTTTATTTTTGTTGTGTTGGTATTGACATGTATCTATTAAATGCTAAAATATTAAGGTTAATTTTTATTAAGATATCTGTCATATATATATACATATACATATATATATATATATATATATATATATATATATTAACTAGCTAGATTGATCACAGAATGGATTTTATCTAAAATATATTCACAACAAATTTCCGACTGACTAATACTAATTGAAGAAACGGAAATAGCATTCGTGCACTTCAACTCAACAAATCGTATGTAGCCTGTTTTATCTTGAATGATCATGCAATTCCCACGTTAAAAGCCTTTTGCTGTTCGGAGGCTTGTAGTTTACTCTCGGATACAGAGTGGGAGCTGAAGGGGGAAAAAATGGAGATGGATCTAGTTGGTCGCGTGCACTATAAGCCAATAGCTCGATACGTATTTTCAGTGTTTGCCTGATATCGGAAATAACGAAACTATATAAAGAATGTTTCTTAATAAAACAAGTTAACATATTGATTTGACAAATTAAGTATTTTTTTAATTATGATTTTTTTTTTAATGAAATTATTATATTTAAATACTTGAAAAAGTTTAAAATTACATATGTATATACATATTTTTCTTTGGTGTTTTATTATCTTTTTTCTCCGTACTTTACTATGCAAATTCGGTAAGTAAAACAGTACAAGTAATCAACGTATGATGGATAATAAAATCTTTGAGCAATTTTAAATTTAAAAAACAGATTGTTTACGGTTGAAATAAATAAACATGACCCTTCATCAGAAAAAAATGGCTCTATTGCAGGATGAAAGCAGCATGCTGATAAAGGATTTTGATTAATTGTTTCGTTTTTAAATGCATGTATTTTTAAATTTAAAAACAACAAGCAATCGACGAACTGTATTTTTATTTTATTTTATACAATTATGTGTAGTATCAGACTATTCTTATATAAACACGAATATTTATTAGTATATTTCACTGGATTACTTTCTTAAATATCTGTCGATCATCATTTTCCTTCAATTTGAAACTAATGAATAAATAAATCCGTTTTCTGAACTTTTGCCAAGATCTTATAAGATTTTCACATCACGCAAATATATTTAACAAATTGTATTAAAATGGCATCATGTTATTATAAGATACCAACCTGTTACACGAGGGAGAGAGTGCTCAAAAAACTGAATAATGTTTGTTATTATATTTTTTTTTCTCCTTTATACCTTCGAAAAAAGTATTAAATTCATAAAAAAAAAAAAAAGAAAATATTTCCGGTTTTCGATGCATTTACATGTTTCAAGATGTCTTGAACATGATTTGCCTTTTTTTAGAAAATACCCGTCTGTGTGCGTATGGCAAAATTTTTTCTATTAACTGTAATTTGAGAACTAATGCACAGAATTTAATTCATTTTTAAGAAGACCCCCACCCCCCAACCCCTAAAAAAAATAAATAAATAAATAAAATAAAATAAAAATAATATATATATATATATATACGAGGTGTGGCTATTAAATAACGAGACTATTGCTGCTACAGATGAACTACATATGCGCCAAATGCGAACGACCGACAGCTGTGCAGCGTAAAGCCTTCTCTTTCGATTGCAGCTCTTCCCGTGTTTGTAGAGAAATGAGTCTGGCCGTAATCATCGTTTGTGTAAGAGATGTTTGTTTCGTTTTGCCGAAAAGTGTAAAAGTAGAGCAACGAAGTGTCGTGAAATTCCACTTGAAACTTGGTAAAATCGCTAGTGAAACTTATCTTTTATTAAAACAGGTTTATGGCGATGAATGTTTATCACGTGTGCGAGTTTATGAGTGGCTCAACCGTTTCCAAGATGGCTGAGAAGACTTTGGAGATGATGACCGAAATTCAAAGCGATGATGAACCTTTTTTTTTCGACATTCATGGTATTGTGTTCCTTCACTGGGTTCCTGAATGTCAAACTATTAATCAACATTACTATCTTGCGGTGCTTGCTCAACTCCGTGAAGGGGTAAGGAGAAAACGACCCGAATCGTGGAAGAACAAGTCATGGGTTCTCCATCAAGACAACGCGCCGGCTCACACGTCATTGTCTGTCAAGGCGTTTCTAGCCAAATACAACATCCCAGTTTTAGACCACCCGCCTTATTCGCCTGACCTGGCCCCATGTGACTTTTATCCATTCCCCAAAGTTAAATCTGCATTAAAAGGAACAAGATTTGAGTCAGTTAAAGCTGTGAAATGAAAAGCGGCACGCCTCATGCGGGAGCTCACAGCACAAGACTTCCAGCACTGTTTCGAACAATGGAAAATTCGCATGGAGCATTGTAGGGATAGAGGAGGGGCGTATATTGAAGTTGATAATAACTAAATATGTATAAATTTAAAATAAAATGTTTTAGAGCAATAGTCTCGTTATTTAATAGCCACACCTCGTATATATATATATATATATATATATATATATATATATATATACATATATATTATTTTATTTTATATTATATTTTTTTTGAATAATTTAATTAATTCCTTTACAACACTCAGCAAATGAAAGATAGATGAAAATACCAACATATGAAATTTTAAATGAGATGTATTTCGAATAATATTATTGCCACGAAGATAATTTAATTTAAGTACACTCAGTAGTAAAAACATGTTAAGTACTTAAGCAGAAGAGAAATGACACACATAACACATAAGCCTAACAATAAGATAATTTGCATAATATATTATTATTATTATTACTATTATTACTATTATTTCTTTTAATTGAGTTGACTTTTTACCTGACCTTCTTTTCATCATTTAGCTTTATATTTTTCTGAGATGAAAATCGTCTGCGTTACCATAAATAATCATAGATAAAGTAATATATATGGATCTATCATCCCATAGATATAGTAATTTATATAGATCTATCATTCCATTGTTATCATGCAAAAATTTTTGATGCCAAAAAACTTTTTTGGCATCAGTCATACAGTGGTATTAAAACAATTGAAACTCGGCAATTATAATAGAATACAATGTTGATGAATTTTCGAAATGTCGAAATATTGCGTCTTTTAATTCTTCTAATAAATTTATGAAAAGAAATGGATAAGTTATCATAAAAGTAAGTTATATTTGACTAAATTATGAAAAATATAACTTTTATAATCAGTTGTTTTGTTATTATTATGAAATAAAAACTGGTTTGATTTTTAATGGAATACGTTTTTTAAAGTTTGATATTTTTTAAGATTTTATATTATTAAGTAATATAGAATTTTCAAATTTCTTTTAAATGTAGTTAGGAACGGAATAGGTAAAGAACGTTAGTTATAGTATCTAAAAAGAGTTTAACTTTGAATATTAACTAAATTAATAAATATAGAAAAGAAGAAAAGAAGAAAAGAAAAAGAAAAATGAATTTGAAATTGCATCTGCAGTTTTTCATTCACCTTTAGTGCATAAATTATTCATAAATTTTATTTTCAAAATTATCTGTGTGTATTCACTTGGAGAAAGACGGCCATATTCTGGACTTTTCTCCGAGTAAAAAGGAATCATTCCCTCCCCCCCCCAATGATCAATCTATGTCTTATTACTATATCTATGTATCATCCCCATGTTATCGTGCAAAGATTTTTGAGGCCGAAAAAAAAAAGCTATGGAATCAGCCATTAAGTGGTATTTAAAAAAAAAGAAAAATGAAATTGAAACTGTATCTGGAGTTTTTCATTCACCTTTAGTAAATAAATTATTCATAAATTTTACTTGCTGAAATATTCGTGTGTATTCCGTGTATTCACTCGGGGAAAGACGGCCATAAGAGAGTAAAATGGCCGGTAAAATCGCCGCCTTTTACCAAGTGAAAAGGAATCAGTTTTTCCCCCTCATGATCAATGTATATATTATTACTATATCTATGTGAAAAATAATTTTCATAGATAACAATTTTTACTAATAATTTGCACTGCGTGAATTTGTATAGGAAAATGTAAAAGAAAGCTTTATGATGACAACAGTGTAGTATTTTTCAATTCCTACTATTAGTTCACACTCTCCCTATATATATCTTGTACAAATCTTGTAATCGATTTTTAAATAACTTCCCGACTAGCTAGAAATTTGAAACTTTCAGGAATGCTCAGAACACGGTGACAACACAATACTTCGAAGTCCGATTTTCAATTTTTTTTTATTAGTTTTCTTATAATTAATTAAAATATGAACATCCTAATAGCGTTAATATAGCCATTAAAATATTAGATATAATTTAATTGTTGCAAAATAAAAAAATATATATATATATATATATATACAGTCGGTAACAAAATTGTCCGAACAATAGCAAAAATTCCTATGTAAAAAAAGTACACTTAATACAGTTTTGCTAAATAAATCCTTGTCGAATCCTGTTCTTAGTCAGTGTAAGAACATGATTCGACAAGGATTTATTTAAGAAAACAGTATTAAATGTACTTTTTTTATATAGGAATTTTTGCTAGTGTTCGGACACTTCTGTTACCGACTGTATATATATATATATATACGAGCTCATTTTCTTTCGACATAAAAATAAATACATTAATTAAACGTGAATATTAAAAAACTATAGAAAGTTAAATTATGTATTTCACAAAAATTGACGTCATTGTCACCTTAAAAATTTTATACACATTTATAAGAGCTCTATGATTCATCAGAAAGTTTAAAACATGGTATATAAAAAGTTTTTTTATCTTATAATTATTTTTCTTTCATTTTGCACGCGCCCTTTTTATTTCCTAATTCAAAATTATTTAAAAAAAAAAAAAAAAAAAAAAAAACTTTTTTGATAGTGTTTATAAGTAGGAATTGACTTTAAAAATTTTTCGTTTATATTACTTGTTATTCCTACATTCTAACAAAAATGAAAAATATTTATGAATTCGGTTTGTCTGACTGTAATTTTAATCTTTCGAACAGCGTTAAAATATGAATTAGGTACGGCAATTTGTCTTTGTGACTGTGTGTCCACACTCACTTTTCCGTAAACGTTTTTAGAATAGGGGAAGCCGGGGTTATAAGAGACAAAAAGGGTAATAAGAGACAAAAAATATTAATAAAATCTATACTATTAATCTAAATAACTTGAAATAAATGTCTCGTATTAATTTCATTAAATGGACTCCTCTTGATCTTTTAGGTGATTTTTTAACTTAAATTTTTTGTTTAAAAAAAGAAATTTAATTTTCATTAAATCCTTGTCTCTAATAACCCCACGCGGGGTAATAAGAGCTCTATGATTCATCAGAAAGTTTAAAACATGGTATATAAAAAGTTTTTTTTATCTTATAATTATTTTTCTTTCATTTTGCACGCGCCCTTTTTATTTCCTAATTCAAAATTATTAAAAAAAAAAAAAAAAAAAAAAAAAAAACTTTTTTGATAGTGTTTATAAGTAGGAATTGACTTTAAAAAATTTTCTTTTATATTACTTGTTATTCCTACATTCTAACAAAAATGAAAAATATTTATGAATTCGGTTTGTCTGACTGTAATTTTAATCTTTCGAACAGCGTTAAAATATGAATTAGATACGTCAATTTGTCTTTGTGACTGTGTGTCCACACTCACTTTTCCGTAAACGTTTTTAGAATAGGGGAAGCCGGGGTTATAAGAGACAAAAAGGGTAATAAGAGACAAAAAATGTTAATAAAATCTATACTATTAATCTAAATAACTTGAAATAAATGTCTCGTATTAATTTCATTAAATGGACTCCTCTTAATCTTTTAGGTGATTTTTTAACTTAAATTTTTTGTTTAAAAAAAGAAATTTAATTTTCATTAAATCCTTGTCTCTAATAACCCCACGCGGGGTAATAAGAGACCAGGCTTGTAACTGTCCATATATAGCAATGTAAAATCATCTGAGATAATTAAAGATATCTGGAAACAATTCTGAATCAGCCAATAGTTTTAAATTTTTATTATTTACATCAATTCAAAAAATATGTTTGCTCGAAAATTAACTGTAATAAATGTGTTTGGGAAATTCATTTCTTTTAATATTAGGTCCTAAATAATACAATATTGTACTTAATGATAGTTCTACATAATCAACATAACCTAGGGATTAACCAAAAACATCAATATAATTTCTAAAATGGGCAGAAAATATTTTACCCATTTTCTAAAGTGTAGTCGAAAATAGGCAAAAAAGACGTGTCTTTGAAGTGTATACAAGCGAACAAAATGTTATAAAATATTTTTCTTGTAATTATAAATGAACTTATTTATTATGTAATGAAGTATTAATGACTAAATACTAACTTATACACATTCTAAACATAAATTTACAAAATCATATCAACTAAATATGGTCTAGCCTAATGAGTGAAACTGCTTTTTGATTTAAAGCGAAAAAAAAAATGTTCTCTTGGTAAACTTAGACTGGGCCTAACACTAGGTAAACTCTTCGTAAACTAGTCAGGCAGAATTAACAGGAACTACAATTGGGGGGGACACAGGAATTAACAGTGGGGGTAATAAGAGACTCATGTCTCTTATTACCCCCACAAAAAATAAAAATGGGGTAATAAGAAACATGCCTAGAACATGTAAATAAAGACTGCTTTCAAGGTTTTAAAAAATTGTACATCAAAAATCAGAGTCTTGGTCTAAAGGTTACACATTAATAAATCCCAAACATCTTACTTACAAAAAAAAAAAAAAAAAGAAAAATTTAGAAGAAGTCGCGAACTTTCAGGGTAAGTTCAAAGTGAAGGTTTTTTTTCGTCGTATAAAAATAATTCAAAATATGTTATAAAATTTTGAATAAGTGTATTGTAGTAAAGAATACACATGATACTTAATATTACATATTTTTAATGCTGTCTAAGTATATTTTTTGGTGGGTTTTTTGACTGCGTCTCTTATAACCCCTGTTTCTTATTACCCCGGCTTCCCCTACTTTGATATAATTTACTTTGGTTCGCTATAGCACATTCCATATTGAAAATAGTTTAAATGGTACTACTTATTTGTGTACAAGCTCTCATAAAAAAATACAGGTACATTATAGATTACTTCAAGTATTTCTGTAAAACCTAATTTTAAATCTTTAAATTGAAATATACGTAACCATAATAACATACATTATCCAAATGAACAAAAGAATATTTCACGTTGATATTAAAGTTTTTTTTTTTTCTTTTTACGAAGCCTCACAAGAATATTCTGAAACATTATGGGATATAAGTGAAAATGGTTCGAAATTCTTCTTAGTTGTGTTAAAAAGTTTGCCTTTTTTATTATACTAAATTATATATATGTGACGTATTCTCTTACGCTGGGTCACATAATAGCTATGAAGATTAGAGGCTTTCACTCAGTAATGAATCCCAAGATGAGAGACAGGCATTTATTGGGCCAATTGGAACATCTTACAGGGTACGATCCATGATTGAAGGCTGAGCATGTGGAATGCAATGCAGTGAAGACGAGAACGACGATAGCCCGCGATCAAACATCGCGCTATCTCCCGTGACCTCTCGGGGTCTTTATTTTGACGTGGTTTTACTAAGCCAGAGCACACACGAAGAGAGCTCATCTACGCGCCTTTTTTCTTAATTACCGGCATTTTTGGCGGGAAATCTCACCACTCCTTCGTCTGATTATTG